>JANRMT010062838.1:12754632-12850243 GCA_026402145.1 Polypterus bichir lapradei | reverse complement strand
CCCGTTTTTTTTTCCGGATACACACTTTTAAGATTTTTTTTTTCTTTTAATTTTTGCTATTTCATTAGTTTCACTTTTATTTCAGAACTTCTGTAAAAACAATATTTGGAATCTTTCGAGTCCCAATGTGCTGAATCTTTTTAATAATGTCAGTGAGACATGTGTTTAATGACTTTGTACCATAATTCAGGACAGGTTTCTCTGTTTGGAATTTCAGCACAGACAAAACGATCTACATCATCAGCAGTTAATCATTTTTTTTTTTTGCAAAGTAACCAATAAATGCATGTGAGGTAAACCCCGTTTTTGAAATTCTCTTGACTTAAACTTCAAAGCCTTACAATATTTACATACTTCTGACATATTACCTATGTCCATATATTTGATCTCTATTCGCCTTTTCGTTATTTCTGCAAGTAATAATTTCTCTTTTTTTGCGCTAATGCGATGTTTACTTTCTTTGTTTTGACATTGTCGCTTTTTCTGCTTTCATATTCTGTATCTTGCTCTGCATGTGTTTCACGCCTACGTTTTTTTTTTTTTTGAGTCTTTTTTATTCCAGTTTTCATTATCTCTAATCTGCTCTGCATGTGTTTGGCCTCCTTGTTTTTTAACCTCTTTATGATGTATTACTTTGTTTTCTGCTCTGTCTTTTATTTCTGACCTCGCTTTATCCTGCTTTTTTTTTTTTCAGTGACACCTGGTCCGTGGTGATTACTTTCCCTTTTTTGAGTAATAATTTCTGTTTGTTTGTGCTACTGTGATCTTTACTTTCTTTTTGTATACTTTCTAATTTTCCTACTTTAATATTCTTTAACTTTCTCCACATGTGTATCACGCCACGGTTTTTTTTTTTTTTTTTTTTGAGCCTTTCAAATTCCATTGCTTTCCTAATCTCTAGCTTGCTCTGCCTGTGTATAGTGCCAATGTCCGGATTGGACGTGCTTTTTTTCAATTCCACTTGTTCCAGGCTGATAATTACTTTCCTTATTTTCTGAATTTGCACCTTGATTATTCTTATGTGCTGATAGCCCTGGATCTGTGTGTGCACAAAGCCTTAGTTTACACGACTGAGTGTGTTTCTGCCTGTGCTGTTGTTTGGTTGTAAGCAGGGCGTGTCTTGCAAGAATCTCATGTTTAAGGTCCCTGCGAGATGCTCCGTGACCAATCTCTTTCGTCTCCCGGGTCTTAAGTGTCTTCCATGATCTTAACGTGAAGATCACGTCTTGTCTCCTAGTCTTTCTCTCCCAGGATTTTTTTTTTAATAATAGATATATATATATATAACATATACATTTACATACATATCTGTTTGTGTGTGTGTTTCTTTATATGTCACTCCTTTCCTTTACATATCAGATTTTTTTTAAAATGGCAGGAAGCACCCAGTCCTGCTCTATGGTAGCACATTAAACTTCATTGCTGCCAGTTCAGATACTACAAATATTTGATCCCTAAGATGACACATAACTGAAGTATTTTCATTTCTTTTTTAACCAAATGCTTTCTAAGAATCACAACAGAAGGAATTTTCTGTTACTTACAAAACCTTCAAGAAGCAACTTGGACATCAGCTGAAGTTCTTTTATGATGAAACACTGTTGGGTGGTACAGTCACGGATTACAGAAGGCCAAACCATATTCACTGCCAGAAGCAAGAGCAGCTCTCTCAGTCCTAAAAAAACAAACAAACAAAAAAAATAACAGAATAAATACTGGATTTATTTATGTGAGCCTGAAAAGCACAATATGGAGAAATGTCCACCAGTCACTTTTTCACCGTGGACAAAACACAAGAATTGCCTCTCAGGCCCTATACCAGCTCTCCTGAATTACTTTAAGTTTCTTTCCTCAAGGGCTTGAGAAAGTGATATAGAAACAATTTTTATGTTTTCTATTAAATAACAAAGTTTTGTATTTTATTCCATGGCATTGGTCGGACACCAGAGTAGGATGTGACAGTGCGACTAGTCGCACTAATGAGAAAAACAAAACCACGACCTGGCGTCCTGAAAGGCCGAGCTTCAATAATGGATTGATAAAGTGCAACTTGGCCAAATTGGAAATCCCACCGCTGCCTCCCTATAAAAGTCTCCCAACCTGCTGGAACCCTGACAGTCACCTTGGCTGATGTATGCATTGTCAGTGGGCTGTTAGCCAAGGAGTCCCTCTAACTTGAATCTGCACTTCTAACCCATTCCAGCCATAGCACAGTGCCGGAGGGTTCTCTCCACATGCAGCTGGTGGTCTTGCTTGCAAGCACACCTTCCAGTAAAGGCTACTTAACAGATGATGGTCTGCCTTGGGGTTTCCTCTTGTGGGTGCCATCAAGGACCGGAGTCCCGGATAGTGTAGCTGCCAGGGTAGGTGCTGACAAACCCCCCTCTGGCCCCCCCCCCCCCCCCCCGGTCCCTTTTTAAAGTGTGAAAGTGAAAACTGCCATGTAAAATGCATGTTAAATCTTAGTGGTCGCACTTCCTGTGAAAGACACCACATTAAATAATTTCAGTGTGGCCGTTTTTATGCTTTATGAGAAAATCTTCCCAGCTCGTGCTTGGTGTGCGAGTCGCCGTATGAAGTAACGCTTAGTCAACCGATCCCTGCCAGCCATAAATCTAACAGTAAATAAAGTAAGGAGTGCCCTCGGGCGTGATGCTGGGCACCTTCTGCTCTTGTCGGCAAACAAACTGCCGCCAGGTTGACATCTTCTAGGCAAAAAAAAAAAACAAAACAAGTGAACAAGCAGAAAGACGTTTACCTGATCTGACGTTCATCTCCACCACTGTTGCTTCAGAATTGACCAAAGTGCGTGAATTGTCTACCTGTGTAGGTTTAAGGGCCATATTTATATTCATCTTTTGGAATTTTTTTTTTCTTTCTTGTATGAGGAAGAAGTGACTCAGTGTTGGAGTGGAGGAGTTTATCTTCAAATTTACTTAGATACTAACTAATACTCTTGATTATCTGGCCATCTCTCTTGTTTTTTTTTCTCCCTTATCTGCCTCATCGGCATAGTTAAGATCTCGGCTGTTTTCTTTCTTTCTTTCTTTTTCTATGCAGTGTATATGTTGCGCAAATTTCCTGTGTTGACGTTCACAGTATGGTCTGAGATCATCAAGTTTGTTCACCTCGAGTTTCCGTCCACATCCCCAAGGGTTGGCCCCGTGATGGGCCGCCATCCCACCTGACGTTGGGTCCAGCCTTGTCCAGTTTGGCCCCAACTTTGAGAGAGAGCAGACTGAGAAAATGTGTGGATGGTGCAAGTGCTGCCTGATCAGATGAGCCTTCAAGAGCTCCACTATCGCTCCATCTCATGACGTAGGGGAACGGTGTTAGACTCCGTCTGGTTCTGGTGCAGGATGTGAGGAGAGGAGGTTGTCAGGTCCCCTTCGTTGAGTGACACTGCGGGAATACCCAGCCACCTGCTTTAACTTCCATTAGCATCACCAGACATCTGCCTGAGCTCCGGCCACCCAGAATGCGATATGAAACGCGGGGGTCTATAAAACGTAATCGTCCGCTTGTGCAACATTGAAACACGATGGCGTCAATTTGGCTTTTTTCTTTTGACACTGATCAACTGATTAATGTCAAAGTGAACACAGATCTCTGCCAAGTGGTCCAAATGAATTACAACATAAGATGCCATAAGCATAGCTTGAAACCCCTAAATCATCACTGGTGCAGCCAGCTGGTTTGTTCGGTGGAGACCACCTGTCTGAGGTTTGCATGGATTGTAGCATCTGAGCAATACAGCTGTTGCTCCTGCCACATCTGGGTTACTGCAACTTTGTGCTGGCAGGAGCACCGGCATGTGTCACCAAGTCAAAATCCACCAACCGAGGTGGGCACACGTCACTCCTCTCTTCAGATCATGACATTGACTCCCCGTGGCAGCACATGTCACGTTCAGATCGTTAATGCTCGCCAACAGAGTAGGCAATGGGTCACCAGCTCTATGTGGAGGTACTTGTGAGGTTCTCTGCTCCTTTTCGACCAGTCAAGTCTGCTGGTGAGCGACGTTGGCGTGGTGCCAAATCTTAATCCAGGCCCTTTTTCTGTATTAACGAGCTGCCCACTTCCATTCAAAAGTCTGACCCTCTTCATTTTTTAAGAACCATCTGAAGATTCTCTTGTTTGGTACTTTCCTATCTAACTGATACTAGCTTGGTTAGGTTATGTAACTCGCTTCTATTTTGTTTCGAACTAGAAATCAATTTTGTCCCCTTGTCCTGTCACACTTGTTGCCAAACAGTCCCCCTGACTGATGTCACTCAGTTATATTGACCTCTTTTGTAACTTGCTTTGGACAAAAGTGTCAACAAAACAAACAGATGTAAACGTAAAGTAACTCTAAAGGTATGGTCCATTGATCAGTAGCCATTGTGAAATGCTAAAGCCCCCTCGGCCGCAGTTACGCCATCCTCGAGTCATCATGTAGTAAGTGAGTTGAGCGCCCCCCAGCTGTAATTTTGTACTTTGTGAAAAGAAGACGAGATTGTACATCGCGAGCCCCGACCACACACACACACACACACACACACACACAATTTTCAGCTCATCTGTAAATGTGCGTTGCCGTTTGCTGTCGTTGTTGCCCCGTCTGCCGCGATGCTCTCATTTAAACACCCACGCGTCTCCTAGCAACGGCGGCCACCCAGAACGCACAGGTCCGGTTACGTGCAGAGGGCGAACACCAATGATAGGAGTAACTTGACTTATTATTATTATTACTTATTACGACTGACGTCTTAGGATTTAGAAGTAAATTGATATTATGGTCTTGGACTGAGAATAATTTACTTCCGGTCACCTTAATCTGCAAGCATATCCCATCGTATATTACTAATAGCGAAATCAAATGTTTACATGGCCCGGCCGTGTGTCCAGTTGGACCCTTTTCCGTTGTTTGCCTTGCGCCTTGGCCGATGTTTGGCGGAAGCGAGCTGGTTTTTCCCCCCGGGCTGCTTTTATGATGAATGGTTGTGTTGAGTTGTGTGTAATCTGGTGAGCACTGAGACGGTGTAAACGCGAGTGGCTTCGACTATCGACGCGGCTCCGTCCGACTTCGGATTCTTCTTCGATGTGATCAGCTGTTAAGCTGCGTGTCACGTGCCTTTCGTCCTCGGTTACCACGCAACCAGGTAAACAATATTAACTCTTGGTCGCGTGCGGACTGTCGCACAAAAAAGCGCGAGGAGACCGACTGACCTCGAAAAGACTTTTTTTATCACTTTATTGAATGAACTTCAGAGGTGCCTTAACCTGGAGGGGCCGTCTTGAGTCATGAGCGAGCACTCGCTTTCTACAGCCTTTCACGGTCGTCTGAAGGCGATGGGCCTCACCGAATTCCCGTGTGGCATCGGAACCTGGGTAAATGTGTTAAAAGATCCGGCGCCTCGATCTCCTAACGGTTGGTGGCGGAGGGGGTGTGACCGGGGTAGGGGGGATGGGTACAAAGTGACATTTCATTACTTAGACCAGAAAGCAACACCACCGAGGGAAAAAAAAATAAACCGCTGTCCAGATGCTGTGGGCATCACTTACGACAAATCACACGGCGACCCGGCAGAATCTGTCCGCATTTTCAGATTAATCAGTTAAACAATAAGACGTTCGGCATCAACAACTGGACACGTGGGCACATGGTATTGAATGCCACGAGTGGCATCGATCTGGGGGGGACCCACCTCAGTGCTCAATTCTCGGAATGCAACGTTTTATTTGTAGGCTGGAGAGTGGAGGCGTCTTCATTGTTATGATGATAAAATGACAGAAACCTTAATGAAATGCATGATACTAAGCTCAACATACACTCGACAAATAAAATCACTGGCATGTGCGGTTCCTCATAGAACCATTGACTGTCAAACAACAATTTCATTCAGGGAAGGAACCGTCGTGCTTTGAAGAGGTTCCTAATTACTGGACAAAACAGACATCTTTAATGTATAGCGGGCCACCTAGCAGAATACAACCGATTAGGAAAACCTGAATTTCGCCTGTGTGACTGTATACAGCAAGAGAGCCCCTTTAAAATGAGAAATCTGTTAATTCTGATTCACAATTCTGTTATCATCTCATAATGGCTGTTTGAGTTACCTGTTACGGACCTACGTAAACAGAGACTCCTTGTGGAGCCTTCAGCTCGGTCGGTCTTTTGGGAGCCAAAATGGTTCCCCTATGGTATCACGTTAAAGAACCACTTTGACACCTTTTACTTTTAAGAGTGATTACCACATAGAGTTGGGAAATGACTACTACTATCTCTTCTTTTTCTTTTTCTTCATTATCTTCAACTCTGTTGAACATAAAGCTCGTATTACAATATATGCACACAATCCAGTCAATACAAGATTTTCAAAAGAGGGTTAAAAAATAAAGAAACTTCTACTTAAAGTCCCAACAGGTGCAATAAAGTTTTTATTTTCCTTTTGGTGACAAAATGTCTGTCTATCTATCATATAGTGCCTTTCACATTTATTTATCATTAGAACATAAAAATTTAGATGAGAACAGACAATTTTTAGCCCAGCAAAGCTCACCAGTCTTATCCGCCTAATTCCTCCAAAGTAACATCGTCATATACCTAATGTATAGTGACTTTCACCTCTATCTATCAATCATATAGTGCCATTCACATCTTCCTCTTATATAGTGTCCTTCATTTCTATCTATTTGCTGTATAGTGCTTTTTACAGCTGTCTGTCTATGTTATATAGTTTACATTTACATTTACTTATTTAGCCAACACTTTTGTCCAAAGTGACTTAGAACGTTTGAGATTCAATTGGTGACATTTCTTTTGTTTTTCCAAATGGAGCACAGGCAGGTGATGTGACGTGTTCAGGGTCGCACTGTGTCAGTAGTGGGATTTAAACCCACAGCCTCAGGATTTGAAGTCCAAAGCCTTAGGTACTGTGCCACACTGCCTGCCATATAATGCCTTTCACATCTGTCTGTATGTTTGCCATATAGTGCCTTTCATGTATGCATACTCAGTTTAGAAATGCATACAATTGAAAGTTGCGTAGTTTGTGCCTTTAAAGTTCTTGGCAGCGTGTTGAAAGGCGCTATATTGATTTATCATGGTTTGGTGATATTTTCCAAACCTCCTTTCACAGGTGCCCCTGTAAAACAATGGGCAGCCTAACCGATTGGCTAAGGGCTTCCAGGGGAAAACCACAAAGCTGTGAGTTCAGATGCCACAACTTGACCGGCTGTGGGTCACCGCAGAGATCAAAGCACTCGTCTGCGCGTCATTTGTCACAGTTTTCTTTCCCAGGAAGAGAAGAAGGGGCTGTATGTGTAAAGCGCACCGTGGAAATCATGCAGGTTTGGTGAAAGCCTCAGAAGTAAACGGCTCTGCTGCTGTACCTGATCTGATGTATGTCGAGTTCACTCACAGTCTCTTTCTACCATGAGATTTACAGTAGTTACCTCTTGTTGACTGTGAGGCGACTTTGTAGCCCAAATGAAGTTTTGTGTTTCATTACGTTCTTGTTTATCGCGCCACTGGAGAGTGCCGAGGTGTCGCATTTTGATCAGATATGCCGTTGAAGATTTCTTCACTGGTGATAATACAAATTCTATTACATTATCAATCGACCCATCTATCCTTTCCCAAACTCCCCTTACTCCAATTAGAGGGTCTCGTAGGGCAATGGGGCTTTCTACATAGCTTTAGACAGAAGGTGCAAATCAGCCTTGCTTGGGGGCTTCCTTTAGTGCCCAAGCACAGCAATGGCGTCTCTCTGCAGCCAGGCCCATCTCGAGAACATTCACCTCCTTCATTCCTGCTCCTTTCTCCTTCCAGAACAAGTCACATTTTGAGTCAGGGGGAAGTAAAAAGAAGAGCAACCCTGACTGGGAAGAGAAGGACGAGAAGGAGCTGCTGCCCAACACCCTGACCGAGCTGCTGAGGACGGCGCAGTCCCCGTGGCACCACAAGGATGACTGGACCTTGGAGGAGAGGCAGCTCAAGGAGCTGGCAGTGCGCAGTCCAGAAGCCATTGATGACAGCTTTGTGTTCTCCTACTTCAGGTCACTGCGCTTTGTGGATAAAGGAGTAAGTAAAAAAGAAAACAAACAAACAAAACAGTCCATCCATGGCACTCCAAACCCACTTTGTCCTGAGCAGGGTCAGGGCGCAAGGCAGGAACAGACCCTGGGTGGGGACCACACACACTTTCTTTAAAGTCAAATGAATTAGAAGCTTGCTTTACTTCTACACTTTTGTAATGCATGGCCTCAACACAGGCTGTTTCTAAATGTTTGGCTAATTCAGAAGAGAGTTAGGAGTGCAAACCGAAATACAGCAGCTCCTCTCCATCGGCCTGATCCAAGGGCAGGACCCCCGACGTACATGTCTAAGCAAGTGAAGTAATTCATGACTTACCTGAGCAAAAGTCCTGGTCTTCGTAATCAATCAGTTAAAAAATTCATTGTATTTCAAGCTGTCCATCAATGAGTAACCCGTCTGGTCACTCAGTCAGTCAGTTCATTAAATAATTCTAACATAAGCCGTCGATTGATGGCCAAATCAACAGGTACAATAATCGAGAAATAAGTGAACTTAGTATAATATAGACAGTCGATTAAATAAGCAAAACATCCAATCAATACTCCAAGAATTACTAGTTAAGTACATAGGCAGCCTATGAACAGAGTACATCATTGACCAAGTGATCGAGTCCATCGATTCGTTAATTACAAAGGGCACCCGACCAACGTCACATGACATTACTTCAAGTCGGAGGGGATGTCGAACTTGACGACTGCACTTGCCGATCTCGTCACCTGAACTAGAAATCGTTGCTGGGGACGACACACCGGTGTGACGACTCTCCAGCACAAGCTCACCGCTGTTCCCCACAGCCAATCGCGTGCTGCCTGACCGACAGCTATGTCGAGTTCGGTCACAAATTCGGCACCTTTTTGTTTCTACCATGAGATTTCCAACACCGGAGCTGGCTTTCTACTTCGCGAGGCCCCACATCTTCCCGCTCCTTGTTCCTTATCACTACATTGAGCTACCAGGTGGGTGCTTGTCTCTCCTGCACACAGAGCCCACCGCTACGACTAAAGACAAATGGAAACCTGTGTGAAGTTTTCTCTTGGCGTGTTGTAGACTGAAGTCGCTGGGTGTGTCGGACTACTTGAACGGGAGGGTCTCAGGAGTTATGTAGCAACTGCCTGTGACTTGCTATGATGATGAAAATGCAGTCTACCACTGCAAATCACCGTTATGTTGTGTGATAGCACATTTAATGTGTAAATTCCCCAGCCCATAATCAGTTTTAATTTAAAACATGCGATCAGCTAAATAATAAGTCCAATCAATTGACTAATAACTCAATAAATGTTATACAAGTAATCAACAAATCAGTGTGAGTTGTGATTAATTGCTTTTATTATAACGAATTAATGTGATCCCTTTTAAATTAGCTAATTATCTATTCAGTCATTTAAATTGGTGGGGGGGAGAGCTCCCATCCTGGTTTTGGTAACCATAGGCTTGTTCAAGCTGCTTCAGGTGACGGGTGGGCCTATGGGTTGCAGGATGTTCAGATCGATCTCGTATATCTTCTGTTTTGACTGCTGTGGAGCGGTTGACCGTTCCAAGTTTGTTTCACAAACGTTGTCCACTCATTAAGCTACTGCACTTGCTTCTTTCCTTTTTTTTTCTCCTTGCAGGTGACCGTTGTGGATGAAGGTTTGCTGAAGTTCTGCAAGTTGGAGGAGCTCACGTTAAGTGTAAACTACATCAGCGAAGTCAACGCTGCTCATCTGCCGAGGTCTCTGAAGGTAATCAGACCTTTGAGACGTCAGTTATCACTTCACGTTTTTTATGGGCTCTTGTGGTACCTCTGTGCCGACATTCATCTAATAATCATAGTCATAATACATTGATAAATTTTATTTAACATTGCACCTTTCCCATGCTTAAGGTGCTTTGGGCATGTGACGCTTCTTCAGCCTTCAGATTTGCTAATGGAGCCCATTTCATTCTCAACCGTGATGTTCCAGCCTGTGACGGGACTCTCTGGTTCTTCTCACCTAATTAATTCCACTGTTGGTGTCTCCACTTAACGTCTGACTTGCTCTTTGCTGTAGCCCAAAAGGCATTGCAGTGCATGGAGGTCACTGACCATGATGACATGATACCCTTGTCTCGCCCTGTGACAGGTCCTCGAGTTGTGTGCCAACCATATCACCAGCCTTGAAGCTCTGTGCCAGGGCCCGCCAGCTTTGTTCCATCTGGGCCTGGGATACAACCGGCTCTCTTCTCCCAGCGAGTACAGCTACCTGACATCTTCCTACTGGCAAGTAAACCTACGTGATCTCTTTTTTGTATTTAATTTGAAGCCGTTGTTCTCTTTGTTCAGATTCCAGTAAATGCCATCATTTGTAATAGGCTGGCAGAGTGACAAGGGGTGGCATATCATAGTGGAGACAACCTAGAAAGAGGGGGAAATGAGCAGATGTACGCCATTGTGGCACACAGACATGACCAAGGGGACAGCAGACTCTGTCTAGGGACAAGGTGGCCCAGAATAGAATCCACATTAAGCAGGGCCCCGGCAGAAGGATTCTTTGACTCCTGCCAAAGTGAGCCCCAAAATAGACAGTGAGTGCTTGGTCCTTATAGGAAGGAACCAGTGCTGGAAGGGGCTCCGGAGGCTCAAGACCATAGACCCACCAGTGACTTGGAAGTATGGTAACCCTGGGGTGGATTTAAAGACCTATTCGCTCTCAGGACCACTAAAATAAATGCTACACCCAAAAATGACTTTTCTTTTTAACTGTTTTCCATAGCCCATGTAGGTTTGTAGTGATGGTTGACAAAAATTTTTAACCTCATGTTTTCATGGAGAACAGACATAGCAAAGGTTCTGATAGAATGGGCCGCAATGGTGACCAACACTGAGCAACTGCAAACAAAATCTTACCCAAGCTACACGTCAAGTCATCCCGTTGTGAGCTCACAATGTGCATAACGCGTGTAATTATTTTGCTAAGATATTGTTAAACCAGTCTTGCCGTGGGATTGTGTCTTCTGTAATGAAGACGGGATTCTTGACCAATGAATGAGGGGCAGAGGTGGGGTCTTCAATTCAGATGTGTGACCCCCGTGTGAGGGAATTTCCTGTTTGTGGACTACTTTCATTTCCATTTAACAATATTCTATCAAAAAATACACGTTATTATACGTTGTTGAGCGTACAACTGGATGACTTGAGGTGTAGATTATGTGGCAAGAGTGACGAGACATTTCATGGACGTATTTGATATTGTTTGCCTTGTTGGTCACCATTGGGTCCTGTGCTGTCACAAACTTTTATGTTCGTTCTTCATGAACACGTGAGATTAGAAGTTTTTTTTCTCGGCCATCACCACAAATTGCACTTAGTAAGTAACATATAAACAAAAATGTAATTTTTTTAGATGGTGTATTTGTTTAAGTAAAGCATTAGAAGCTGAACTGAGGAAGGAGGCACCACAGGTTCAGAACTGTAGATGATAAGCGTGAAGAACGGAACCTTGAAGGTGAGGAGGTGTCTGAGTCGCCCCACTTCATGGATAGGGGGATCGATAAACTGGATGTGTTGCCTCAGGTTGTGTGTTCATCCTTTTCTAGTTACTTTGTTACAGAAAGAATATCCAAAGGTTTGGAATTTAGAGTACAGGCTACCTGTGGCAAATAAAGCTGGAACTTGAAAATACAAGGCTTGTTGGAAGCTTTGAAGCCTAAGCATTTTTTACGTCTATTTTACTTATTTTGTATTTTCAATATAATAACATTTTCAGTGTGCTTTCACTTTAACTTAAAACACTACTTTTGTTTTTTTTTTTTATTTTGCTCTTATCGGATCGGCCTTTTTCAACGTTGAAGTGACGTTCAAGTGCTTTGGCTGTTCTTCCTAGACATGGCAGTTGTTCCATTAAGCTTCGTAAGGCACCACATTTAGCACATTTTGATTGGCCGGTACCTGACTTGAATTTTGCAACCATGTTATTTCTGCTGTAAAGCTTTTCTATGGAGTACATTTTGATTGGCCACTGATCACATGAAGTCCTGTCCTGGTGATCTTGCTCTATCCAGTACTGAGCTGCAGGAAGACTGCGCCTTTTCTTAGAGTCTGGATGTCGAAATAACCTGTGCAGGCTTAGCGAATTAGCGTAAGACGCCCCAGTTCAGGTTGTTCCAACGAAATGTAACGTCTTACTTCATGAGGTTGAAATATTTCATAAACAAGAATAGCTGTGTCAAATATTTGAAATATCAAAGTGTGTGTTTCAATTGAAATGTTTGATGTCTAAATGTTCTTGATTGAAATAAAAATTTTGTCATTTTTCGCCCTCTGATATAAAGGGCTAGATCCCCAGTAAAGAATGAAAAATTACATCATATTCGTAATCACTGACCTTGAAATAGTCTACAATGATACCCCACATGTGAATATTTGAAATTTGTCGTTTTTAACCTTCTAAGAGAAGCTCTAAGTGGGTCAGGAGACCACCAGTAAAGAATCATATATCTAAAATATGATCATATTTGTGGTCACTGACCTTGAAATAGCATAAAACAACACCCCTATATCACTGACCCCTATTTTTTTGTATTTATTTTTTTGAAGTTTTGTGAAAAGGAGTAACTTTGACCCCTCATCCAATTTGGGAGCGTCGGTTGATGTGGCCTCCTCAACTCATTTTTACTGAAGACACCTACTGGTTTACTCTTTATCATAAAAGTTTACAGTAATTTCCTGCACAAAATATAGTCCAAACGTGGACTGCAAATAAAGGTTGTTTCAGGCCAAAAATAGGAGGGAACCTCAATAATTTTCCATAACCAGACGTCAAGGCGAGTTGAACAATTTATCATATGTTGGGGTTTTCTTTTACTGGTGAGTCAGAAGGTGCTGGACAAAAAAAAACTAAAGTGATTTCATGGCATTCACATATAATTCTTATGAAGACAATATGTAAACTCCACGTTCAAGGTGGCATCAGTCATACGTAAGGCTCTTTAAAGATTCACGTTACGAAGGGATATGTGTGTGGCAGGCCTTGATCTATTCCTGTTTACTTCCATTCATCTTTACTCTTTCCATCATTTCCACACTGTGAGACGGAACCTACTTTGGTATGGAGTACATCAGGGCAGGATGACTCACCATCATCAGCTTGCAAACTAACTCGCATGCTTAAAATTTAAGATTAACTTTTAGAAATGTGTAATGGAGCCAGAATTTCAGAGGAAAGCTATGCAGATTCGGGAAGAAAATAGCATATCTACTCAGGCAGTGATAAGACAGGGAGCGTGTGGAGCTGTTAGAAAGCAGCATACACCACCATCCCACAATGGTCAAGCTTTGTCAAACAGTCGGTTAGTGACACATATAAAATAAAGTATCGTAAGCTAATGGCCCGTAGCATTTCTTCACTCATGCTGCCATTTGTTCTTGTCTTGTTTTTATGTACAGTATATGTTGCACCACAATCCTGGGGAATGTTATTTCAGACCACTGTATGCTGCAATAAGAGTTATGGATTGTATGACCATAACGGCTCTTGAGCTGACTTTCTGTTGCTCTGAAAAGTACGTTCTAGTAATATAAGGAAGGAAGTCTGATTGATCTGATATCCGAAGGAGGTGTGAGGGCATCGTCTGGTTATGACTCTTCATTTTCACTATCAATATTTCACCCAGATATACTCTGGAATGTCTGACGTTCGCACAGACCCCTTTAATGAGCTTTAAGGGAAATACCAGAATCAGACAGGAAAGACCGCATCCATGTCACCGTAAGATGAGTGGTCCACACCCTTTTCTCCTTTTTAGTTAGATTTTCCTTGGTTAAAATAGAAGGGGACAGCCACACAGTTGCTTAAGGTGATGCAGTCCATGGCAATGATAACACATAAAGAGGAGCTGAGTGTGCTCATGGAGCTGGAGCATCTGCATGTTCTGGACATGGTGCTGTAAGAGTGGGTGAATGGAGTCCACTAATTTCACCTTACTGGAATCCGGCATTGGTTCTTCTTGGCTCCTGAGTGACCCTGGTTGTGTCGCAGAGGAGTTCTCACTACGTAGTAAACCACAGAAAGATAGTCACCCCAGTTTGTGGACTGTTTGCCAGTTCTTTTAATGACACAACAGTGAGCAAACAACGCTGAGATACACCAGACAACTTCTCTTCACTTCTAGCGCTCACCTCACTAACTGCTCCGCCTTCCTTTTCAAATAAATCAATAAACTTTGCTAACACTCTCCTTATCATGAACCACTGCTTACACAGCGGACTCTGCAAGTACTGAGATCCCAGCTCTTTATTGTATTTTCGATTTCATTTTAAAATGGATACATTGGCCCATCTTTGCCCATCAGTCTACACTCAATAGCCCGTAATGACTTTGTGAAAACAGGTCTTCAGAAAGGCTTGCAAATTGTGCATTGTAATTAGTAAGAAGAGGCGTCAACAAACAGAGCAAAACCCTAAAACGAAAAATAATTCAGCCCCTGCGTAACACATGTGTGCAAGGAAACCGTAATTTCTGGATTGACATAAAAAGTCAGAATTTGGGAAATAAGAGCAGGTTAATGATAACAGGAGCCCAGCTAAAAGCAGGAGGGTCTGCAGTTATAATGGGCCATATGAGTGAGTAATGCATTTTTTTTTTTTTTTTTTTTTTTTTTTTTTACCATTTAGCACACAGCTGAGCCTGACACTCAGGTAGTCCCTGTCTTTAGGGCTATTTGTACCCATGTCTAACTGTTAGTATTTGGGTACACATTTAGAGAGCAAGGGGAATTAAAAAGAAAATGGTTAAAAAGAACAGCAATAAAAAGTTTATCATTGTAGTCCACAAGAACGTCTTCTAAATGTAAATATCGTACTAGAGCATTGACCTGTAAAAGAAAAAAATGTCAGCTAATGAAACAATTTGATCAAAAATTTGATTTGTGGAGCTGGTAGGAGCAGAAACCTGCAGCCACAATGCTACCCCAGGAGTGCCGTGTGGACATCTGTAAAGTAAAGTGTGGAACTCATTAAAGGAGAGATGGGAAGGAGTTTTCGATAACTAGATGATATCCTCCATGGACTAAATGTAAAATAGGAAGTGCAGTAAAGTATGGGATTTGGTGGGGAGGAAATCAGGAAAACAAAGGCCAGAAACTGACTGGAACGACGAAAACAGCACTGGACACACACTCGGCTACGTTCACACTTTTTTGTTTTCTTTTAAAAATGACATTTAAAAAACAAAATAAGATTTTTTCTGTGACCAAGGGTAGCAAAATGAAATGCTGGGGCACCAACAGTGTACCCCATTTAGTCAGCAATTCAAGAACAGCAAAAAACCTTGTAGAAAGATTGGCTTGGTGCGGCCTTGCTTTTGTGAGTTGAAAGATCCGTCAAACGGGAACTCCGCTCGCGTCCGAATGAACACCATCTTGCCCCCGTCCATTTTATGCCGTCCACTGTGGAAGGGACTGGGCCAACTCAGGGTGATGTGGGCGGAGCTAGGCATCCTCGTTGATCTCCTGATCGGAACTAAGATTCTGTTAGCAACGGCACCGTCTCGTGTCCTGGAGTGGCATTCTTAACTCGTCAGAACCAGGACGGTGGTCCCCAAGTGCAATACGTGACCCGTTCCATATTCGTGTTTTCACATTGCTTACTCCATCCACTCAAAAACAACTGAAAACACATATGACGTAGATGTTTGCCAAAATTGAGCATTCATGGAAAAAACGTTATAGTGGTGGTAATGCCGCGGGCCACGAGATTTATGACAAAACTGTAGCAACCACTAAATTATTTGCTTTTTGTGCAAGAATTCTGACAAACCACCCCTCAGATGTATACAAGCAAGTGACACAGAAAGCATCTTGTCTACATCCGCTTTGTTGAAATGTGGTTCTTTTCTGTGAAGGGTGAGCAGTCCAGGAATGTGATGTTGGAGTAGGCAGGGAAGAGTGACATGACATGCACATACAGATCAGAGTGTGATTGCCGTCTGCGTTTTCTCCTGTCCACATTGGTGTTTTCAGGTGTATGCGGCTCTAGAGAGAATTTTCAAGAGTGTCCATTTTTCAGGGGTAAAACTGCTGGGGGTTGGTGTGGATGAATGGTGAAAATAGAGACTAATTTCTGTATTTTTTTTGAAATGAAAGCTGGACAGAAAACAACAAAGAATGGACAAGTGAATGTGACTGTGCTGTAAAGAAATATCTCTGTTTGTTCTAGTAAAGCTGATGTAAGGAGAGCTTCAAATTGAAAGTAAGAGGAGATGAAGACTAACTAGTAAGTTTTAGACAAAGGGAAAAGGAAAAAAAAACAAAAAACTACCAACAGGGAAAAATTCACACCATGCTGAGGAGCAAATAGGGTCAAAATCCACTAAACAGTGGAGCAGCCAGGGCTTCTCTAATGTTTTATTCTGCCTTTGCTCTTCAGGCCTAAACTGCTGTCACTTGACCTGAGCTTCAATGACTTGGACTGCCTGCCAGCACTCGTATCGTCCCTTCGGACCGTAGGGCAGCTGAGGTGTCTGGTCCTGCAGGGAAACCCCGTGGCGCTCTGTGCCTGCTACCGTGGATTCCTCGTGGACAGCCTGCCGAACCTGACCGCTCTTGATGACATCCGGATCACGCCAGAGGAGAGGAACCGCTTCGCGGGGCTCATCAGAAGAGAAGGTGTGTGTTTGGGTGTGTGGTTAGGCCTAGCAAATCACTGACGGTTGGCCTTTGCTCCTTTGGTCTTTGCCAGTATGACATATAAAGATCTAATCTCAGTTTCAATTCGCCGATTTAGCTATTCATCTTCCTTCTTGTTCTGAACTCCTTGCTGTTTTGTGAAATGCAGGTGGCGATCTCTGTGTTTTAGTGTGTAATCCTGTCTAATTGTGTTTCCGTGTTCTCCTTCTTACTGTCTGGCCATTCACCCACTGTCTGTCTGTCTCCAATTGTGCAGAACAGACTCATGCTATCCACATCCCTTTAGTAACCATGGCGGGAATAATCAGACGAGAGCAATATGGTACAACAAGAGATACTGTATATGTATTTAACTTGCTTTAAAATGTAGGGTCCACCCTCAAAATGCAACACTCATCCCGAGAGAAGCAAATGGAATGTACAGTCGCCATTCTGTTTGTCAATGGGAATGCTAACCACTATACGAGTCCGGTCCAGCAGGGTGGGGGCCAGCATGAGTCGGCTTCTGGCTTCGTGATGAATCCTCACCGTTAATAAACACTCACTTATTTTCATATTCATAGAATTTTTTTATGAACCTTGCCAGGTATGGGCAACTGTCCCACTGAGGTGTCTATGTTATTTCTGGACTGTGCTCATATAACACCTCACCCTGTTCTAATCACTCATGGCCTCATCCTAAAAATAACTAACCCTGGGATTGTTCACAGTTAGAACGTTGAATAGACGAGAGGGGCCCATGGTGGCTGTTATGACCAACTAGGACAACTAGCCTGCCTGAGTCGTCTCTCACCTGTTTATGTCCCATCTTTCTGGTAGCTTGTTAATGGCTTTGAAGTCAACTTCACAGATTACAGTGGCAAACCTATTACTACACTGACCACGCCCCCAAACTTTAACATCGTATTTTCATGGGAGCTGAAATGGCCTTTGGAAAGAAACAACTGTTTCATGTCTGAGGCCCACTTTGATTGCACAAACTGGAAGCCCAGCACCACCATCTTTAGGGTGTGGGAGCACTTGGAGAAAGTCCACATATGGACCGTGCCAGTTCCACACCCCATAGCCCAAGCTAAATCTTAAGTCAGGTCTTTCTTTTTCCATGGTGATGATGTGCCTATGGTGGTTCACCCGGTTAAAGGATTGGTAACTTGAAGGTTGCCAGTGACAGAAGGACTGTTACTCCATTGGGCCCTTAACCTGCAGTTACTCAGGTGTGCTCCACAAATAGCCGACCCTGTGCTCAGACTCCAAAAACTCTTTTGTGTGCGTCTCCGGAGAGTGTAACAAAAGACACAAAACAAAGTCAAAGTGTTGGGGACCATCCCCGTTTCGTGAAGGTTTAGCACACAACTGACCAAAACAAGAACGGCAGACAATTTATATAATGAAACAGCAGGAGGTGACATATTAAGCAGGTGGCATTCTGGGAACTGGAGGTGGAGTTGAGACTTTGAGGGTTGTAACCCGGAAGTGACATCATAAGCCAGAAGCGATCATTATTGGGGTGATTCTTCAGTTGTTCTGCAGGGTAAAGAGGAAAGAGAGTTAAAGTACAGCGCCAACCCCCGGTCTGGAGATCACTTACAATTATTTGAGCCTGTAAACTGTCTCCCTTTCGCACGTGTGTGACGAGAGTAAGCTGGGGTATGCGAAAAACAGCAAATTCCCAACACAAGAAGTTGTGTATGGTGATTAAAGGATTAAAAATAAAAAATTAAAATGGCCAAATGCACTTGAATCTCTCGTTGAAAGCCAATTAAACGATGCCTGGACCAGAATGCAGTGTGACAGATCAAGGGTGCTATCGTCCTCTTGAACACTCAGATCAAACGCCAGACACCAGCTAAAAGTCCAGTAATTGACTTTATTATTAACAAAAAGTGCACAAAGCACCCTTCCCTCCACAATACTCATTAAACAATACACAATTCCACAATAATCAATCCTCCTACTCCCAGACACGTTGCCACCCTTCCACCCAGCTCAGCTCGCCGTCTGGGAATTCCCATCGTCCTTTTATAGTCCTTGACCCAGAAGTGCTTCTGAACCTGCAGTCCATGTGACTTCCTAGCACTTCTCTTCTTTGTTAGGCCGGAAAGCACTTTATTTCTTCCGTCCTCGTGACATGGAAGTACTTCCGGGCTACATGGAAAGTAAACATCTCTGAGCCTCCCTGCAGCGGCCCCTGGCGGCCTTGACGTTATCCAGCAGGGCTGTGTACTAAAACTACATAGTCCATGATGCCCTGCTGGAATTCGGGGCATCTCCATGTCGCAGGGACGGCTCCCTCTGGCGGCTTGGGGGTATTGGCCGAGATGAATGGCCGACCATAGTCCACAGCAGCTTTTGCTGTGGGGCACATGTGCTGACCACCATGTCTCCCAGATGATGCCAGTCTATGTGCCCATGAGCGATCACCACCTCAACATACTCGGCATGTGTGGAAGGAATTGCTCAGGCATGGCTGTAATCCCCTGAAGACTACAGGCTCCCCCTTGTTTGAACTGCTGATTTAATCCAGGGGTTAAAGCTTACTTGATTGACTCATGTAGTTGATGGTAATGGACAAGAGTTCTGATGTGGGCAAAAAATTTCCACTAGAGAAAGAAAACAAAAATACGATTTGATTTCACTGGGCAAAATGTTTAGAATTCCCCCTGCAACCCAACCCCCTGTCTTTCAGTCTGTCATCTTTGCAGCATACTTGGAAAAGAATTTATCACTTCCTTTCTGCTGAGGGAAACTGGGGGAAAGATGATCTGTCATGTAGACATTTTGGTGGGGGGGCAGGTGCAGGTTCTTTTGTTTTTCTTTTCCCTTCAAAGTAATGAGTCGGGTGGAGTTGGCGCTATGTGGAGGTGGAAAATCCAGTGTCGGTGAGCTGGCATCCTGTGTGGTCTGTTGAGCAAGGAAACAAGAGTGGCACATCGAGAATGAAAGTTCCTTGAAAGATGAAAGGGGACTCCTCAGACGCACAAGTCTACCTGTACATCTGCACGCATACACCTTAACGTAATTGTGATCAGCTACCAAAAAAAAACCCATCACGGGACCCTCTGTTTTTAAAGAATTTATTAATTAAATGAAACAGTTTGGTTAGTTGCAAAGAGAGCCATTGCAATTTAACCAAAACCAAATTAGAAAAGAGTCAGCAAAAACTAAAATAAAATTTCCAAAAGAAAACTAAAATACTGCACCAAATAAGGAAAAAGATGTTCCGCTGTGGCAACCCCTAATGGGAGCAGCCGAAAGAAGACAGAAAAATGAAATTGAAATATTAACCTCAAAACTACAAAACCAAGTCATTTACACCAACCCTTAATGCGGGCCTGTCCGTCAAAAGAAGAAAACCCCTAAAGACCCCAAAAAAACAAGAAGAGAGCTGGGCAGGATCAGACGACGAGCAGCCGTCAGCGGGGCAAGTGAAGAGTAGAGTAGCGTGAGGGGCTACGTGATGAGATGCAGCCAAACAGAATTAATCGTAAGGAGTGTCCTTAGTCCAGGAAACAAAATGAAATAAAACAAATCATTGAAGAGCATTAACTCTAAAACAGACACAGCTTTGGGGTCTCATTTTTATGAAATGTTTGAAGGATGAAGGGACCGGCACAATCTCGTGGAGAGAAAACATTTTTCAGAGTCACAGTGTTCTTGTGAAGTTGGTCTGAATCCACCGTACAAGGGGCATGCATTGAGCTGATGATGATGAGCAAAAAGCAAAAGAAGATTAAGAGGCGGCATGATTGAGGTGTTTAAAATTATGAAGGGAATTAGTCTAATAAATCGAGACTGGTATTTTAAAACTAGCTGTGTACGCCTGTGAGGTAAAAAGCCCAGGGTCATAGAAACCATGGATTCTGGCACTTCAATCAATCAATCAATCACATCGGTTGTGCATTAGTGGTTAAGTGAGGTTCTCTTGTTTGGAGGTTTCATTTTGCCAACGTGCTCACCCCCTTTGTCTGTCACCGGCTAGGTGAGTTTCTCGCTTGTTTGTCTTTCCTTGGCAATTTCACTTTGGAGACGGAGTCGCTTTCTTTCAGCTTCATGCTGTGGCCTCGTACTTATTTCTTCTTCCGACTTGTTAACTTGGGGCCTTCTTGCCGGTTCTTTGAACTTCATGCTGTAGCCTCGCACTTCTGGGCTGGACAGACAGACACACACACTTCCACGCGTAGACGTTTATATATAAAGTGAGTTCATCAAGAACATGGGGACATAGTAGTTAACTTGTTAAGAGTAAATTTCGCAGAAACATTAGGAAGTTTTTCTTTACACAGAGAACTACAGACACATGGAATAAGTGACCAAGTAGTGTGGTAGACAGTAAGACTTTAGGGACTTTCAAAACTCGACTTGATGTTTTTTTAGAAGAATTAAGTGGATTAGACTGGCAAGCTTTGAATGGCCTGTTCTTATCCAGATTGTTCTAATGTTCCAGTGAATATGGCGGAGACTTAAATACTGTTGAGACCGCTAGGGGGAGAGGCACTTCACAGGACTTCAAGACAGTGGCGTAGCGTGGGTGTCAGCCGCCCGTGGCAGAGGAAAATTTTGCCACCCCCTTATTTAGGTATTTCAATTTAAAAGACTAAAATATACAGTAATTCTTTGCCGCCCCCTAAAAGTACCGCCTGGGGCGGGCCGCCCCTGCTGCCCCCACTACGCTACGCCACTGCTTCAAGACTCTTCCGGCAGTTTCTACGTTTCCTACACTTGTAGGGAACTAGACTGGACAGCAGCTAGCAGTGGCGTCACACCATTTCCTTCCCCGTATTCGTCCAGCATAAACCCATAACACGCTCCCTAAGCTCACGTGTTTGACAATACACATCTAGATTCTCTTAAATATTTGTGCGACACATCAAGTGTCCATGTAGAAAGGTAAATATTCACAAAGCACGTCTACACATTGAGGCTGTAAGAGGGTCCTTTGCACTCCAAACCCCAGACCACCACTCAGGAGTTGGTCTAAATGGAGCCTTTTATTCCACACACTTCCTTATTTACGGCCAGCACACTCCTGAATCCTAACAGGCAGCACTGCAGTAACCCGCACCTTCCTTCTTTCTTTCCATCTCCCCGACTCGGACTCACCTGGGTGAGGTGGACGGCTCTTCTTCAAGTTGGACCCTGGAGCACATCCAGCAACCCCTAGGTCAGACAAGATCTCCGGCTGACCTCTTCTGAACATGTGTCTATTCAACAGCATCTGCCCACCAGAACTAGAACTTCCACGCAGCCCTGCAGGTCTCCAAATGGGAGCAACTCCAGAGTGGTGCTACCAGATCTTTTCTTCTGGAGAAAATGTGGCCCCTGGAGGTAGTCTTCCCCCGTCCTTCTATTACACCATCTTCCCAACTGGCATTGGGAATGAGAACTATCGCAGCCCATGCCCACCTACCTGCCCTGTCCATCCATGATGGATGCCAGCCCATCTGTCCAGAATGCACACGCTCAGACAACCACCTGCACCTTTTACAACATTCTTGTCTGTCGTGGAAGCAGAGAATGGCAAAGTGCTTGATTCTGTTTGGATGTGCGAGTTTCTGGCTTCTGTTGATGGTCACTGCATTTCTTGTTGTAGGGTTTATGTGTCCCGTTTCATCGCAATACTCTGACTGCTCCTTCACACAAATGCACAAGCGCCATTGAGCTCCATCTCAGGTCCCAGGATGTAATGCCTCGGCACAGTGGAGCCACCGATTCATCGACCAAAAAACACCAATTACGGCAGAATTAAATCAACTTGGACTAAAGATCATTCAAAATAGTTAAAGGAAGACCATCCAGAGAAAAAAAGTGAAACCCCTTCATGTGTCCTACACTTCCCAGCACTGGTTTATGGATGTATTAATGAAGTAAATTCATCCACCTCTTCTGCATTGTAAATTGACATGCCAACAGTTTCCGGCTCATGGCTGATGCCCCTTTTGAATTTCAGATCTGCCCTTGGCTGAAGCAGTAATGATCATCAAAATGGGGAGCATTAAAGGCCTGCCCAACCCAGTGTGCCAGGCAGATGCCGACAGTGCCAGCGCCTTTCCATTGGTGAGCTACAGCTACAGAGTCACCTATGAACTCCTCTGCAGTCGCCCACCGCCGTCCAGGTGTGAGCAGGAGACCGACGAGTCACACGATGACACGGTAAGCTGCTTTTATTAAAATGCCTTTCACCTCCGTCTCTGACATACACGTGAAACTGACCAGCTGATTCCCGCCATTGTGTGCTGTGTTGGAGGATCACAGGAAAAGACAGGTGGCCCACTGGAGTTGTGAGGAGTAGTACCACCCATGTTTTCTGAGAGACATCTGAGGAAGTGTGCCTAGAAAAAGAAAAGGTGGCCAACCGGGTGCTGCTCAGAGTTGTTTGGCACCTCTTGGTGTACAATGCAGTGACCCAAACTTTCAGTTTGCTAAAGCACTGGAGTTACTCCCATGATTTTTTATGACCGGTTTGTTATCCACCACCATCACCAAGTGCTTCCTAGAGCAATGGCGGCCATTTTGGCTTTTAGTGACTTCTGCCCAGATAAGGAAGCCTGCATATACAGTACAGGCCAAAAGTTTGGACACACCTCCTCATTCAATGTGTTTTCTTTATTTTCATGACTGAAGGCATCAAAACTATGAATGAACACATGTGGAGTTATGTACTTAACAAAAAAAGGTGAAATAACTGAAAACATGTTTTATATTCTAGTTTGTTCAAAATAGCCACCCTTTGCTCTGATTACTGCTTTGCACACTCTTGGCATTCTCTCGATGAGCTTCAACAGGTAGTCACCTGAAATGGTTTTCACTTCACAGGTGTGCCTTATCAGGGTTATTTAGTGGAATTTCTTGCTGTATCAATGGGGTTGGCACCAGCAGTTGTGTTGTGCAGAAGTCAGGTTAGTTGGACGATCATTTATTTTTCAACAGGACAATGACCCCAAACACACCTCCAGGCTGTGTAAGGGCTATTTGACCAAGAAGGAGAGTGATGGAGTGCTGTAAATGGGCATGAAAATAAAGAAAACACATTGAATGAGGAGGTGTGTCCAAACTTTTGTCCTGTACTGTAAGTGCGTTACTGACCTTTATTTAATGTAATGTCTTTCCTAGAAAGGACCTCCTTTGATTTTAATTGGAGTAATTTGAATAAAATCAAACAAAAAGGGCCAGTGAGTGATTATTAAGATTTATGTCTTTTTGGGGTCCCTTTTGTTATTGAAAAATAAAACAAACTTGTCTAATTTTAAACAGAAATCTTTACATGAGAGAAGAGTTTGATATTTCTCTTTTGTTACAGTTTTTCAGCAGAGCTCCAGACCTGCTTTCCAATAATAACTGTCTGTAACTTTCAAAAATGTTATATTTCAATAATCTGAAGCACAGTTTTTCATAAATGCTCAGAAAGTAACAGCAGCACATCAGTCGATGCCATTTTTACATCACTTGTATAGAACTCTGTTGAGCATATTTGGTTTACGTTCTCAACTACAAGGTATTGTAAAGTACTGTTAAAAAGCATGCATTTAAACACATGCACAGGTCGGCCCTTGCCATTCGCAGGTTTACAGTTTGTCAGTAATTACATGGAAATTGTTTTGCCAGTTTTGCGACCTGCTTCAGAAAACGACAGACGACACTGTAGCAGCTTCTACTTAAATGGACTGCAAATCCCAGCAACCCCGGGAGTACCCCCGGCAGAGGGCACTGGGCGGTCTCATGGTCTGGAATCCCTGCAGATTTTATTTTTTTACCCACCTGTCTGGAGTTTTTTTTGTTTTTTCTGTTCACCCTGGCCATCGGACCTTAATCTTATTCTATGTTAATTAATGTTGACTTATTTTATTTTCTTACTGTGTCTTTTATTTTTCTGTTCTTCGTTATGTAAAGCACTTTGAGCTACATTTTTTGTATGAAAATGTGCTATATAAATAAATCTTGTTGTTGTTGTACCACGAGGGCTGCTGGGTGTAACAAGATGCGGGCGCGAGTTTCAAAGTAAGCCAGACGAAGCCGTTTGGATTGCAATCGTTGGTGTCGTTTTGTTTAAACGCATCACTGCACCGTTGGATTAAGGTTTTCTTGGCATTTATGCTCCTGTCCCCACTTCTAGTGGGATTTCGTCAACTTCTACAAATCTTCACCCACATCGGCATCACGGTAGGAGGAAACTTTACTTAACGTTCAAGGAGCTGCTCACGGGGGAATTCATTTCATAACTACATCACCTGCATCTGCATCTTCGAAAATGGACCGTGTCGCGAGTGTTTATCGTTTTGTGCGTATTGTTGCGTTGGATTTCTTTTGCGTATGTAAAATGTATCATTGCCATAAAATGTAAATGAGTTATTACCATTAATATACACGCAGATTTATTGTAATTGGTTACGTTTTGTAAAAAGTGACAGTTCACTAAAGATCTGCGCACTTTGTCTCATCAGCCCGCCTCACCCACGTGATCTTTTTGCGCAGTGATCGTCCATCTCACTTTTAACGCAAAAGTTTTTGGCGTCTAATTTAGTGCAATACACTTAAGAGTGTACAGTAATCGTGGGTCCAAAACGTATTCGTGGATTTTGGAATTCGCGGGGATCCTGAGCCCCTAACCCCTGCGAATCGCAAGAGTTTACCTGTAGTTACATTTTATTATCGGCTATTTTTGAATATTACTCACTGTTACAAAAATATGTAATAAACAAAAATGTGATAACTCGCTCTTGGATAAAGTAACTTTTTAGTTGTGAGACATGCTTTTAATTAATTCACTTAAGCAACTCTCAGAAGGCATCTGAATGTTGTCATCTGTATATTCCCTAACTAATTGTATATCTTGTCCATTTTTTCATAACTTTTAAAACTCGACTTTGATTTATTGGGGAAAATTCGGCGAATAGAATTGATTTCGTTCAAATTGTTACAACTTTCATTAAACAGTAAAGGAAAATGTGGGGGACTCGCCGCTAAAGTGCACTGCAGTAGCATCGAGCCGCCGGCAGATGGCAGGCTTATCCCATTCTATTTAAGGTGCCAGTCACGAGGGCTGTTTAAAGTTCTCTCAGCGCGCGAGCCCGAGTTCCATTTCGCAGCCGGCTTCACGGTATATATTTCTAGTGTATTAATACCAGTTTTGTAGGATTTAGTGTTTTGAAGATAAGTGTTTTTGTTGCTTTAGATTTTTTCAGAAATATTTTGTTTATTTATATTAGGTGCTATCGTCTCAATAAAGTTACAAGGGGGAACCAAAATACCCCTTACCCCGGGAAATCCTGATTGTGGCGCTCAGTGGCGGAAGGTCGGCTTGCTTCTCTGGTATTATTTATCGTGCCAGCCCTGCACACCACCACACCATTATCTCCTTACCATTTTTGGACTAGAGTCTATTATTTCTATCATTTATTTAATGTGTTGTTAATGAATTAACGAATCCGTCATCACACATCCTCACATCACAACCTGAGATTTTCTTCTTCTTTTCGAGATGGTACCTCTGATGCAATGGGGCCGATTCCGTTTAATAACATTTTATAAGCATAGGAGGAGGAGGAGGAGGTTAGCAGTACACGCTGGTACTGCGCCTTGCCTCACCCACCACATGACAAACCACCTCAAGATCCCAGATTAGGACCCGAGTGCAGCCCTGCAACAGGTGACACCTCAGCACCACAATAGTTTAGAGAGAATGGAACCAGTTTGAGGTTTTTTATGGCGGTTGGAGTGTCAATTCTGCCCCCAACCCCCAGGTTTTTTATACGCATAGCTGAGACTATTTCGTTAGACACATACAGTTACTTCTACATTTCTTGAATTTGTTTATGTATCCATTTTCTTAACCCCCATATCCAGATCCTGTGGCCACAAGGCAGGAGTGCCACGTGGCCAGGGCGACACACACACTGAAAGGACAATTTGGCACCTCCAGTCCACCCAACCTATACGTCTTTGGACTGTGGCAGGAAAGCCCCACAAGCACGGGAAGAACATGCTAATTTGATCTTGAGCCCTTGTATCCTCGTTCGAGTTAGCAGCGCCACCACTGCGCCACACTGTCTTTTTCTAGCACGCTGGTCAAAGTCACGATCACAGAAATGCCGGCGCGTATGGAGGCAGCATTGCATTGCATTTCCTGTCACATCTTTGACATTTAAAATTAAAGACCAATTACCAGCAAATAAAATAAAACTAGCCGAATCAAGCCCATATCTCAGGACTGTGACCCTCCAGTCCTTTTTATTAAGCCAGTTTACTCCAGTTGGCTGGTGGATGAAGCCGTTTGCTGCTTGCTCAATCCTGGAGTGTCATAGTGGTCGGTGGCCACCTGAGGGCAGCACTTGTCTACCGAAGTGTGCGCACGCCAGCGAGTTGGTGCTGATACTCTCGCGTTCACGGAGTCGAATTTACTCTTTTGGTGGAGAATATCAAATTATGAAAGCTGTCGTAATTAACCTCGTTGTCCTTATTCTCTCTCACGGAGCTCGTAACGCCTCCACAGTCTCCTTTTTTCCGTCAGTTTCACGCCCGGCTGGCAGTGCTTGCTGTGCTCCTCCAGATTTAGAGAGCCGTAGAGAATGAGCGGGAGACGCACGCCGTGTTTGGTACACCAAACTGCCTCGTGGTCACTGCGACAGGACGATTCACTTTTAAATGAAAGACTATGCCAAAGCGGAAACAGAGTGAAATGTTTTTAAGAAGGGCTTCGATAGCATAAAGCGCAAAGCAGACCGACACCTTTCGTTTTATAGCGCCTTTTATAATGAGGTTAGACACAAATGAACGCACCGAACTGATCGGTTTATTTCATAATAACTTTTATTATTAAACACTGTAAGACAGACGCAAAGTGCTTAGCACTATTGCCTCGCTGGGTTCAAGTCCCAAAACGGTCACTCTCTGTGGGGGTCTTTGCTCATTCTCCTCCTGTCTGTCACCATTTGCACAGACCAAAGGCAGGTTGGGATGGCTAGGATTGCTAAAGTATTTTTCTGGCTTTTTTTATCGTTTTATTAACACGCTAGCTGTCAAAAACAATTAATAGAATCATTTAAAAATATTTGCTCTGTCGTGCCCTACATGTCCCTTCGTCGCCTTTCCTCATATTCGCGTGTCTGAGCAGGTTCTCTGAAAGCCTGCTTCTCACCTCCTCTCCGGTTCAGCCTGCACCTTTACTCCTCCTCATGCGTCTCACACTTGCTCTTCCTTTTTCTTTGTGTTACCAAAGCCAAACTAACCAATCAGAATTCTCTGAGGGACTGGACACCCAGGCCGTAGTATTTTATTATACGGTAGATTACAACACTGGAAATGCAATTGGTTACGTTTCTTTTGGTTTTCCATTTGGAACACCGACAAGTGGAATGGTGTCAGTAGTGAGATTTGTTTTAAACCTCATTGTTTGAAGTCCAAGTTTTAAGTTAAGGCACACTGCCTGGGCAGGTTCTTTAGGCTTGGATTCTGTGACTCTGTTTGAAATGACAATTAATAATAATTCTTTCTTATTTATAAAGCAGATGAAGATGTTTTTGGAGTTCACATGATCCTTTTAATATCAGAAGGTTGCCAGTTCGAATCCCGTAAATGCCAATAGGGACTCTGCTCTGTTGGGACCTTGAGCAAGGCCCTTAACCTACACTTGCTTAGTGCTTTGAGTAGCGAGAAAAACGCTATATAAATACAAAGAATTTATTTATTTATCTATTTAGATGCGATAGATAGATAGAGTAGTTGTTGCCTAGGGGTGTTAAATTATGGATTTCAACACCCTTTGGATTTGAGGGCACTGCCTCTGTGGTTCTTAACCCAAAACACCCTAATGGTAGCTCCTCACCTGGCTACTCACTTTTAGGATTATTATTATTGTTAATGTTGTTGTACACATAATTGTCAGATTATTATTTATGTTATCGGCGCTCAAAAGAACAAAACTAAAGCCACAAACCTGCCAATAAAGAAATGTACAGAAGCTGAGGAGCAGAGCATCAGAATCTGTGCATCCTGGAATTGGGAAAATGGCATGTAAGTTGTCAGATGCTAAGACCAAACATATGTGAAAAATAGAAATTGAAAACAAAACAGTTGGACAGTTGTGTTGAATCTGAGAGTTCATAAGTCAGATGTTGTTTAGTAAAAGTGCCACCCTAGGTGACCACCTAGCTCATCTAAGTGGCAGAGCCGGCCCTGGTGCGCCATTCACGTGTTCTTCCGGTGTATCAGTTTAGTTGGCGGTTCTTCTGTTTTGTGTCAATCAGCAAAAATCAAAATGAAATTTTGAACTAAAGATCCTGCAAGTCATTGCTCACGTTTTTTTCTCAAAATTGGAGTAATTTTCCTGATCATCAGGATTCCAGACCTCGTCTGTAACGTGCTGCCCTCGTTTGCATTGTTATTTGTTTGTTATTCACAGACAAGTTAAACTCCCTTTGGTGACAGGTAGCCGCCACTGTTGCATTGAATTCCCCACCCAAAAGTCCTCCATCCTCCTGTTTTTCAGAAGTTGTTTAATCCAAATTTAGGGTCTCAGAGGGCCGCAGCCTTTCCTGAGTGCTTAAAGCAGCTCCAGTGTGGGCTGCCAGTCGATCACGGGGAGCATTCAGGACCCCAGCCATAGTTATAAGATATGGGAGGACCTGGGAGCATGCAGGGATTTCACACAGGCAGGATCCATGGCAGAATTTGAACCTGGAACTCTGTGGCGGAGGGGCATCACCCTTCAAGACTTATTTTTAACGGGTGGGTGACCGGGAGTCGCACAGTGATTGAGACGTTGGCACTGAACCCGTAGTGTTGCGGTAAATGCCAGGGTCCAGAGCCACTGAGCCACACTTCCGGCCCAGGGCTACTGATGTGCTGTTCTGTTTTTGCTTTTTAAAATAGGTAAGCAAGCGTATGAATGAAACTGGGTGTCTCTTTTTATGTGTTCACACACTGAAGTGTCACCCGCCATATTACCGACAGCAACGTTAAGTCAATAATAACCCCCGGACCCCAAAGGGTTTTACCAGTGGTGTTATTAGGGAAGGCTTTCAGAGCTCCTGATCTTCAAGAGCTAAGCACCCCTTTCCCCAAATTCTTTGTTGTGACATTCATGAAAGACCGCATGAAAACTCCACATGGGAAACCCAGCTCTTCAACTGCACGAAAATTCACCACTGCTTTTCATTCAAACGTATTTGATCGAGTAACGGCATCATCACTGGGGGAGCTAAGCCCCTAATAAGGGCTAAAGCCAGTTTTTTCTTCTCCTTGATGCCTTTCTTCGAGTTCAACTGAGTGGCTTTACTCTTCCAATTAAACAATGGAATGCACAGAATGTGTTCCTGCCTACCTGACCCGCAGTGTTTTTTAAGCCCCTTCACAAAACGTGGAATTAAAACAAAATGTTGCAACTCAACCCACCTGCATACCCGGAATTGTTTGAAGGTCTGAGCGATGACATCTCTGGACCAGTGGAGGTGCCCATCAGCTGGTGTTCTATCATGGGCATCACTGAAGCTCCGAATGCAAAATAACAGGACATTCCTGAACCCTCTTCAGGGTCAAAGGGAAGGGGCCTGGAGATAACCGGTCAGTGGGGGTAGTGAAGTCAAAAGGGACACACAAATGAACTGAAAAGATGAATAACAGGCTTAAAGTACATAATATGGATTCCAGGTTTCTGTTTTTACCTTTTCGAATAATGAAGTATAAGCTGTATGTGTGTGTTTTTATTTATTAATCCTTGTTTTTTTAATGCAGTGCAGATGTATAATATATCAATAGACCATTGGGTGCATAAAGCATGGTACAGACAGGCAGTTATACTACTACTTTATGTCATATACTGCCTTTCATATCTGTCTGTCTTTCTAACTAGCAATGATATAGCTCCTTTCGTAACTATCTGTCATCCTGCCTACTATTCTATATCTATCTATCTATCTATCTATCTATCTATCTATCTATCTATCTATCGTCATATGAAAAAGTCTGGGAACCCCTCTCAGCCTGTATAATAAATAACTCTGCTTTCAACAAAAAAGATAACAGTAGCATGTCTTTCATTTTCTACGAACATCTGAGTCTTGGGGTGTTTTCCGAATAAAGATTTTTATTGAAGCAGTATTTAGTTGTATGAAATTAAATCAAATGTGAAAAACTGCCTGTGCACAAATGTGGGTCCCCTTGTAATTTTGCTGATTTGAATGCCTGTCACTGCTCAATTCTGATTATTTGCAACACCAAATTGGTTGGATGAGCTCGTTAAGCCTTGAACTTCATAGACAGCAGTGTCCAATCATGAGTGGTAAAAGGTATTTAAGGTGGTCAATTGCAAGTTGTGCTTCCCTTTGACTCTCCTCTGAAGAGTGACAGACAGCATGGGATCCTCAAAGCAACTCTCCAAAGATCTAAAAAACAAAGATTGTTCAGTGTCATGGTTCAGGGGAAGGCTACAAAAAGTGATCTCATAGGTTTAAACTGTCAGTTACAACTGTAAGGAATGGAATCAGGAAATGGAAGGCCACAGTTGCTCCCCCCCGCTCGCTTCACTCCCCCAACCCCGTGTTTGGTTTACCGGATATACAATTTAAAGAGATTATTTTCATGGGAATAGTTACATATGCATTATTTTCACTTTTACTGTAGAACTTTTGTAAAAACAATACTTATCCTTTATTTCCAGCCCTGGGCGTGGTTAAATCTTTCTCGCTGGACATATAACACTGCTCGCGTTGTGAAGGAGTGGCAGCTGAACACACACTAAGGAGATGCAGTCTGATCATCTGCTGGCTTGTTGCTGCTGCTGCCAAATATATAGTGAAGAAATAAATGTGAGAAGCAAACAGATTAAGGGTTGGGGAACCGTCCACATATACTGTTGTACCAAAAAATGCTTCAGTGTGCACTGAAAAAACAGTGCAATTGACAACTGAGTTTGTCTAACAGAGGAATCTGTATGTTTTGAACCAGAAATAGGCAGAAGGAGGGTTGACTTAGGGTGAAGGTTACGAAGTTGCTGTCTTCAGAGAGCGATGGGAAATGACATCATCAGGGCTGGACAGGTGAAAACCTGGAAGTTTCTTCCTGAGACAGAGCAATGTTTTCTGTTGTGGAATTCAAGGTGTGGGATAGTTTCCTTCCTTTTTTCTATTGATGAAAAGAGAAAAGCATTAATATGCTGCCTTAAACTCTGCTCTGGTGTATTTTCATGCTGTGTTGGGCCCTTTGGCTGCCCACTAATTGCGTGTGTGTAACTAATATATATATATATATATAAATATGGAGGAAGTCAAAAAGTTCCTGGAATTGTGATATTGCGGGAGCGTGACAGATCACATTACAAAATTGAGGAAATCATCTTCAGTTACGCTAGCGTACAAATCCCCAATTTGCACATGAACTTGATGTTAGCACATTGTTCGAACTGCGACATTGCGCCAAATGATTATGCACACGTCTACCTCAAACGGTAATTAAAACAATACTACATGCCGAAATCAATCCAGACCTGTTGTAACAAACAATGTGTGTGTGATCTGATCTCTCACTCTCCCGCTATATCACAATTCCAGGAACTTTTTGACTGTTCCTCGTATATAACACCAGTTCAATGCCACCGCTAACAAAAGGAGCAGGTGTTCAGCCTACACAGAGCCAACAATGGGGCTAAGATTTTTCAAGATGAAAACCTCAAGAGTTGAGAGAGAGGAACCCTGAAACCACTGGCCCAGAAATTGCTGAAGTAGTGTCAGTCCCAGTCTTAGAATATTTTAATGGTAATGTCGAAATGCACACTGGTGTTTGCTTAATTTGTTTAAAATGTGAGATTCTGATAGCTGCAGAGATAAAGGACGATTCTTTTTAAAACTAACTTGTCACGGAAATTATTTATTGCTCGGCTTTATCTGATCTGCAGGAATTGAGTTTTAGTCTCACTAGTAACAGAACTGGCTGATTTGCCTTTTCATAACAAGGGCATGCCGTGTTCTGACTGTTCATATCTCACATCTGCATGTTTGACATGTGAACCTATGACTCTAAAGAACTTATAAGAGAAACTCAAAGAAACATAACAGCAGAAACACCGTCTACAAGAACTTTTGTATTATCACAAATTCCCTCAATTTTTGTGTATACTGTCTTGTTTTGAATTATAAGCTAAATTTTTTTAAACAAAGACCCTCGAACGGTGGATTCATTTGCATATACTGTACGTCGTCAACTCACACTAATTGCCCTGAACCCCATGAATTCTTGGAAACTTGACGAACGGAACTACTAGTTGCATTCCTCTTCATTTGCAGTAGAGATATCAAAAATCCATTGTGACCAGAAGGCAAACCTGAAATTGGAAATCCAAAAAAACAAAATCAAAAAACAAACAAAACCACAAAGTCCATTAAACAAAGAATAATCAGAAAAAAAAAACACTTAAAGTAAACAAAAATTGAATTCCAAAGAACAATTTTAACTACAGTGCTGAGGCAGCAGCCATTACTTGCAGTTATGGGTTTTAAATAGCAAAGGGGGCGCCACCCCCTTAAGTTCAACAGGCAAAGGACAAGGAACATGACACACAGAACTGAAAACACTTAATACATTTTAAAATAATAAAGGGAAAACATTAACATCACACAATAACCAAAGCTAACCAACAAAGAATAGCAAAACGTATAAATAAACCTCCGCCAGAGGCCTGGAGCAGAGCCCAGCTATCCTGTGATGTTGTCACGTTTGAATTGGCCAGTTGTGTGTGTGATGTAAATGTCTGGATGTGTTTATTTCATAATGTTGCCTCGTCGTACAGTACATGTCAGTTTCCAGGGTACCTGAGGGTCTTTTCCTATTCAGTTTGAAAGATGAAAGTCATAGCCAAATGCAGCCGCCAACACTGACTGGTGCCCCGGCTGACCACGGCGTCCACCTCATCAAATGAGGCAGCAGAGTTTTAGCCTCATTAAAGGTAAGGAAGTCATCTTTGAAGCCCAGAGGAGTCCGCAGGTGAGCACTGCTGTGACGATCGGATGCCTGAAATTAAGACGCGAGCGTAAAATATTTATTGGGTTAGCACGTTCATTCCCCTCTCTTCTGTGAGTCTAGCAGGCAGATCATATAGAAAAGCCTGAGGTGACATTTCTTTTTTTTTATTTCTGGGGGAAGGTCCGTCTAAACAGCAGGTTTAAATTTCTAACTCCCTATTCCGTGCAGCCAGCTCATTGTTACCCAGCATGGAAAAAACTGCTTCAGCATTCACGCCGGCTTCATTAGGAATTACTAGAGCGACACATTTGCACTTTAGCTAACGGGGTCACTTTTATGAATGTATGTGCTGCTCTGCCTAACCAGTCATCAGAGAACCTCACATCTGCATGTGGCAGTTAATGATGATGAGTACCAATCTTCACCTATCCATTTGTGGCTTTCTCATCGAGACCCCCGGCTTACAGCAGCCCTGGTGTGCACAGCTCCTTTTCAACATATCATCGGTCTTGTTAGAGTTAAACCTGGAAGTACAGAGTATCATTGAGTTCTTGTTCTTTCTCAGATTTTCCAGTAAAGGATTTTCTTCGTCCTGTAGAGATTTGTTTACACTTCTTATTCTCGTTATTCTGGTTTTTCCACTTTTTAGGAATCTGTAATATGCTCCTTTGTCAACAAGAAAAATGCTGACCACCGAGTTCGTCGCTTATGTTTTTCCTTAGCCTTTGCTCACAGCTTTCGGCAGATAACTATCAAAACTAGCTGTCTGGTGCAGAAGCAGGTGGTCTTGCACTCCAAACTGGTTTTTGATAGGCCAGTAAATGCCACAGGGACTATGAGACTTTGTAGTGATCTTCAGATTAAGATAGCTGGTGATTCAGAAATGGGTTCCTGTCTTATGGTTGAATTATTCAATATTAAAGAACCATCAAATTAGGGAAGGGGTGATGTCCAATGACAGGAGTCAAAGGTTGTAGGGAACACTTAATGGAGGACTGACAGGCCAACTCAAACATCTACACATGCAAAGATCTTATCTGCTCTCTTAAGTTTCCTGTCAGGGAAGCTCTGGGGTGGCACTGATAGGTAACCTCACACCATGGAGTAACCGCTGCCATGTGATGATAACCGTGTCGAGTTGCCAAGATGATATGCAATGTGTGCAACCATCTCTGGGATCTTATTGGTTTCAGTGCACAAATCGCAGAGCCAGTTGGCCACCACTTGTCCATTAATTGTTGAATTGTACGTATTGCATTAGCACTCACGACGGTATGACTTTCTACAAGACCCTCATGAGCTGGACAGACACACAGCTGCACAATCAGACTGCGCCCTTCCATTGAGTCCAGCATGTATCTCTCCAACACACTTTCAGACCCCAGAGCTAACAACAGAAAGTGGTCATAGGGGGCTTCCCGCTGCGTTTACTGTGCCTTGGGTTACTTTTTTTTCTCCCTGTAGATTTCTCTAGCCACAGATGTTTTGTTTAGAAAAGGCAAAGTCAAATGGTAATTGAAAAGGCCCCTTGACGTTAAATATGATGGACACTTGGAGGGAATGCGTAACATCGGGCATCACGTGCCAACATAGCAACCTCCGTTCACAAAAACAGTATCACCAATGCATGCCTCAAAACAGTTACAAAAAATATCTACACACACTTAGCTAGACGATCCAATATTCAGATCAAGTGTACGATTCCCACTGTGGTCCTCTAGACCACTGGATTCCTAGCATAACTCGTCCAATGTGGATGGTATCTGGTGGCAGGATGGGGTTTGTAGCTGCTCCTCTTTCGTCAGTGTGACGCATGACATGACCAGCCCATTGGTACTTGTAATTCTTTGCATAGACAATGGGGTCTGCCAGTAGAGATGTCTTCCTGCTCAAGCCTTTTGCGTTCTGCCTTCTGGTGGTAGAACTTATCAATTGGCGTTCCAGTTTGCTATTGATGGAGAGGAGCGTGTTGTCACTGCACAGGTCTTGCTGGTGTCGATAGTCTGGGGTTCTTCATCTTCTTCAGGCTGTCCTCAGTGGCTGTAATGGATGTCCAAATCACCAGCACATATCTGCTAATCTTTCCATCAAGTTTTTTGAGCATCACAAGGCATTGATCAAGACAGGTGTGTCCACAGTGTTGTCATTGTCACTACATTGGCATCTGCAAAGCAGTTTCTCATCTTTTGCATCTTGGAGCAGTCAATATGCAGTCCTCGAAGGGAGCTTGCGTGGCAGAACTGGGAGAGTACTGTTGAGGACTCTATAGAAGTGCTTGAGATTAGGACTATGTTGTCGCCCAAGTGCAGAAGGTTCAGCTCATACCTGTCAATGATGACTCTGAAGTCATCTCCGTCATAAACCTGGCATCCCAAGGAGAGTTGGAGGATGATGGTATCCATCTGGCATTACCTCCCTTTTTGGATGTGTACTGTGATAGGTTGTGTGAACAGCTGGATGGTGGTGCTGGTGTCACAGTAGCATTGCGCCAGAACACAGATGGACTTGACTTGTTGCCTTTGGAGTGCCTGTGCATTCCATTCTCTGCCGTTTTTCAAAAGCTTTCTTGAAGTCGATAAATTTGAGTACCAGTGGAAATTGGTACTTCTGGCTGGTCTCGATCTGCGGCTCTCTGGATGTGGTCAGTGCATCAGATTTTTTTGGAGCATCCTGCTTGGGTCTGAATATAGTTGAGGATCACCTTTGCAAAGATCTTGGAGATGCATGGAAGGAGACAAATGGGGCATTACTTCCTGAATAGCCCATTTTACCCTTCTTGAAGATGAGCAAGAAGAAAAAGTTTTTAATTGATCCCAGGTGAATAGGTGTGCCAACAGGGGGTTTGAGATAGAGTCATTGGTCTTCAGGATGTCAGTGGTGATATTGTCGTCCCATCCTGGTGCCTTGTCAATCTCGATTGCTACAATGGCATTCTTAACATCTGACTGTAGGGTTGGCAGTATTTCTTCTGGCTCTTCAATCCTTCGAAAGTCAACAGAGGACTGTACAGAGGAGAACAGGGGACTGTAGAATTCCTCAGCAATTTCCATCATGGCTGGTCTTGATGTAACTGAGATGGCCTCAACCAGTTCTGCCTTCCTCCTTCAGATGCTTTAGTAACTTCTTCTACTGGTACTGTACTCTTATGATGGCACTTTCATGGCAGAGTCTGCAAAAGAGAAAGGACTCCATAGAGAGGAGATGGCATTGGTGGAGGAAAGTGTGGGTTGCCACTAACATCCTTGCTTCTTGGTGGTGTGGTAGATGTGTTCGGGACGATGGCAGAGACAAGGCTGATGTATTCATTGGAGATGGATTGTGTCTCCGGTGGTGTTCACTTGACAAGCTTATTTTATATATTGTCACACACATGCGCATGGGAGGCAGCTAAAGGGCCTGAATGAGAGCAATTCCATGCCAGACCAAGGGGCAGCAGTGTGCACTGACTCTTTCTCTCACTTCTTTGCAGACCAGTTACGGGAAATCCTGCCTGGCCCCGATAACATCACTTCCAGTTCCAGGCTTGATGACGTAATTTCCTCTGCCCTCCCTTAAAGCTGCCATCTTTGTGCTATCAAACTAGTTCTGTTGTGGACTCCAGTCTGTACACATAGATGATATCCATTTTGCAGCCAGGAATAATACAGTATATGGATGGCTGTTACAGACCTTTTTGTGGCACATTTGCTGTGTTTACGACAATGTACATTCATTCATATATAACTAAAAGGCCTATGTTTTACTCTTAAATCTTCAAAATGACCTTATAAGGAGTGGAAAAAAGGATGTTCAATTGAAAGGAGGTTTTAATGCTTGTTAGCAATCTATTGGCTTCTGGTGGCATCATGTCACCCAATGCCTCATGTTCTCTTCTATTCCAGGCCCTCGACACCAGTAAGATGGCAGAAGTGGCAACTGTTCAAGCAGAGAACACAGTGGCAATGGTCGAGAAGAACAGGAAAGACACCGAGTGGCAAACGGAGTCTGAGGAGAATGGAAAAGGACCTGAACATCAAGTAGGGATTGAGAGGAACCAAAAAAGTCCTGAACAGGAACAGGACACTGAAAAGAACAGGAAAGGCCCTGATTATGGAGGCTCTACTCGTGTCCCAGGTGAATACATCATTTGTTGATTGATACTCTGGTGTTTCTATGAACATTTGGTCTGTTGGTGCAAGCGATTCTCTTCTTACACAATCTCCAACCACAATATTGATGGTTCTGGAAATTCAACAAAAACAACTGTACAGTATCATGTGTGCCAAATCTAAATACGTATTTAGAATGTATCAGCCAGGTAATGTTCTTGAGTGACATGCAATTTAAATTTGAAAATATTGTATCTTTATGGGCCTACTGAAATGACTTGACCATTTTTGATTTTTCTGCTGTTACTTCCCCTGAGGAACGTCTCTGTTAAGAGTCCAGCAGTAGCCAAATGGCATGCTGGGACTCCACTTGGCTTGGTAATGCTTTTCCTTGTTATTATTGTCCTAATGGAATGGCTTGCCGTGTTTATCACCAAAGTGAAAACGTCCCAAGTTGGAGTCCAGAAATTGATTCCCCAGTGATATATTGCACCCTATTGTTTGAGGTCCCTCATTATTTTAAGGTATCCCAAAGTGTTTGTGCAGATACTTTTGAAGGTCTGTCAAACTGCTGTCTCCAATTTATTCAACTCTAATTCACATCTCTGATGTGAGGATGTACAAAAATGCCTTCTGTAATCTTGGCATCACTGATCCGGTTAAATGAGTCATGAGTCATGTTTGTGTCTTGTCCATCGCTTAAACAAAGTTTTTCCCAAGTCCAGGTTTGATATGCCGAGGAGGAAGGTCACCTTACTCGGGGTGAACCAGTAGCCTGACTACCACATCGCTCTTTTTTGGAATGCCCGAGGTTTGTTTCGGTGTTTCTTTCCTATCATAGTGGTTCTTCTTCTCCCTCCTGTTCCACTTACACAAAAAAAACCAACAGGACCAGGTGTCATCAAGCTGCAAGCCAAGCAAAAATGAAGTCACCTTCCTCCCTACAGATATGTTTTCTCGAAGTAACTTCATTTTCTTGTATGACTCGATCATGTGAGTAGCGTGTCCTGTCGGTGCAGCAGAGAATTTATTTCTGTTAAGGAAGATGACAATTTTCAAGCTGATTTTTGAGGAGTCTGTGAACAAGTGCCACTCAGTCCACCCTGTGTTCATGGGCAAGAGTCTCCATAACTGAATTAATGTATTAAAAAATATATTTATTTAAAAATATTTTTATCTAAATGATGAAAATATGGAGGTTGGGTTACAAGGAAACTGAGCTTCTGTCTTCATATTTGGGTTCACCATCATAAAGTATGGCTGTCCACCACAATCCTTGGGACAAAATCGTTGTTGACCAGTCGAATGTTGCTTAGCAAACATAAAGGAGACACCAAGGGCATTCGTTAAAATTAAACACGGTATATATCATCAAGTGCTCATACATACCAGGCAGTCGTCCCAATGGCGTATTCCTACAGCTGTCTTTGGAAGTGTTGCGTCCGAGTCCAGTTGAATGAGATTTTAAATAAAAGAGTGGCACAACCATTTCCTGCAGGGTACTAAATAGAGGATCACCCGATTCGTAACAAAAGCCAATACAACACTTTCTACCAAAAACCAAATACTTAATAGAATCATAAGTCAAAAACCAAATTAAGACCCGAGTTGTTTTCCCTCTCAGATCTGAAGTTGACTGAGCTCTAACCTCTCCCTTACAGTCCTCACTTGTTTAATGCAGAAGTCGTAGTAGTAGTCCAGGTTCACCCAAGAGTTGTTTCAGGGTGGTGAAGAGACATTGTGAACGACTGCCGTCTGCTAAATCAGTTACGCACACTTTGGCTTCTGCTTACTTTTCCTTTCTTTCACTCTTCTTTGTTCATGCTCCGGTGGTCCCGTATCTCCTGAAACAGTGGACGTTCATATTACCGAAGCTCTGCAATGGGCAACTGTAATGGACACCAACTACAGGAGGGAGCACGTCATACAAGACCTCGCTGCTTTGAAGAAGTTCTTCTCTGGAAGCCTTCAGGTGTCAGTCGTGGAGGAAAAGGTAACACAGTGCATGGCCGCGGTACAAGAGGGCGCTCATTTCTTCCCGATTCCCTCAATCCTTTTTGCCTTGGAAGCCAGGGTTGTTATAATTTCACTCTTATTTTTAGTTTTTCTTAATGGTCCCTGGGGCTCTAAATATTATTCTGATATCATTTTTTAGGGTTTTCCACATGGTCACATTTGTGTTTTGTTTCAGCACGTCTTATTTTTTCCATTATCCTGCAATGCTATTTTGGGACTTGTGTGTTGTTTGGTTCTTAAGGGCGACATCAGGGGGCATGGATGGTGTGACTGATCAAGGGGTACAAAGGTCAACCTCTTGGACTTCCTGGATGTCCAAGTTTGGATTCACTAGAAACACTCTGCATTCTGTTTTTTGGCTTGCAAGGCTCTTTAGTTTTGAAAAATCATTACCGTTCCTGACTACGATCTTCGTCCAGTTAAATTCATTACTCCAGCCTTTGTTTCCATCTTTCACTTTGTCTTCCGTTCTTGATCACCTGGTTATGGCTTTCACCAACTTCACTCCTTCTCCTGATTCCATTAATAAGTCAGCTGCTGCCACATGCAGTCAGTACACCAGCAAGGCCGTTACTCACAAAGTTGTCAGCAAACCCTGGTGTGGTACAAAGTGTCTGAGCTCAAAGCGTGTCTGTCCAGCTGTGTCAGACAGGATGTGTCATAAACTCCACTGAGATTAGCATCTTTGTTTAATTTCCCCGTTTCCTGAGATGTTTTTAAAGTTAGTTGTGTATAGTTTGGGTTTTTGAATCTGGCATGTCTTTCTCATTTGCAGGATGACAATGTTATTCCCCTGTGTCAATGTTGTTTTTCTCACGGGCGCCGCCATTTTAGAAGTTGTTATGGGTGTTCATAACTAGAATGCGACTTAAGCTCAATTTTGGCCACATCAGTACTGTTGAGTTGTCGATTCCCTGCAGTCCCATCCAACGCACCCTGAATAGCGAGGTCTGCTGCCCCCCTAGTGGCCGCTAACTTCCCACTTTTGTTTCCTGTCTGTATAAACCAATCTGTGTATTTATGTCCTCATTGTTAATTGGTAATGTTTCCCTGGGTACTTGTTACAATGTTCTGAGCTTGCACTCGACGCAGGGCGCTATATAGAAATAAACTGAGTTAACCCAAATGACCAGGCATCTCCTCCGGCCTGTATGGCTCTCCGTCACTTGTTGTGTCTCCTGCCCAGCTGTCCTTTGGCTTCACCTCAGCCGGTTCTTTCAGTCTCATCTGATTAGTAAGACCCACTTAAGGCAAATCAGGGGGGTGAGCCTTGAGGCTATTCCAGCAGCAGTAGGGTACAAAGCGGGACACACTCACACCGAGCCCCACAAGGCCAATTTGGAATCACCAGTCTGCCTCATGTGCACGTCTTTAGGGATGTGAGAGGAAAACCGACATGGAGAGAAACCTTAATACACACAGCGAGAAAGGGCAGGATTAAAGGCCTGGACAACAGGAATCCATGAAGTGGTAGTGCTGCCCACTGTGCCGTCTGCCTAATAAAGGTTTAATGTCACGTCGTAATTAGCACGTGAAGGACTTGCACTACATGCTAATGTTTTTCCTGCCCTGCATATGATGCTTACTGAGACAGGTACGAGTTTCCTTGGAGCCCTCCTAAAGATATGGTAGGTTAGAAAGATGGATGGATGGGTCATAATAATTAGTGTTCAAATACTCATATATGTTATTTTGGACAAGCCAATTGGGTCGAATGGTCTGTTCTCATCACCTTTGCTGTAAATCTCCCACAAGTATAATAAAATCGAGAAGACTCCTAAGAAGCCTGCAGGTGGCCTACCTTTCAGGAATCCCATCCGTCACATTCTGTTCTGATGAGAATATTTAAACAAGAAAATGTGTTAAAGGGAATAAAGGAGTGACTCAAAGCTCTTTGAAGAATCCCTGCACTGTTTGACATCCATCTTCATCATGATTGCTCAAGCTGCCACAGAATGGTGGTTGCATAATCCCCTTGATGTTGTAATACTTCAGGGCCCGTATAGTAGCTGCATAGCGGAGTAGTAGGCAGCACTGCCTCCTCATGAATCACACACCCTGTGGAATTTCCAGGTTCTCACCCTGACATGACAACCTGTGAGTGTGTGAAGGACCTACAGTGGACTGGCATCCAGCTATAGGATTGGCGACAGCCCCTCATGACACTAAATTGGATTAGGCAAATTTGAACAGGATGTGTTATCTTCTTATATTTTTAAAAGTACAAGGCCATTGGCACACTGTCAAATCCAAGCTGTGTATGTGCCGTGTCTTTGCCACTTGTGAAAGCGTCTTTATCTGATCACAAGTCCGCTGTTGAATATTTTTCCCCTTTTTCCTCTCTTACAGGTCCTCGCCTGGCCGGTTCCTCCTTCTGATGCCGAGACCGTACCTGTGAAGACATCATCTGCCAAGAAGGGAGGTGACAGGGACAAGGTAGGCCAAAGCCTTCCCACGGTATTCCAGGATCTCGGCCTCCAATTGGGGGCACAGTTACAGGTGGCAGAGGAGAGTGCCAGCGTTGTGTAATGGCTGAGGGTGGACTACCTCCGCTATCACAAAGCACATTGAGCCAGTGGGCAGGGGGCACAAGCAGCACAGAAATTCAAACCAGCCTAGCCAGTTAGATCACGTTGAGTTTCTGTTTTTATCTAAATTGAAGCGAAAACCAGAGATAACGGCTTCAAATTTCTCGTCACTATCACTGTCTTGGCTTTTTTCCGCAGGGTGCGTTGTTGGCAGTGTAAAAGTTGAGTCACCGAGGGTGGTGACACCGTATGACCGCAGATCTTCTGCCAACAGGTTCTGGTCACAAAGGCTGCCACTGCTTTGCTGCCTCTCCTGTAATTTCAGTCCGCATGTCTTATCAGGCGACCTTTTGAAAGCCACTGGAATGTGATAGAGCTGAAGGAGGCCACGGCTGAGCCTTCTGAAAGGAGAACAGCAGCAATTGTCATCACATGCTGAGCAAGCAAGGCCTCGAGGGAAATGTTTACAAATGTTTCTGTGACCCTGGCTTGTGTGTTTGTTTTTTTTTTTTTTTTAAATTTAGCTTCCTTTATATCCAGCAATGCAGCATTAAAGTGGGAAAGGCAGGCAGTGGAGCCATCTAGTGGTCAAATATTGAGGTTTGTAATGCTGTTCAGATTCCTTATGTGACCCCTGTGTGCTCGCTTTGTAGAAGTGTGTACTGCAGCTGAAAAGGAAAGGCACTATATAGAAAAAACATTGCAAGGTTGACATTTGACCATCTAGTGGTCAAATGAGTTGAGCTACAATGCACTCCTGATCACAATGTGACCCCCTGAATGCTCCCACTGTGTGCTGCACACACATAAAGGCCGTAGCAATTGTATTCAGCATGGAAAGGCGCTATATAAAATCATTATTGTAAGGTCGACAGTGGGGCCTTTGGTCAAATAATTAGCCGCAATGCCCCCATGACTCTAATTCTCTGAGACCCCTGAGTGTCCACATTGTAGAAATGTGAGTGCTCTACCCAATAAGGAAATGACCATTGAGAATACAATACAATACAATTTATTTTTGTGTAGCCCAAAATCACACAAGAAGTGCTGTAATGGGCTTTAACAGGCCCTGCCTCTTGACAACATTGTAATATGTGCTTTAAATGACATGCTAGAAAATACGACGGTGTGGCTCTCTAGTGGTCAAATGTCTTGCACCCTGACTCACTGTGGCACCACTGAATGTGTGTACTGTAGCCATAAAGGCTGTAATAATTTTGAAAGGCACTATATAGAATGAACATTGTAGGTTCAACAGTGGGGCCCTCTAGTGGTCAGATGTATGGTATCCTGACGTGCTAGAAATGTGTGCACAGCAGCCATTCAGGTTGTCAGAATGGAAAGGCACTATATAGAATAACCATTGCAAGGTCAACAGAGGGGCCCTCAAGTGGTGAAAGCATTTAGATGCCATTGCACCCCAGAATCTGTTCAGCACATTGTAGAAATGAGGGCGCCAGTACCCTACCCTCTGGGTGCCTTCTGTTCAATAGCCACAAAGTGCCCTAACACCTCTGTCCAAAATGAAGCTTCATTCACCACAAGCACCTTTGCCTTCTGGTAAACCACTGGGCCTTGGCGGCCTCCCTTTGTTGGGTTAGTTTTATTGTTTAACCACTGAAGGCACTAAATAAAAAAAGCACATTGTTCAAGTGAATTGTGATTTTCCGGTAAGCTCCTTCTGTAAGTGAGCTCCCCCTTTTTCTTCCCTACTGCACTTTCTTTAATTCATACCAGGATGTTACCATCTTTTTATTAATTCGGTGCCACAGTCATGGCACAGATGAGATAAATGAATGGATTCATTAGACTACAAGAGGAAGTGGAGCAGTATGCAAAAACTGAAGACAACCATGCAAAGTAGTGCCAACCAGCCTGGGCTGAGGACTGGTATGGCCTTGGTTGTGACCAGAATGAATTTTACGAGCACAAACTTGTGGAAAGATTCAGAGGTGGCAGGACAGCCTGCAGCTGCAGTGCCACTCAGTTTCTCCATTTCATCAGGAGGGGGCAGCACTGACAAAACACTGACCTTAAACTTCTGTACCACTTACAGTTCTAAACCTCAATCTGAGTGTGAAGCTCTGGTCCAGTTAAAATTCCACCACCCCAACAGAAGAGGGTAGCACAACCTGATTTTATAGGAAGGTTTTTTTTGCCTCAGCAGCAAGGGGGCAGCACTGATCACCACCAAAACACTGAATTTAACCTTGGCTCTCCTGCACCACTTACAGGAGGAGCAGCACTGAGCTTTCACAACAATCCAATCTTAAAACTTGGGTCTCCTGCGCCATACACTTCTCCTCCAGGGGCAGCACAGGCTGATCTTAAAACTTGGGTTTCCCTCACCGCAGACCAACCAGTCTGATTTCAACTTCTGATCCCCTACAGCTCAATTCTTCTTCATCTCCATGGTGGGGTGGTGCTAACCTCACACAAGTCTGATCTCAATCTCTGTCCTTCTTCCTCTCACAGACCTCCACCTTAATAGTGGTAGACGGTGTTAACCCACCCACCATGGTGCTCTACACCACCGCTTTCCCTTCTACTCATCGTTCTTTAGCTTCAACACAAGGTGGTAGTGCTGAGCTTCCCCTTTAGACTTCAGTCGTGGACACCAGTGATGTTCCCCCTTTTAGTGTACCTGAGCCTACTCATCCATGGCTGCTCCAAGTAAGGGCCGCTTTAGCCTTGCTGTCCCTGCAGTGCACCACCCAGTTTGGGACAAAATGGCCATCCAGTAGCCCCCCTGCACTGTTATCCCTCCATGACTCTCCTCAGCACATCACGGCCTTCACCTTATGGTTTCCTGAAGCTCTCATCTGACAGTTTTTCCCCCTCATCTCTCCTCTTTCAGTCTGCAAAGGGCAAACAAAAGGACAAAAAGAAAGAGCCCCCCTTACAGCTTTGCTACGACCCTCCCATCCTGCAGACCCTGGGCTCAGTCACCATCAAGTTGGACAGTTTTCTGATGGGCGAGCAACACCTCGATGTCATCTGTGACATGGGCATCCTGATGAGTGAGCCACCCGTGGAGCCGCCAGCCATGAAGGACATCAAGGTACCAGGGATGGGGACAAGGAGGGCGAGGGGAGCGGAGTAACGTCTGTACACCTTCAGATTTAAAGAGTGAGCTTCACTGTGTCACCAGGGCCTGGTCACTCTGATGAGACAGTAACAAGCTGAGCAGATCCTGTCAAAACTTCAGACAGGGAGTGAAGAACAGAAAAGACGCTATATACCATTGATGGGCTGAAAGGGTCTTCTCCTGCACTGGTGTGCGCTTGTAGGATAGCCATATGGACAGAATGCATGTGGCAGAGCTATACAGCGCATGAGAGCAAAGGCACTATATAAACATAAAATACAACTCAACACACCCATCATGGACCTCAGGCACTGTTGTCTGCCTTGTGCCCGGTGCTGCCACCCCTCATGACCCTAAAATGGATGAAAATAGAAAAATAAGCACTGAGTAAAATAAAGAGAGAGAGTAGAGTAAAGTGATAATGACAGTAGAACATGAAATGAAGTAATTAATAGAAAGGCACTGTATAAAAAATGACATAGGAGCGAAAAGATAATAATTGGCTTGTAAATTAATAATAAGAGACTTAGGAAAGATAAGTAAAGGAACTACTTAAGAATCAAGAATGTGGCATTAAACTGTCTATCAGTCTGTCTGTTGGTCTCTCTATCTCTCTCCAGAATTTATGTATGTATATATAAGTATGTATGTGTATGTATATATATATATATATGTATATATTTATATATATTTATAATATAGATACAGATACAAAACATCATTTAAAGTAAAAAGAATTAAAATCATAGAAATAAGAAATGAAAGGATAAGAGACTTTATATAAAATAAATGATTGATATACAAATTTAACTTTGATTAAAGGCGATAAAGTAATGCAGAAAGATGGATAGCAAAAAGCACTATGTAATGTAAACTTAATACTAAAATAGCATAATGATATAAAACCAAGATTCCATATCTTGAAAAGTGCTGCATAAGTGACATAAGTCCAATAAGTCTATAACAGATGCTGTATTAAATGCCCACGAGGCGCTATATGAAATAAGGAGAGCGATTAAAGGCACCATATAATATAGAGAAAAACTCCATATGGTTGATAGATATACAATGACAGCCCTATCTGTTTAAGACAGATAGATGTGTAAGGCGCTATATACAGGATAGATTAATAAATAGAAAAGGCACTGTATGACAGATAGATGTTCCATTAAACTGGCCTGGTGAAGGCGCCCTCTGGTGGCCGGGTGTCCTTTCCAGGCTCATAGACAACCCCGGCAGAGGCTCCGCCCCCAGAGCCCAGTATAAGGTGGACAAACAGTAATGGCGTCCTATATTAGGAGGGTGGACAGTCCTTTAGGTCTCTTTAATATAACGCCAATGTTGTTACCAGCTTGAGGGGCAATGGAGACTTTTGGGTGGCTCATTCATCCTTTGGTAGTCATTCATCTGCTCTCAGATGCCGTGTGTGTTGGTGGCTTGAGGTGCACCTCCTCCATCTCCCAGGCTTCTATCACTCTAACGTGACATTCCACAATATGTCGGGCATATTAAAGGGTGCTGAGCTGTCACTACCTGAGTGGTCTGCTTGACAGTGATCCCTTGTATTTTTCACTGTGTGATTTGAAATCCTCTTTAAAATTTATTAGCAGGAAGGAAAGAAAGTGAAGGAAGAGAAGAAAAAGGATGACAAAAAGACCCCAAAGGCTGGACGGGGTAGTCCTGGGAGTTCAAAGAGCACAGGCTCAGCTAAGAGTAAGTGATTGTGTTGGGTCTGCTGGCGCCCTGCTGGCGCTTGCCTGCCACCTTTTGCCCCTTGGGCTGCCAACCTGTGTTAATCGTCTCCTGCACTGTTGCCTTTGCCAATTAGACGGCAGGCTGCACAGATGGCAGGTGTGTCTCGGGGCCCCCCGGGAGCTGAGCTCTGGCCGTAATCAAAGTCTCTAATGTGGGTGTGTAGCCCAGCACTGCCAACTGTGCCATTTCTCGGTGGTGCTCTCATCGCCTTCCCTGTAGACTGAGTGCAATAACCAGTGCTGGAGCCTTGAGCATTTGATACAGACATTGCTGATGCCATCTTGGTATTTTTTATATTTCAGCAAAGGGAAAGGCAAAGGAGAGCAGTATGCCAGAACTGAAAGAAAAGCCGCTTGCCAGCCCACCTGTTCCTCTCAGCGTGCCATTTCACATGCAGCTCTTCCAGTGGCAGACAGCAGCAGATGTGGAGTCTGGAAAAATATGAAGGGGCACCACAGCTTACACAAAGCAGCTTTGCCTTTCTCTGTGTATATCCTAGCACCACATCTGGATGGGCACTGGGCACAGGCACACACAACTGGAATCCACACATTCAAATCTTTGGCACATGAGGGGAATGTAGAAGAGCAAGAGAAAGGTCCACACACATTGCCCTGGACCAGAAGCTGATCCTGGTGCACCAGAAGTAGGAGTGCTAAACATTGTGCCACCCTGCATTCCTGGGGCATCATTTGTTAATCTGAAACAGAAAGAAATGCATTGGCAGGCACAGTGTTTAACACTGCCACCCTCAGCCATCTAGACCATGGCTCCAGGGTTCAAGTGTCTGATGTGTCATGTTTGCATGTTCTCTCGGTGTCTCTGTGGGTTTCCTCCTGTTTACTCCCACAGTGAACTGGCATGCAGTTTAGGTTCACTGGGACTTAAAGGTGGGTCTTTGTGCCAGTTCCTTGTCTCCAATACAGTGGCCCCACCACAGGTGCCCACTCCCTGGTACTCAGCAATGAAACTTGGGGTGCAGGTTGTTGCGTATGGAGCAGTTTAACATGGCATAAAAAAGCCCTCCATCTGTGGGCAGGCAGCTCCTGTTGGCACGTGGCTGCCTGAGTTGTCCTGAGGCTTTATGTTTATTTATAAAGTGCTTTTCACACAGGTGACTCAGCTCAGTGAAGGAGCTCAGCCACAAATGACTGCGGAACATACATGTCACATCCGGGCTGCGGTGTGCCACGATGGGGGGGGGGGGACATTGTCACCTTCAAATTGTGTCAAGGCTGATTTTGTGGAGGTGGACACTGGTGAGAAGTTGCTATTCCTGTAAATGTCTGACTTGTTAATAAAAAGATCAAGCGATGTGAGGGGATCTGGAATGGCATGTGAAAGAAGAGTGTATACAGTGTATGAGATGAAAGGCACTATACAATGGACAGCAAGTTGATGGAAAAACCGTCTACAATAGGAAGACCCATAGGGAGATAGGAAAGTCGCTGTATAATAGGCAGGCATGAAAGTCAGCAGTCAAGAGAAAGACATGGAGTTCACCAAAGGCACTGCTGAAAAGACAAAGAGACAGACAGGCATGAAAGGCGCTATACAAAAGGTAAATAGAGAGCTCATGAGAGGCACCAGTGAATCAACGGACAATGACAAAAGGTTCTGCATAACAATCGACATGAATGAAAGGTGCTATACAGTAGCTAGGTAGGTGGACATCAAAGGCGCTATACAACAGATAGTTCATGGGAGACATGAAAGGCACCATATAATAGATAGACAAATGTGAAAGGAGCTATATACGTAGTAATGATAAATAGATGGGACCCTTTTGCTGCTCTCGATGTGACACAGGCTCAGTACTTACTTTATCGACTCCATCCACCTGTCTGTAACCTTCAGACCCCTGCTAGACTGGGTGGTGGTCTTTTTTTTTCCTTTTTTTTGGGACCTCCTTTGCATTCCTACAGCAGGTGTGACACTAATGTGATCCCTTGGACTTGATGTCTTTGTGCTTTTTCTTTCTCCACATTGCCCCGCCAGTTTTCCTGGAAACTTGAAGAGTGGCTTTTGTGTTTATTTAGTTGATAACTTAGCCAGTTTGAATAACAATCGAAGTGTGTGGTGACGCCTACAGTACACTGAATCAGCAGCTCACAATAAAATGACTAAGTCAGTTTATGGTTGTCAAAAGGGCACACTAGGTGTTCATCAGATGTAGGTGCCAAGGGTCAGGCCTTGGAGGTATAAGTAGGGATCTGAACAAGTGGACCCTCAGTCATTTTGGAAAACATGCTGAAGCTCTTTGTTAAAGTCTGACCATCCTGAGGTGCTCTCCCACCATTGAAGTGCCACAGTCAAGAAGACTTTACAAGCCATCACATTAGATGTCCTTTAGAGACCACCCATATTAGGTTGTTGCAATGTTGTGTGGGTTTGTCACCTTCCAACAATTAAAGGTGGCAGACTTGAACGTGAACCACAAGTAGCACAGTGAAGTGACCTGCGCAGTTTGTGCTAATTGAGTAGGGACTCGTCTTGGGTTTGGGGGTCTCGCGTATTCTGAGTTTTTCACAATTGCTAGCAAGAAGTTCTGTACATGGCAGAGGTGTTACGTTTTGCTAGAGCCGTTTCTCTAATGAATGTCGTTTATAATCTACTTGAATATGACAGATTATAAAAACTGGATGAAGAGAGTTGGGGAGATTTACTTTATTATAAACTGAGGGCAGCTGCTGCCCATGTTAACTGTCCCACTTGTGTCCCCTCTCTGCCCTGTGAGCTGGTGCCAGCATGTGTCTCATTCTCCCCAGCCTTCAGGTTTTTCAGGATTTTCCTGAGAATTTGAGGTATGCGCCTGCCGAGCTCTTCTCAGTGACCTTGACTCGCCGGTCTCACTGCTGTGTGGTTTGTTCCTCACGTTGGCTCTGGTTGCAGGTGTGCCATGGCGAGCTGCCATTTGGCCTGGACAGAGGCTCCAGTATGTTTCAGATTGCAAACCAATCTTACTATTGTCAGTACAAGAGTCCCTAATTCAACAAATGACAAGTCTCCTTGCTGTTTGGTGTTCTGTTTCAAACCAGAGTGATAATGAACATACTGCTGGGAAATGGGTGGAAGCTCTCCATAATTACCACCAGACGACAATAAGCAGCTTTTCACTCAATGGCATGCATAACAATGCACTCTAATGAGGCCTTTTAAGGACACAAAATGGAGGAAGGCTTACATAAAACAACGCAGATGTCAGATAAAAGTTTTAAATACCAGTGGTGGTTTCATAATACTGTGGGAGGGGTCGTTGGGCAAATCTGTGCAGACGCACAAAGCTGGCATTTCTTGGCATGGATTTGCTGTGACTCGCCAGTCCGTGCTCCAAAGGCATTCCCTCATTTAACTCACCTGTTCGTTCGGACCTTCTCCTCTGATGGGTGCCATCAGTTTACTAACCGGCTGTCCGCCATTCATCTGTAGGGACGGATTTTCTCAGAGAGAGTGCAATAGGGTATCAGCAGATTTGAGGTCCTAAAAGGTGCGAGGCCCACCCGAACTGCGTCTCTTTGGAGCCTCCTTTGTATGTTTATAAACAAGAGCAGCAGCTTCGCCCCTCTTTTGTAACCACCAAGAGCCCCTGAACAGCCCTGACCTCAGAAGTTTGGGACATGGATGGGAATGTTGAAAACTATAATCCTTTTCGTTTTCGTGCTCTTTCCTGTTATCCTCCTTTTGTTGATTTCATGAGAAACCTGTCTGGGAAGAATTCAAAAATATTTTGAGAAATAATTAAAAAATCTTATCATATTAGAGCCTCACGGTGTCCCTCTTTTGTCTTGGGTTTGTTAATCTTCCCTGCTCCTTCACCTTTGTCTTGTCGACATTTTCTGGAGTGTTTCTCATGTTTTCCCAACCCTTGTATTTTCTGACAACTTTCAGCTTCTGTTGACACTGAGGCTGCACTCCATTTAAGATGTCTACCTGCTGTTATGGTTTTAGCAGGTCTAGCTGTGGTGTTCCCCACATCTAGCACTGGTTGGTTTTTCTTTAGTTATAAAAGTTAGCATTCTGTTTTGAGACAAAAGCGAACAGCACACTACACAACCACAAAAGTCGGAGAGTATTTTGGACTGCAACTTCTGGATCTCCTCTCCATCAAGACTCACGAGGATTGACCGCTTATGTCACTCATTTCCAACTTCTCACCACAGTTTGAGATTTCCAAAGAGCTTGCCACATCTTCACCTCCAATTAACATGCTGCCTGTGGCTGTTCCAATGTTTTCCAGGTATGATGAGATCTCATGGCCTTTCTCTCCCATTTTTCTGTTCTCTCATATTACCACAAACACAAGCTGGTCTCCTGCTTGTTTTTTCTTCTTTACTTGTGTCCACATTGTATGCCCTGTACATTCGGTGGAATGCTTGGCGGTTCTCGGATTATTACACACACAATCCCGTCTCATGATTTAAGACAAGATCAACGATGTCTTTGTCATGGCTGGTCACAGAATCCTGTCACTGAGTCTCTGGAGGTGAGGAATTATACAAGCAGCCATCATGAGAGAACATTTTCACGACACACTAAGATTATGTAAATGAAGACTCGCGGCTGAAAATCATCATAATGTTGTGCTTGTCTGGCACCAGCGTTTACTCATTCTGTTGTTGCATTTTGTTTTTCTTTGCGACTTTTTATCCAGAATTCTTTGAATCTTTGTGTGTATTTATGTGTTTTATGCCCTTTCGGTTTTGGTTGCTACCCCCTTTTCTGTATTTTCTAACTTATTTTCACAGTTTTCTTTAATTGTATAGTAACAAGTGCCTTTCGATTACCTTTTGTGAGTTCTGTATTTTTTGTTGATTTATTATGCAATATCTTCATTTTAACTATTCTGGTTTCTTTGCAAACTTTCGTTTGTTTTATAAGACATTCAGGTGTTAATTGCAACACACATCCATTCAATTAAAATTAAAGAGCAAAAATGAAAGAAATCAGCAAAAAATCAGCGCACTGAAACGCTGAAAGTGAAACTTAAGAATCTTTAAATGAATACTGTACAATTTTGACCTGTAAAATTTATTTAAATTTAATTTAGTTTATAAATGCACAGCTGTCCGCCATTTGTCTAATCAAGCCAGAGCTTTCGTTGTACTCTGTTGATGGGACGATAAACCTGAGCTTGAACAAAGCAGGGGTCAGCTTTGCTTTTCTACGATACAAATTTTCAAATTGCGTAAAATTCAACAATTGTTGTACTGCACCAATGGAAAAACTATATTTAAAAAATAGGCATTTGTTCACATATTTTTAAAATTTAATTTTTTAACAGTTTTGGTGTTTTTGTGACTTCTACAAGAAATACTCCACCAACAATGATCTGTTTTTTATATGTTACTTACCCCATGTGGTTTGCTGTGATGGCTGATAAAAAATTTTAATCTCTCATTTTCACGCAGAATGGAGAGAAAGAAGTTTATGCTTTAATGGAAGAAGATAGAGACAAGCACTGGAGAACAGCAAGCAATACTAAAGCATCCAAGAAAAAAATCTCACATTACTCATGTCGCATTATCCACATTTCACATTGTTCAGTTGAATGCTCAAAACGCATGCTTTTATTGCTAAAAAATTGTTAAATTGATTCCACCAGTAAAATGATAGTACCAACGGAATCAATTTAACAATGTTTTAGAAAAAATTAACGCATTTTGTATGTTTTGAGCATACAACTGAGCGATTTGAAATGTGGATCATGCGACACAAGTAACACGAGTTAAAAAAATACATTTTGATTTCATATATTTCATTAATCCCTGAGAGGAAATTGTCTTTTCGCATGACCTTTGGGGGTCAGAGTGTAGGATCAGATGGAGTTTTCCTTTAAACATTCATCACAGAGTTACACTGACTCCCACAAAATGGCAACAGCTTTGAGAGGAGTTGGAATCAGGAGATGTCAAGTTCTAAAGGCAAAAGTTATGCAAGCAGTGCTGAGAATGTGTTTCAAAAATCATAGGTAATGGTTATATATATATGCAGTATATATAAATTAGGACAAATACCTAGTGTTCTTCTAGAGTTAGAGATCTAGCAGTTGTAGAAGAGTGTTGGAGCAGCAGATTAAATATAGTCAGGAAACAAAGCAAAGTTGCAACTGGGAAGCTAACAGTACTGTCATTGTAAACGAAATGTCACACAAAAAATGTTAGTCAAAATTTCAGAGCCAGTAGATCAGCAACCAGGGAAACTTTTAAACCAATAGTCACGGAACAAAATCTCAGATAGGAAATCGCATAAATGTTGGCAGAAGTCATGACCTCTAAGGCCATGGCACCGGCATATTCTAATGACGGGACTCTCAAAATAGATGCATCCTGGAGAAAATAAAATGGCATTGATAACCATGCAAAATAACTGTCAACACAAATTCAGATTTCTTGTGTGGAAAAAAAAACTCCTGTCCATACAAAAGATCCTAACAAGACATGACAAAATGGTGGAAAAACTTTAATAACAAAATCACTTCATGACAACCAGAGCCAAACCGTAAATTGTAGTCAAAAAGCAGGCCAACAATATTTGACACCAGAAATGTATAGAACAAGAAGGAACGGATGCAAAGATCTTTTGGTAGTATCAAATCTTGGGCAACCAGGAAGTGCATCAGGATGATGACCCCTATACCTCTGACACTGGTGATATCACGCACCACACACTTCCAGTTGACCTTATGACATAGTGACTCTCAACAAATAACCATCAAAATAGTGGTGCTCCTCTAAGAAGAACAGTATGGTGCCGTGGGAGACCAATGCTTGTTATCAACATTGGTAACAAAACAAAAAGTGACCATTCAATTTCTTGACTTATAAAACCCCTGAAATTAAGTTGGAATACTTTTTTTTGAGGCCTAGGAGAAATTATAACAAGTGTTCACAAGACCGGCTTGAAAAGGACTTCTCCACACCTCAAAGGAGAATACATTCAGAGACGCATCCCACATGTGTTTAGCTCCATGCAACGACAAGGAAACCACACGCTTGTTTCTGGAGCTGAGTTTCACTGAACTTATTAAAATTTCAAAGTCAACATAAGATACGAGTGGAGCTAGGTGAAAAATTTTGCATAAAATTAAATCTGCTGCAAAACTTAGTGTTTCATTTCGCCAAAAGAAAAAAAAAATCACAAAAAAAAATTCAGCTATTTATCTGTTGACCTGGAGTGTTTTCAAGCATTAACTCACGTTCTGTCTGCCTGTCATTTAATTTTTTTTTAATTTTATTAATTTTATTGTAATCATTCCATACAAATAGATCAATTTTTACAAAAAAATAGGATTGAAAACAAGTTGACCCCGACCCCTGAGAGAGAGAGAGCATGGCCAACGGGGTAAAACTTAAGGCTTGTAAACATACCTAAATTGATGAGTTTAATAGAGTAATAGAGATGAATGGAGAAGAAAAAGAAATGCTGAGATAATTGCTTCCTCTGTGCTTTAAGAGCTTATTCTAAAATATTATTGATTAGATCCTGCCAGGTTTTGAAAAAAATTCTGTACAGATCCTGTAGATCAGTGGTCCCCAACCTTTTTGACACCAAGCACCGCTTTACTAAAAGCAAATTTTCCAGGGACCGGTGGGGGGGGATTTTTAGGGGCGGGTTCGTAGGGCAGTTTTATACACAATTTACATTACATTTCTATTATTATTAAGTTATAATATCGTAATAGAAATTATACAGCTTACCATAATGCAGAATCAGTGGGAGCCCTGAACTTGTTTTACTGCAACCAGAAGATCAGTGGCACGCGCAGTGTGTTGCTTATGTTCAGTCTACTCCGTAATCTCGTTTTGGTTGCTGTCACTGCAGAAAACGCTGCCTCACAAAGATAGAATGTTGGAAATGGAAGCAGCTTCATTAGTTTCTTCCGTGTTAATTTTAATCTCCTCCTGCCTACAAGTTATGCTGACGAGAATTTTTCTCAGCATTTCCTTGCGATAATACATTTTCAGGGTGCGAATGATCCCCAAACCCAATGGCTGAAGCACTACTGTGCAATTGGGCGGGAGGAATTCAACGCGAACAGTATCTAATGTGGAAGTATGTTGTTGGCAGCACAGTTATCAATCAGAAGCCAAACAATCCTCTTCTTCTTATTGTGAGGTTTCTGAACTATTTTGGGATCCCCCCCACCCAACGGGAACATCACACTGAAGTGCATCCCGAAACGCGATTGCAGCATCTGTGTAAGATTGTTTGACCATTGCCGGGGCAGGGAAACAGTAGGCTCACAGCGTGTTGTCCCGTTGACGGAGGTCCCAAGAGAGTTTAAAAACCACACATTTTCTTGAATGAGTGTCGCATTAATAGGAATGTTTCTTGAAGGAGCATCACTGAACCACATTAAAACGGCTTTTTCGACGTTTTCAAATACAGCAGTTCGCATACGTTTGCAACCCGAGATTTTTCTTCTTTTTTGCATATAACAAAGACATATACATTGCATTTGAAATTCCAACAGACTGCACATCACAAACATTAACACATCGTTTTTTCGTGTCTGCCTTTTCTGTAGAAGGGTGACAATGAGTTAAAATTCCAATGGATATTTTTCAAATGTTGACAAGCAATAAGCAAAAGGTATCATTGAAAACCACAGAAAACAAAAACGGCAAAAAAACAGTATGAGGAAAGTTTGCAGAAAGAACATTTTTTTATAATGTTTCTGTTTGGGGATTGTTGTGCAGATGTGCACAACTGAGCTGCGACCACAGAACTAACTACTCTTTGGATGATTCATTCAAGCATTTCAAGGTCACTTCGTTGTAATGAAAGTATCTGCTGGTGAATGTACTTCGTAGTAACGAAATTTCTGTGGACTCGAGTCATATGGGGAAACTGTAGAAACATAAAAATACTTCGTTGTAATACTCTCTCACCTCGGTCTCTCTCCTCTCTCTGCGCCGCTGCAAAGCCCTGCCTGCCTAGCGTTCTGAAAAGTGTCCTCAGTGAAGGTGGCAGCCTTTTTGTTGTAGCCCTTCAGTGAGTGAGTCTCACGGCCCGGCTGTCAGACGGCTGCGGCCCACTCCGGGGGTTGGGGACCCTTGCTCTAACTGAATATTTGATTTTTTCCAATTTCAAATAGTATAAAACATCGGTTTCCCACTGACTTAAAAGAGGAGAGTTAGGATTCTTCCAGTTTAGCAAAATAAGTCTGCATGCCAAAAGTGTAGTGAATGCAATCACAGTGTGTTTGTCCTTCTCCACTTTAAGACCATCTGGAAGAACACCAAACACAGCTGTTAGTGGATTAGGAGGGATTGTGACACCAAGACTGTCTGAAAGGTAATTAAAAATTTTTGTCCAGAATGATGTTAATTTGGTGCAGGCCCAAAACATGTGGCCCAGTGAGGCTGGGACTTGATTGCAGCGTTCGCAGGTTGGATCTTGCCCTGGAAACATTTTGGATAATTTCAAGCGAGACAGATATGTTCGATATATAATTTTGAGTTGAATAATTGTATGCTTTGCACATATGGAGCTCGAGTGAAGTCTCTGCATTGCTACCTTCCACTCCTTTTCTGATATATTGATTGAGAGATCTTTTTCCCACTGTCCTCTAGGATCTTTGAAAGGGAGGGACTGTAAAATAATTTTATATATTGCTGAGATGGTGTCTAAGTCCTTGAAATTGAGCAATATTTTTTCCGGCATGGACGAGGGTGCAAGATGAGGAAAATCGGGCAGGTTCTGTTTAACAAAGTTTCTAATTTGAAGATAATGAAAGAAATGTGTAGCTGGAAAGTTAAATTTGGAATGTAATTGTTCATAGGATGAAAAGATGTTGTCTATATAAAGATCTCTAAGCAATTTAATCCCAAATTTTTTCCACATATTAAAAACTGTATTTGTTTGCGAGGGTTGAAAAAGGTGGTTCTCATGCAGAGGTGCCACTGATAAAAGACTGTCCATCTTAAAATGCTTCCTACATTGGTTCCATATTCTGAGTGAGTGAAGCACAATTGGGTTATTAGTATATTGGCGATAACTTGCATTTATGGGGCACAAAGCAAGGAATATAAAGAAGTACTGCAGGATTTTATTTCTATTGCGTACCAGGCCTGTGTATGTTCATCTATTAGTGTACAGGTTTTTATAGCTTGTATGTTTGCTGCTCAGTAATAAAACTGAAAGTTAGGTAGAGCCATGCCACCTTCTGCCTTAGGTCTTTGTAGGGTCGCTCTTTGAATACGTGTATGTTTTAAGTTCCAAATAAATGAGGTTATGGTTGAATCTAATTGCTTAAAAAATGACTTATTGATGTATATTGGAATGTTTTGAAATAAAAAGAGAAGCTTAGGAAGGATATTCATCTTAACAACGTTAATTCTTCCAGCTAGAGTGAGATGAAGGGTTGACCATCTATGCAAGTAATTTTTTCCATACAGACAGCATTTAATATTTAATTAAAGATTTGTAGTAGAAAAATATTACCAGAAGTAGGTGTACCCTCAACTAGGTTGCTTGGTAATGGTGGGTGTTCGGTAGCAATGACTTTCCACCTACTGGGTTTTCTTGTGATGTGCACAATAGCATTATCTTTGTGTGTTCAAATACGCAGCGTGTGAAGTAAAACCCCTAAAAGCTCTTTAGTGAGTTTTGCATTTTACAATTGCGAAATCGTGCGCAACACAGATTTTAGAGTTAGTTTTATGAAACTGTGTGCGAATCGACACTTAACTGTTTAGCTCCTCAATACAAAAAAAGAAATCCAAACCTGTTCTCAACCAAAATTTATAAGGGTGTTCACAATTGATTATCCAATGGAGTCTTAAAGAGTAGACATGATGTAAATGATTAATTTGTGAAAATACGCACTTTGTACCAGAGTAATCTGCAGCCTGTCAATGACTGACTGACAATGAAATGACACCACAGCATGCCGTAAAAAAAGATTTTAATTCCTAAAAAAATCCAAAGTGTGTGAATTTTGACAGAATGATACATTGTTATCATTCTTTATTGTTTTTTATCAGTATACTGCTGCTGGAGTATGTGAATTTCCCCTTGGGGTTAATAAAGTATCTATCTATCTATCTATCTATCTATCTATCTGCTGACGGCTCATAAACCATAAAATGTAAAATCTTTTTTTCTTCTATTTTTTTTTTTCATTTTATTTGAAGAACATGACATTCCATACAACCATACAAGTTGAATTTAGCATCAGCTTCTGATATCGTTTAGGTTGTGTCGCTCCACCTGCTGGGTCAGCCAGCTTGCTGCCATTCCACCGGGACAGAGCTGAATAATGCAGTCTTCCCGTTTTTTTTTTTTCATTTGCGGTTTGGTATTTTAATTCTGAATTGTTAAAAGTCAAAATGCCTCCTTTGGGTTGGATAGCCACACCCTTTTGAAAGTTACTCCAGTGTTTTTTTTTCTTCCCTTTTTTGAAATTGTTATCATTGTGTTGTGTTTGCTCAGCTCTTTAATCCGTGTTGACTCTCAGTTACAATCGTTCTTATCATCTGCGTAAATGTAAATAATTCAATTTGACGATCTCCAACTTTCCATCATGCAGCGGCTGTCTTGGGGTTGTGTAAGTTGATTCCTTTAAAGTGACACTTGAGTAAATATAAATTAATTCGTCAAAGTTGAGCAGACAAGAAGAGCCTTGAGGAGGGGCGAGGGACGGAGGCCCGTGTCGCTGATGGCAGAAGGTGACAGTTCCTCGTGCACCTTTCATGCCATTAAATACACAGATGAGCATTTCAGGTCAGTTTTTTTTTTTGCAGTTTTGCCCATTGTTTTCAAAGGGGGGCTTTGTTTGAAAAGAGGGGTAGCCAGAGTTAGGAATAAATCAATGCTGGGCAACCTGCTTATTCCAATACATCTCTTTGATAAGAAAATAATTTTTGAGAATTTATTCATTGTCATAATGAATGCTGTATATTGCCACAGTGGACACGTTATAATTCGGTCTCCACTCTAAAAGGACAGCAGGCAGCCCACCCCAACTCTGACCCCACAAGAGCACTGGATTCTATTGGATTGGATCGGCGGTAGCTCGGTGTTCCACCTTCATGGTGTCAGGATTGTCACAAGGCCGGACGACTGTGGAAATTTTTACTTGCCTGGCCTGCGGCTCCATGGTCAGCGAGTTGTAATGTTGTGATCTCATTTTCTATTTTATTTTTAATTTTTAGACCTTCACACAAATGGAGTAAACGACAAAGCAGTGTGGTGGGCTTCAGGAACCTTCAGCTCTTGACTTGATGCTATTTGAGAGTACCTGTCTTGCGTAAAGAGGATGAGAGGAGCAAATATCTACTTGAACAGGCCTGGCGAGCTTGCCGGCTGTCCGCATCACGGCTGTTTTTGTGTTTAGCACCACACCACTCGGGTTTTTTTTTGTCCAAACATGCTGGTTGCTTCAAGGATTCAGGAAAAGGAGTTGGACCAGCCGGTATTTTTTAAAGCCATAAAAAATCTATTGCGATGAAAGCCAGTCAACGGCATGATCTGGAAGTGTACTCCCCTCCTTCAAGGGCCCTCTGCCCAAGAGGATTACCAGGCCAGCCTACCACAAACGTCTAACCCTTCACTGATGGCTCGTCACCTCGTCCTTTGTGGTGCACCACTTTTGAAGGAGTGACGTTCGCTTGCGTTTCTTCAAACATAATAGGCTTTCTCCAGAATGTTGCCACCGGTTATTTAATAAGGGTAAGTAAAGTGACTTTAAAGGTCAGCTCTTCCTCAAATTCTATGACACATTTATTTCCCATGAGGCTTGTGTGTTCCATTTCATGGCCGACTTGCATTGTAGCAGGGGCTGGCAGTGTTTGGGTCTCAACCTATCGGCATGTTCTCCTTTTCTCTGTGGTCTCTTAGTTTTTGCTCCCCATCATGACTTTTGATGCCTAGATTTTGTCGTCCAACTGCTCCATACTGGTTCATGCCATCTCCCTGAGAGAGAGAGAAGAGTATGGTGGCTTTGCCCCTTGACCCACTTTTTTCATCTTCTCAAAGGTAAATTGATGATGGATCGGCTCATATATCTGTCAACATCATCGCCTCAAATAAAAACATATTAAATGTGCTGAGGCTGCATCGTTGATTGTGGTGGGGATGGTGTCCTGGTTGGAGGGATGACAAATAAAGAAGGTGCGGCCACCTTTTCACTTGTGTGCTGAAGTCATGAGGAAGGGAACCATTTGAAGGGGTTATAGGACACCAAATAAAGAGGTGGCAAAAGAACATAGCGCTGTGTTGTAACTTGAATACAAAGACGAGATTGTGATATTAGATTCCCTATTGTTGTAAAATGCCTTGTGGATACGTTTACTAAAGACGCCCAAAGGTCTGCTATCTAAATCCACGAAGTACATCTTCTGGTTTTAACAAATTATTGCAGTGTTTTTATGTTGGGGTGTGACATGGAAATAGAAGAAAACCCAAGTCAGCCATTTGTTCAGGAAGTTTGTCTCATTGGGTGCAATGCAAAAATACGATATTCAGTTACAGGTCAGCATGCAATCTGAGTGCCAGTGTGGGAAGGGAGAGGAGAAACCCAAGAGACTCTATGTTTGGGAATCGAGCCCCGGTCCTTGGAACACAAACCTCTACACCCCCAAGCCAGCAACAACATCAAATGAAATGTCCCTGTTAAGTGATCTGAAGGTGCAGCCATCTTCACCACGCCCCATGCTGCCACCACACATCCAGTTTAAACCTTGACAAAGACTAGACAAATGTAAGAAGACTTGGGGTCCCATGCTGAGAACACCCCATTCACTGACTACAATGTATTAAGCAACATTGTACAGAAAGTACATTATGTTTTGGACCAGTGCGACCATCGGCTGCCACCCTTATGTGGTTCTTCTTCAAGAGAGAATGGTTTGAATAACTGAGGGACCTGAACTCCTCATTGAAAAATGTTGTATTTCCTAATAATGAGAACTAAAGCTGCATCAGCACAGGCCTTTTACAATTCCCCTCTTGAGAATTTCTAAAGGGTGAACGTTAAAAGTATGAGGAAGTGCAAGAGCAAGAAAATCTTTGACCCTTAAATTAGCTTAGTAACCAATTTGGAAATGCAAAAAGAGTGAACATGTGAAGGTTACCTCTGGCAGAGAAGGAAAGAAGGAAAAATGACAGTATGATGGGTTGAAAGATAGGAAAGGCACTATATAAAGGTTTTATCTATCTATCAATCTATCTATCTATCTATCTATCTATCTATCTATTAGGTAGATAGGATAGGCATTATAGGATACATAGATAAAAAAATAAATGGGTTTGTATGATCATACACATGCATGAATGGCACTTTACGAGGGATGGACAGAGTCCTGGCTACAGACCAAAATGGCTGAAGTGGGTGTCATAAAATGCAACAAGTAACAATATAGCTGACAGCTTGTGTGGGGCTCAGTGTAATACTTGGGTGGGCTTAGCCCAGCTACATGACTAATCCACAGCCAAGCTGAATGGTTACAAATGCCGACCCACATCCTTTCCTTCTATTTTCAGTTTTAGAGTCTAACCAAAATATCTGCATTTTCAAAAATGCAGAAGTGTTTGGTGCCATTTTTGAAGCGGAAGTGTAATATCTGAGAAGTGGCGTAAAGCGATGTGTTGGGTGGACCCGTAGCCCGCTGTGCATGTTTGACGGATTCCCAAAACTAAATCGGAGTTGCTTTTCCACGCTGTATCCCCTGACTCACTCATTCTCTGACCACGAGAGCGCTTCTTCAATCCCGGATCCATTTATTCTCTCTTTATGGCAGATTTTTCTCTTTGCCATGAGGGGCTGCAGCGCCAGCTGGTAATTTCCAACGTACATATGAAGGGTTTTAAAATGAACAAAAGGCAAAGTTTTGAAACACGCTAGTGGTTTACCGTCAAAGGACGCCACTTATGGCGGTCTCTGCGTTTTGTAAGAACACGGTAGACGCTCCTCTGTGTACTTCGTGTACCGCTAGAGACCACCTGAGAACAATAATACAATACAATGCAATTTATTTTTGTATAGCCCAAAATCGCACAAGAAGTGCCGCAATGGGCTTTAACAAGTCGTGGTGCCCACTGGCAAAGGCAGCGAGCGACTGCGCAGGCTCCTCCTGGGTATCCGGCCAGGCGTGTTTCACTCGTGATAGTGTGCGTGAGGGGCGCCCCGTCCAGTCGTGATCTTTCTTTCTTTCTTTCTTTCTTTTATTGTCCCACAAGCATACATAATGGATAGAAATCCGCCTTCACACCTCAGCCGAAGGGTTGGGGGTTTTGTTCTTTATTGCTTTTTTCATTTACCTGCTTAACTTTTTTTCTGTAACATTGGGTGTGGCGAAAGGGAATAACCAGGAAATCAAAACTTTAAATGCACATTCTTAAGGTGAGCGTCACGCCAACCGGCGCCTGCCCGTACCGGCTGAGCCACCAACCCCACCGCCCCCTGCCCCCCTAGCGATCGTGAAACCGGACTTCCTGATGGCTGCTGCACACCTGGGCAAACGTGCGGGGGTCTGCAGGAGAGTCGGGGAAATCGTTACAATAGCGACAGGTGCGTGACAGAGATGGTGGGCGCAGGCCGTCATGGGGACCCCACTAAATCTGAATGGCTCGCCCAGTTCTCGTGTCTCAAGTCAAAAAATAAATAAATAACGCCCTCCAATCAGAAGCGAGCTTTTCAGATGCGGATCTCAGTCCGTGGTTTAACGCTTTTAACTCTAAATGGTTGATTTCCTTCTCGCCAGTGTTCTTTTTTTTTTTTTTTTTTTTTGACTCTTCAGCTATAGTTAAACATATAAAAAGAGCAGGCTTACTTCTTACGATTTCGTATTAAAAAAGAATTGAAAGATTAGTTTTATATATTTTGTAACATTTCGTCCGTCATCAGCACATTAGAGGTCCTAAGTCTGTCACCGCAGTGTGACCAAGTTAGACGTTGGCCATCGCATCTTTAAAACTGGAGACATGAGATGGCGAATAATATCGTATCAGGTAGTGCATATACAGTAGACCATGTTCGTTATCAAAGAGGCTTTGATCTGAAAACTCAACTACAGCCAGGCGCCCTGCCAGTAGGGGTCCTGCCTTGTGTCTGATGTTTCTGAGGAACCATCTCTCCGGGAGCCTGTTCTGTAGAAGCGGGTTTGGAAAATGGATAGACGTATTCAGGAAGTACATGATATGCTGTGATATAATATGTAATATGTGACCCAATGTGATATGATGTGATGTAGAGAATGATGTGTGATCTAATGTAATATTTGATGTAATGTAATATATGATATAGTATGATGTCATGTGATATATGGCATTATATAATGAGATTTATGATGATATGTGATGCTACATGATGTGATAGATGATATAATATGTGATGTGGTATATAATGTGACATGTAGCGTGTTTTTCACAAAGCGTTCGACTCAGTTAATTGAGCTGCCCTGTGGGACATCCTAAGGGTTGGCGGGATCCCCTCGAGGTTGCTGGATATCATGGCCGGCCTGTACATTGGTACTGTGAGTGCTGTGCAGAGTGGAGGCAGGACCTCTGCGTTTTTCTCAGTTGATTCTGGGGTTCGTCAGAGGTATGTTCTGCTCCTACTCTGTTTAGTGATTGTATGGACTGGGTGGTGGGCAGGGTAGTGGGGTCCAGTGGCTGTGGGGCATCTGTTGGGGAAGAAAGATTCACTGATTTTGGCTTTGCTGACGATGCTGTGATCTTCGCAGAGTCAATGGAGGCTCTGATCGGGGCGCTCAAGAGACTGTGAGGAGTCTGAGTGTCTGGGCTTGCGAGTGTCCTGAATAAAAGCCAAAGATCCAGGCCTTTAACGACCTCTTGGGCACGGCCATCAGCAGTGTGTCTGTCTGCGGAGGGACTGTTGACTTTGTCGAGAGGTTTACTTACCTTGGCGGTGTCGTTCATGTCTCTGGTGACTCTTCCTATGAAGTCAGTAGACGGATTGGGAGAGCATGGGGGTCATGAGGTCACTGGAAAGGGGTGTGTGGTGCTCCTGATATCTATGCAAAAGGACGAAGGTCCAAGTCTTTAGAGTCCTGGTGCTTCCTGTCTTGTTATGTGGTTGTGAGACATGGACGCTATCCAGTGACCTGAGACGAAGACTGGACTCCTTTGGTACTGTGTCTCTCCGGAAAAATGATGTGATAATGGCGCAATATATAATGTAATATGTAGTGGTATCACATGACTTCATGTCAGGGCATCCCATTGGTTCCTGGTTTGCATCTGATGATCCGAGAGGGGGCCGTATGGACAAACAATTTCAATTCACGTGTATTTTTCCACCTAGAAGCAGAAATGAACCATTTATTCCTAATCATATGACTTCAGTAAGTCGATGCTTTTCTTTCCATATTCCACTCCGTCATGTCTGATCTCTTCCTCGTGTTTCCCCTGTCCTTCATGTCATTTTGATGACTGCCCGCTATCGGAGTCTTCATCTCCCCTCCAGGTTGCTAAGATGCTTTATGCTGCTGGTGTGTGCAGCGTTTTCTTTTATTTTGGTCTTTTGGCGACTGTGAAGCCCATAGGTGGGGTGCGACACACTTTGAATATTCCCAGGCCCCAGTTTGTACAGGTGGGACATGTGCCAAAGAGACAGTGGATGTGGATTCAGGTCTACTGACTGGACTGCCTGTGTTTGACTTTTGTCAGCCCAAAGACTCTGCATGAGACCAACAAGGCAAAGGAGGAGATGGTGAGTTGTGGGTCAACCAGGCAAACGAACCTGCTGGGAAATGTGAGGTACTCAGTGGCATTCATTTATTTTGACTTTGAAAGGGGGCTTTGGTGTGCATACTTGACCCTCGATTTGGATTGGAGAGGTCCATGCAGCCCACTGCTGCTTGTCAATCACCTCATTTCGGCGGTGCCCAAATTCTTTCTTCTCCAATTTTTTTTATCAATTTGTGCTCCAGAATTAAAGTACCTGATCTAGAGAGTCAAAGACCCTCCGTTGAAAACGAGTAAGAAAACAGTGGCAGCACATGGTAGGTCTCAACACATTGGAAAAAACAAGTCCAAAAAAAGGAGGGAGCCTGGCTTCTCGTGCCAGCTGACTAATGTTTGGTGTGCCGCCTTCCCGTAGTGTGATTGCACTGAACTGCAGTAGTGTGGGGTCCCTGCCAGGTGGTCTTCAGGTCACATAATCTGATTTGGACAGCCTTGTTCAACAGAAGCTTTAGCAGCATGGCATCCTCGGTTGCGTCTTTGGACTTTTAAGATAGGAAGTAATTTTTTTAATTGGGTGGCATTGTCAACTCCAAGCGACACCCGTGCAGCTAAACCTCAAGTTCAAGGAAATCGAATCTGACATTTCTGAGTGTCTAAACGAAACTAAGCGCTGAACAAGAAGTAGAAGAGAACACTCGGAATGTATGGTATGTAAAATAATTACACTTGTACCACATCTGCGGGTTCAAAATACCGACTGCCGGAATGCGCTCTGCCCCTAAAGCTCGATGGCGACTTCAGTGAGGGTGTCTTGTAGCACACTGCAGTCCATTTTCACGCCATGCTTCAAACGCTGTTCAGGGTCGGGCTCTGTTGTCAAGAGTGTCGGGGGTCGGCAGCAGCTGATAGCACTTTAGCACCAATTTTAAGTAAACAGTCGCCCAAATACGCAACTAAATGAAGTATTAGGAGAACGCCCACGCTAAAAAGTGGAGACTCACCCTAGCCTTGATATACGGAAGCGTATTAGTCCCACGATGGAAAAAAAAAATACGGACACAGTGAAGAAAAAAAAAAATCAAAATGTCGAGTTTAAAGTCGACATGTTGACTTTATTCTCGACATTTCCACTTTATTTTCGACATTTATGTCGAGATTAAAGTCGACATTTCCACTTTATTCTAGTAGTTTATTTTGTAAGTAGAATGTCGCAAACCAAACTTCATCTTAAAATGAATGTTTAATTTACTAGATTTTTCTCAAACCCCGTCATTAATTAATGTAGCACATTAAATGCTTTATATTAAGTGTTCCTCGACCCAGTTTTTAATCTCTATGCGCTTCTTCAGCTGACTTCCTCTTGCACTGAGAGGCGCAGACAGCGATCGCCGCACATTGACTTCATGATATTCCTGCTCTATGAACACTCAGAATACTAAACTACGGTGCATGATATCTTCTTCACGATGAAATGCATTAAAGCACGTATTAAACATGGGTGGCTGTAGTGCTGCTCCCTTGCATTACGGGGTCCCCAGGTGTATGTTCAGTGTAGTGAACTTTATGACAGGTGTGACGAGGCTCCAAAAAACTGGATATATGAATGGGTATCGCACTGGTTTAACTGGAATATCGTGTAAATATTGGGCTCGTGATGTGGTGATCGGAGACACGAACGCAGAATTCAATGGATGTTCTTCTGAGCGAGCTTTCTTTATTGCATGCGTGCTGTCTGTCTGACTTACCAAAACCCCAGTTCCTATCCTTGCTTTTTCTTTCTGCACATAACCAATCACCACACGATAAACGTCTTTGTGAGATTAAAACAAGTTATAAACTTAGACCTCAGAGTTTTCAGAACTTAAAATGTACAGAACTTAAAATGTATTAAAGCATGTGGGGGCACGGTGGCATGGTGGTTGCGCTGCTGCTTCGCAGCAAGGGGGTCCCGGGTGTTCCCTGCCTTGAGTTTGCATGTTTTTTTTCTGGTGGGTCTACTCGGCGTGCTTCAGTGTCCTTTCAAAGACATGTAGGATGTGGGGTTTTGTTATGTATTATCATGGGCGCCGGCAGGGGGGTGCAAGTAGGTGCACGTGCACCCCCCTAGCTTTTGAAAAAAAAGGAAATGGAGAAAAAAAATAAATCTTTCAATAATAAGAAAAACGCGAAAAAATAGTTTTTATTTTAAATTTTTAAATTACAATTAGACGTTTACATTTTACAACTATACATAAACAATCATTCACTTTGTTTCTAAAAGAGCATCTCAAGCCTTCTTTTTTGTTGTCCAAACTTGTCTACAACTTTGTCGATAAATTTTGGACAATTATTTATTCTTTTTTTGTGTACACTAAGCATACATAATCCACTTAATCTATCGTCACTCATTGTAGATCGGTTCCAAGTTTTGACGCGCCGTAATGTGCTAAAAGATCTTTCAATACTGCAGGTTGTTGCAGGAATTGCACGTGCACCTACTTGCACCCCCCTGCCGGCGCCCATGTGCACCCCCCTGAATTAAATCCTGGCGGCGGTAATGTGTATTATTGACCCTGCTACTTTATGTGTTGCACGTATTCACCCTGCGATGTGTTGGCACCTCATTCAGGATTTACTTCTGCCTCGCACAAGATGCTTGCTGGGATGGGCGCAACCCTGAATGGATGGCATAATTAAACATGTATAATGAAGATTTTTAAAAATTTTCTGAAAACTCCATCCCAGCAAGCACCGTGCCCCCACATGCTTTAATAATTTAAAGTTCTGAAAACTCCGAGGTCTAAGTTTATAACTTGTTTTAATTTCACAAAGACGTTTATCGTGTGGTGATTGGTTATGTGCAGAAAGAAAAAGCAAGGATAGGAACTGGGGTTTTGGTAAGTCAGACAGACAGCACGCATGCAATAAAGAAAGCTCGCTCAGAAGAACATCCATTGAATTCTGCGTTCGTGTCTCCGACCACCACATCACGAGCCCAATATTTACACAATATTTAAGTTAAACCTGTGCGATACCCATTCATGTATCCAGTCTTTTGGAGCCTCGTCACACCTGCCATAAAGTTCACTACACTGAACATAAAACTGGGGACCCCTTAATGCAAGGGAGCAGCACTACAGCCACGCCACCGTGCCCCCCGCCACCCATGTTTAATACATGCTTTAATGCATTTCACCGTGAAGAAGATATCAAGTATTTCTCTTAGTATTCTGAATGTTCTTAGAGCAGGAATATCATGAAGTCAATGTGCGGCGATCGCTGTCTGCGCCTCTCAGTGCAAGAGGAAGTCAGCTGAAGAAGCGCATAGAGATTAACAACTGGGTCGAGGAACACTTAATATAAAGCATTTAATGTGCTACATTAATTAATGACGGGGTTTGAGAAAAATCTAGTAAATTAAACATTCATTTTAAGATGAAGTTTAGTTTGCGACATTCTACTGACAAAATAAACTACTAGAATAAAGTGGAAATGTCGACTTTAATCTCGACATAAATGGCGAGAATAAAGTGGAAATGTCGAGAATAAAGTCAACATGTCGACTTTAATCTCGACGTAAATGGCGAGAATAAAGTGGAAATGTCGAGAATAAAGTCAACATGTCGACTTTAATCTCGACATTTTGATTTTTTTTTTTCTTCACTGTGTCCGTATTTTTTTTTCACCGTGGCCCTAATACGCTTCCGTATTGTTTTGAACCCAGGCTCCCGGTGGGATAAAGCAACTGATGCCATGGACCAAGCTTTTTTTTTATGGGTGTCGGCTACCTCTTAACCTGGGGAAGAGTTTCTCACTTCCACGTAAACACGTGTTTTCATCTATGTCCTCGATCCGATTTGTGCCTGAAGGCTACGCGATACGAAGCCCCCCGCCCCCCTCTTTTTTTCCCTGTGTGAAATTCCTGCGCTAGGAGTTTCTTTTAAATTTAATTTGAAGCCGAGTCGTCTGCGCCGTGGCGTCACTCCTCCTGGACCCACCCCTTCGGTACGCTATTGATGGTTACCATGGGAACCGGGGGCACCTTTTTGATCAGCTGCTTCTACCGCAGACGTACTCAGTGTGCGCGCTGGATGCGTTCAGTCAAAGAGCTGGCGGGGTGGCTGCATCTTTCCGCGCACGAGTCGTCTTCTCTTCCTCTTCTTGCTTGATTTTCTTTCTCCCACAAGTCTTGACGAAGAATTTAACCGAGAGAGCCTTCAAGTAAGCCGGACCGAGTCGGAATCCATCGCTGAATTCGGTAAGTGAAAGCGTGTGGATTACGAATTTCGATCCCCCCTCTTGTTAAGGGGGGGGGGGGGGCGTTCTTTTCTTATCTTCGGAAGAGACCATTGAGATATTGCTCGGCGAAAGAGAAAATACAAATTCCGAAAAACCTTTATAGAAAATAATGCCAATTCTATGTGTTTTGCCAAAAAACGCGGTTTTTTATGTTTTCCATTTCTTTGATATTCCGCACTGCAGTCAGCTTTCTGTTTCCCGAATTCGTATCTCCCTGCCGCCTAGTGTCGCCCTCCCTAGCTCATCAGCACCAAGGCAGAGAAGCTCCTTTCACCCCGATTGATCAAGTCCCTTAAGCCGTGAACCAAGCCCCTTTTTCTGGGAACAGCTGAAGTTGTAAGACGTTTATATTGGCGCGGCTCACGCACCATGGCTGATGGTAATACAAGACGCTCATGCATGGTGCCCGCTGGGACTCGCAGGTGGGGGGGGGTCGTGCCTGATTCAGGGGAAATGAAACTTTATTAGTGTGGCTTCGGGAAGTCTGAAAGAAAATCTCTTCCCATTTTATCTATTGTATGTTTTGTCAAAAAACAAACTGGTGAACATGGTGTTTTTTTTTTTTTTTCTTGGGTTTTCTTCATTTATTAATTGTGTGAAAGCAGATACTCCGAACCGGCCGACTGACCAGAGAGAAGTGGAGCGAAGGACTATTGAGAAGCTCCTTTACTTGTACTAACTCACTCGTACACGTTCGTCCCTTCCGACCACGTAGTAGAAAGTAATCCCCTCGGTGCCGGCGGGACTCGCTCATCGGTATTCAGTCGTGCAACAGCCAAAGACGAGTGAGGGTGGATATTTGACCCCAGAACACTGATCATACGTTTTCTGGTCCAGGGATGAAACACGAGTTCAGTGCCATGATATAGCGCCTTTCATAGTGTACAGGTGGAGCAGGTGATGGAAGCTGAAAGTTCACTCATTACAGACGGCTGCCCCATTTGATGAAATGAATGGTGACTTGGTAGGCTCGGCTTCCTAATCCAGAAAGTTAACATTTCAGAGTAGTGTAGTGGTGTCCAGAACAGGTGGATCACCCAAGTGAGTTAATATAACCCAGCAGAGGCGGGGTGGGCATCGAGTGGGTGTTGAGTCCAGTGCTTTGTGGTAGGACTAAAGTTCAGGCTGAAGGTGCGTTTTAAGGTGAATTGCAGGAAGAGAGAGCCGCAGATCCAGTGTGGCACATAAAATGCACAGCCTGGTGGTGGATTTTAGGAAGGCAGATAATACTGTGACCCAACCGGACTTCTTAGGGTCTTCCTTACCTCAACACTTAGGTCTCCTTTATCTTAAACATGCCCCTTCTGTAGACAGTTTGACTTATAAAGGCTTTAGATTTTGGCAATCTGGTGGTATTGATAGATAGATACTTTATTAATCCCAAGGGGAAATTCACATATTGTTTGGGTTATGAGGAATGGGGGGCTACTGCGAGGACTGTAGTCATGAAATTGGGTTGCCAAGCAAGGTCACCCTAGACGTCTGATGGCCATTCTGGAGGGATTGTGTAGATTTCAAGGAACTACGGAGAAGACCATGCACTCCTTCGTTGTTGTGTGGGTGGTCTGTTGCTGTTGTTGGGCTGAGGTTGTATTTAAGCCCCATTTTATATAGCCCATATCACGATGTCACTGATTGTTCCCATTGGACCATAACCTACCAAAAGCCTTGTACAGTATCTATGGCAGCACAGCTGTGGGGCTTGATGGTGTGTAGGACCCCACATCATATAACCCCCTGATGTGTGAAGGTTTCTTTGGGTCTTGTTCTCGTGTGTGTGTGTGTGTTTTTTTTTTTAATATAGTGCCATATCACTTGAGATGTGTGGTGCACCTTTACAGAAGCAGCTTGATGTTCTGTCACTGCTCTGTAAATTTTCAGTTGATTCCGGGGGGGGGGGAGGGCCAGGGGCAGGCAGTTGCCGATTTTCTTCAGCTGCTGCGCCGCAAACCCAGGACTGTAAGATCGTGAAGGAAGTAGTCAGCCATTAACCTTCATATGTGTTGGCACGTTTGTCTTCCTTCTTTAATGTTCACCTAAATTGGTTTAATCGTAAACTTGACTCCCATGTTCTCCGGCCTTTGTAAATGCGCCAGGTCAGGTCGGACAGCTGACGCAGTGGGAATGTGAGTCGGTGGACCCGTCGTTGGTGCGGCTGGCTCCGTGTCCGCTTAGGCGTTTGCTGGGTGCTGAATTAATAATCGACTCGGTCTTGTTAATATTGTGACGTGTGCGGAGAGTCCGTCCAATTTTCAACTCTTCGCCATTACGACAGACAAGAATGTGTTAACATTAACTTCCAGACCTTCGCTTTCTCCTCCCGCATTCATTTCTTTTAATTGACTATTTTTTTTATTTTTTGGGGCGTTGCACGTTTCTGCCTGCCACCTTCACTGAACTTCTTTAGAATCGCAGCCCGGGTGCCATCTGTGCGGCGCCTGCATGTTCTCCCCGTGGACACGTGCGGGTTTTTTTTTTTTTTCGCCCTATTGTTCTCCAATCCCGGGTTTATTCCAGTCACTCAGTCAGCTGGTCATTTTCTTTGCTTTCCGAGCACGTCGTGAAAGGAGCTAAATAACTAAAACGGACTGGCACTCTCGTTGAGTTTACTGGTGGTGGTGGGCCTCCTGTGCCACTCATCGACAGTCGGAGGTGACATCACATGTGGGGGTCTGGTGGCCATTTGTCAAGGATGCCGGGCTTATCTCTGCCTTATTTTCCACTCCAAATTAATCTTTTTCATTTTTAATATGTAACTGAGCGGTTGTTTACTTACTGCTATGCTTATCTGCAACCAGCCCTGACGTAATGGCTTTGGGGGACAGGTGGCCAGGAAGAAGGGGGGGGGGGGGGGCACAGAAGTGATTAATGTGTCTGTAAAGGTGCTATATAAAGGAGCAGTTTCAGTTGCTAGCCCAGAAACCTTGGCTCATTAGTTGAATTTGCATTTGGCTTCCAAATAGCCGCCCAGCACACCGCAACGCTCCGCGAGGGGGTTCATCCAGCGCTCTTACAACTTTGCTTTATTTTCCCTTTTTTTGAGGTCCAGGACTCCAAAGGTTAGAGGATTAGCGTAGGAAGCGGTTTACGAGTGTCCGGACAGGACGTCACTTTCTGATATATCTGATTGTCACTGCGCTCCTTTGGCAGGAGATTCAGACGGCCGTCACGGCTCAGTTCTCCATCTACGCCTCTTAAAAGTGTGCCCTGCCTGTTTTTCCTGTTTTTTTTTCTTCTTTTTTTATTTTTTATTTTTTTATGGGAATGACTCGCTAAACACGGAGTCGCTGGGCATGTCGTATTATGTGACCGGGTTCACTGGGGCGCGCTGGGATTGTGGAAATCGCTGGGAAAGTCATTTAATGTGACATGGCCTTAAGACAATGCAAAAATATCCAATCAGAAACGCTTAATATTTATTATTTTAGCTTTGTAATGAACTTTGTGTTAAATTTGTGGCGCTGTTTAAGTTGTGTAAACAAGGGTGTCTCGCCTGAGCCCGCCATTCAGGGGGATCTAATTCTGGTCGCTGATGTCCGGTTGGCGGACTTATTCATGGGTGACGCTTGTGTCACTCGTGCCTCCGTAGGCTCCTCCCACTTTGTGTTTCTCCTTTATTTGCTTTCTGTTTAATTGCCCAACACTTCTTTTTTTATCGGGGAGTCGTGTTTCTTGCTTTGTAATGTCATTGTGTGCAATGAGAGCTTTTGCTGTTTGAAACGTCCAGCAAATGGCTCGGTAAATTCCCATCCAGTAGGTGAAGTAAGTACTCGCTGTGCTAGGAATTGTTGAAATGAAAGTGATCAGCAACACAGCGCTCATGTTTTTACTTATTTCATACGTGGCTTGTCCGTTTGGTCAGTTATATTAATACGCACTTGACCCCGTGCCGTCAAGCACTGAGCCGCTTGCTCTCTCGGTATCGAACTGGCAATTCGAGGTGTTGTGCTAGGAAAATGCGGTAGCGGTGGTCACTACCTGGACTAGGGACACTAGCCTAGTCGTGGTTGGGGGGGTCTCGATGTGCACGTCCGTTTCGTTTTATTTTCACTCCTATGTGTCCACCACACAAAGTTATCGGTCTTCAGCTGTACAGCTACAAACCTCATCCACGTGGCCCAAATGGGTGCAAGAAAGGCCCAAGGACGTTGCAGTTTGTGGCGTATACTGTCAGATAATAGAATAGGCCGAGAAGACCGATTTTATTTTTAGACCTTTTACATATTTTGTCTTTTTTTTAAATTTAAACCATAGACACTTTTATTACAGTGGGTAAGCTGATTTCTGGACGTCCCGCAGTTACTCCCTGTGTTGTGAGGGATGGCCAGCACCTTTTGCCTTTGTCCTGGCTTCGTCTCCTCCAGGATCAAGATGGCAGCAAACCCAGGCTCAGATCCCTGCATGGAATGTTGGGTATTGTAGTCCTGGGGACAGCCCTGTTGGGTCTAGTAAGGGCCGCCAGGAATTAGGGAGTCCAGCCACCGCTTCATATCACAAGAAGCACTCCTGAGAATTGGATAAAAGGAGTCATGTGCCATACTGGGATGAGCCAGAGCTGGGGGGAAGGTGGGCAAAGCTTGAGTTGAGGAGGCACTGACCAAGAGAGAGATGGAGAGGGAGAAGACACAAATATTGTGCGTAACTGTACTTGTGGCTGTTGTGGGAAAGGCTTGGGGAAGAGTTTCCCCACAATCAAAATTCTCTTGTGCTTTTATACTTGTGCCCAAGCCTGCTTGTGTTGGGTGTTTGGGGAGTTTGAGCACCCCATGATGGCCATAGTTTGCCGTGCAGCACTTGTTGAAATGTATTTTGTAATGCCTGTAGTAATTAAAAGCGTTGCATTTTTGCATTCCAACAGATGGTGCATTACATAAATTAGCACTGCTTTAACAAATCCCCATCCCTTAATGGTGACATAGCATCTATATACACACACGCACACGGAGACACTTGTCCTTTTATGGTGGTGGTCTGTGTGCATTAAGGGAAGGAGGGCACTGCCATCTCCCGACAGCACAATCTTTTGAAATGCGTTGGAACAATTGAACATATCACACTTGTAGCTGAATAGTCAATGTTAACAGTTCCTTTGTGCCTGACACATCTTCACCTGTTTCAGGGTCGCTCAGGTAGGCCTTCGGACCCCGCATTATTGTTTAGCCTCAGTTTGCCACTTCCTTTCCTTTTCTTTTCATCATTTTAAAGGATATGTGAACATTTGAAGTCATTGTTGTCCTTGTAGCACCACTTATACGACAGGACAATTTGTCTATTGAACAAAAACTGGAAGTTCAGGGGTTTTGATTTGCTCTTCTGCTCTCACTGTAGTCAACGCTGATCTGTTCACTTTGTCTTTTGGTTGTGCTCCTGCATGACAATATCTCGATCATCTTGGTTTTTCTGCAATTTTTTTTTTATTGTGTTATTTGGCCTTATGGGAATTTCCCTACCAAAAATGGCACTGTGTTTTATTATTGTTTATGATGCTGCCCTCTGCCACCCATTTTGCTATTAGGATAAAAAAAGACAAAGTGCCGACTTCATTTGGCAGCCACACTGCGACATCTAACATCCCTTCCTTATTTTTGAGTGATGCCCGTCATTGCCACTTGGCCTGATTGATTGCCATATGCTGCCAGCATGCGGACTTGCACAGTGGAACTCTCACCTGTGGCTGTAAATTGTGTGACGCGATATCATGACATGCACGTGTATATTGTGGGGTCCTCACTATTATTATTATTAGGGTCATTATTGTTCTTCTAAAAGTATACATCTGAGTTTCTAGGGTCATTTTTGTCAGTATGCGGTGAAGTTCCTCCTTGTATGGGCTAAGCAGCATGCAGCCCACCCCCCATCCCCTGGCGCCATGATGGACGAGGTGTGATACCCGGGTAAGCAGTTTGAAGATAACAATACAGATCTGTAAAAATAGAAACTCTAATGGAGTTGCAGGTGCCATGTCTGCCATTCACACAGCTGGTGGATAAAAGCTGTTGAAGAACCAGATTGTCAGGGGCATCTGTACGCCCGATGGCAGCCGGGCGAGGAGCTCCTGACTGGGGGTCCCCTGTGATGGCCAGATCAGCAGAGGTTGTTAATCTTTGTGAAGCCACAGTAGATGTTCTCTGGTCCACCCTTCTCTGTGGCGCCTTTTCAGTCTCTCAAGGTAGCATAGGTGAGGATGCCCTCCGTTTCCCCAGTGGGGTCTTCTTCTGTTATGGTGTCCATGTTCACAATCTGGCTTAGGGCGTTCGCAATGTGAGTAACGAGTGTGTTGACTGTGCCACTCTCTCGCTCTCTGAGGGGCCCAAGTGGCTGTTTTCAGATGTACACAGGAGAGTAAATTCTGTTGGTGTCTGCCCGTCACCTTCCAGGACGTTCTCCTCCTTTTCACCACCCCTCTTCTCTCTGGTGCCCATGTACGTCCTTCTCTCAGTGGCCATTACCGTTTTCTCTCATTCATTTTCTGTTCTGTTTTCTTTTCCCCCCTGCAGAGCTACGATGCCTGGCTTTGGGAGGTCCTGGCGGATCAATTCCTCCTTCCTCATGTGGTACAGCCTCTGCATGCTCGTCCTGCTTTGTGTGATCTACGTAAAAAGGGACATCCCACCATCTGTTATATCCTTCCAGACCAAGTACGTCATGGGGAACTTGAACTTTTGGGACAGACCCCCTAAGAGGTCTGTTCACTTTGTGAGACCCCGCAACCAGACGTTTGAATGCGTGCCACTAAACGACTCCCAGATACCCAATGACCTTCCAGAGGTGCACCGCGTCTTCCTGAAGTACAAGAACTGCAGGACTTTCCCCACTCTGCTGGAGCCCAAGAGCTGCTCAGATGACCTCCACCTGCTGCTGGCCATAAAATCCACGGCTGTGAACGTCAACAGGAGGGTGGCAATAAGAAACACTTGGGGCAAAGAACAAGTCCTGGGGGGAAAGCGGGTCAAACTGGTATTTCTCCTGGGCCAGTCCCCAGATCGAGTGAAAGCTCAACCCTTGCACCAACTCCTGGCATACGAGAGCCAGCAATTCCAGGACATCCTTCAGTGGGACTTTGCAGATAGCTTCTTCAATCTGACCTTGAAGGAGATCCATTTTCTCAACTGGTTCAGCGCCGAGTGCCCCCAAGCCGAGTTTGTGCTCAAGGGGGATGACGACGTCTTTGTCAACACCGGCAACATAGTGGACTTCCTTCGGGATTTCCAGCCAGACGAAGATCTTTTTGTGGGAGATGTCATCTTCAAGGCTGCTCCCATCCGGAAAACAGATCTTAAGTACTTCATCCCAAAAAAAATGTATGAGCCCAAACTCTACCCACCTTATGCCGGTGGCGGGGGTTACCTAATGTCACGCAAAACTGTGATAGGCCTGGACAACATGGCGCCCAGCATTGAACTCTTCCCAATTGACGACGTCTATGTTGGAATGTGCCTGGAAAAGATGAATGTGACCCTGAAATTGCACCCTGGCTTCAAAACCTTTGGTATCCAGCAGCCGTTTAACCCCTTTGACCCCTGCATGTACAAGGAGCTCATGATTGTCCACAAACTCGATCCCACAGAAACGTGGATTATGTGGACTTTAGTGAACGATGAAGGAATGAAGTGTGCCAGGCAGGCCGCGTGAACTGTCAGCTGAGCTTCTCCGAGGAGCTCACTTGGGACTCTGCCGACCGGAGATGCACATTGAAGTTTCGATGACTTGAAAAGACTCGCACTTGGTACATTTTTGTTGGGTTCGTGGGTTGGTTGGAGGTGCAACTTAAAGGGTTTTCCTTGTTTCAACTTCTACAGGTGGCAGGTGGATGAGAGGGTGAGTGGGGAGCGAAACGTCAAGGTGTGCGCCCGACCATGCCCTACCTGTCAAGCCAATCCAGGACTTCCAAAGGTTTAGCTAGACTTTGATTAATAATTTCAGACTGTTTTGCACGTATCCACCTTCCAGTGCCCAAACGTGAGACCTGTTTGAATGACTGATGATAGTTCAGGGCCGATTGGTGGGCATGTAGCCAGCGGATGACAGCTGGAACTGAAGTGGCTCAGGGAAATTAATAGGAAGGAGAGACGGGTCTTCGGTGATCCTGCCCGATCAACCAGCGCCGCCTTCATTGGGGGTACAGGGGTACATTCTGCTCACTGAAAGTTGAAGGGTCTTCTTTCAGGTGGCATCGGTGGACACAGGAGCAACAAAGTTGCGATTAGTAAGAAGGCCACACGTAGAAGTTCAACGACAGAGTTTTATTTTTATGGATTTCAAGGCATCAATGAAGGTTGATCAATTTATTTATTTTTAACACAGAAACCGAATTTCAGTATTTGTGTGTGTTTGTCTGTCATTGTCTGCGGTTGCTGTGCGGGGAAAACGATGACGGGCTGTGTTTCAGTGAAGTGTTCCCAGACATGGAGAAGCAGACCCCGACCAACTCAGGCCCGCCACTTGCTTTTGCTTTTGCTTTCAGTACCAGAACCACAGCCTCGGGTTCAGGTAACATTTCGGCTTCAGTGATGCGATGGGGGGGGTCACTCGCCCACCATGCCCACTTTGGCGTGTTTCCCTATATTTTTAACTTTATATTTTTTTTTCCCCCTCTTGTTTCTTTACACTCTGCAATTCCCGTGCTGTCCAGGCATCTACAATTTAAAAACTCCGCAACCACCGGCTACTCTTCTGTGTGTCTGCCCCTCCGTTTTTGTGTCTCTTGCCCTGTTGAAATGTTTGAATAATAAAAGAAGCTGTTAAAAGGAGCGTTGGCTGTATGTGAATTACGGGGGGGGGGGGGGTTTTGAATTTGCCATTGGACGCTCTGTCCAGTTTATTATATACTGGCATGATAGGACATCCCTGCTGACAAAAGGTGTGTCCTCACTTTATAGTGCCTTTTAACATAACCTTAAACTGTCATCTCTCTTAAAAGGGGTGACAATGGAGTCAGTTTTCTTTGTGTATAGCACCCTTCACAGTAATATGTAGACAATTGCTCATATTAAAGATGAAAAATCTGCCCTCCACAGTTAAAGCTTGCCTGTAAAAGGCACTATATAAAAGTGCAGCATGAATCCAAGGACAAGCACCGAGCAGAACTGAAGTATGAATGAAGGTGTCTGTCTTGACAGACTTTTATATAGCGCCTTACACAAAAAGGGAAAAGTTGAAATATGGCTGGCCGTGCCAGTCTGTATTCTCGGAGGAGATGGGTGACCTCCGCCACTTCAGCTGGGGGTATACATCCATTTATGGAACGTCGTTTTTTGGGGGTCACGGTGGCAGGGCTGCTGCCTACCAGTAAGGAGATCATGGGTTTACATCCTGAGTCCTCCCTGTGAATAGGGAGAAAAGCGCTATATAAATTAAATGAATTATTATTTATTAAATTAGAAAGGACAAAGGAGAGACCCAAGCTTGAAAAGATAAGAGTCAAAACCTATTTGGTAGGAAGTATTGGACTGAGCTGCTACTCAATGGTAGGCTGGTGACCAAAAGGCGCTATATGAAAGTCAAGTATTGGCAGCACCTTGGAAAGTGACAAAACTCATCAAACTGTCACCCTTAAAAGAATGAACTTTACTCTTGTCCTCACCCCCCCACCCACAAGTCTTCACCATTGTGTTATATAGCGCCTTTACATAAATAGTTGTTGCCAAGAAACAAGTCATTGGAATCATTCAAGGATGGCCAGGTAAGAGATTTGCCCTCTTTCTTATAACTAAATTGTGGACTTTGTGACATGCTGACCATCACCGAGTCTGTGTGCGATTTCTTTGTTAATTGTCTGGCCAAGTAGAATCGTCAGTTTTTGAAGAATATCCAAATGAAATGCAAAAATAGTTTAAAATAGTTATGAGGGACCAGATAATATGTTCGTTTAGGTTATGTTGAAGTCTTTTGACCAAAAGTTGTAGTCGCTCAACTTTCCTACTCTCGATTTCTGTATGTTTTGAAGATCTTTCCCGTCGCATTTTAAATAAAGATGGCCAGATTTCTGCTTTGCCCCAAGCCTGCTGCATGGTGCCTAGAAGACAGGAGAGTGGGTGAGTCTTCATGGTTTTTCATTGATAAGAAAGTGTGAGATGACAGAAAGGATGAGTGAAGCAGCAGCAGCAGCGAACCCAGATGAGTGTGAGATCAGCAGATAAAAGACAGCTTGTACAGCTCCTCCAGTCCTGTCAGCGTAATATCAGCAAAACCTCCATCTTCAGGATATATCGTCCAGAAAGCTTTCATTATCTAAGGTTAATAATAAGGGTTCGTCGTGTGTTTGGCACAGGTGTCAATATGGCCGTTTGTTGTCATTTTTTTTTTTTTTTGTCCAGTCATGAATCTGCCAAGTACAAAAAAACTATTACAAAATCTACCGCAATTTTATTTTGTGTTGAGTGCTGATGGAAGATGACTTCCTCAAAGGCACATTTCAGATGCTACTCTCGGTACTGAACATGAACGATATGCTGAGCTGCAGCGTCCCGGCCAGGAGCTTGCTGTTGCTTCCGTGAGTGACTTTGAATTGGATCAGCTGTGTTCTGGGACAGGTGAATTTCACTTAATGCTCAAAAATGGAATGGCCTCTCTTCCAGAATCCCTCTGAGAATCTTGGAATAGGTTGTACCACTACTTGGGACTGAAAATGCACAATATCCCTGACTCAACCGAATCAAACCCCCTTCATGCACTTTGTTTTTTTGGGGTGGAGATTGGCGTCTCACCTGGAAGCAGGGTGAATAAGGAACGAATGCTGGTTAAGATGCGAGCCCAACACCGGCCCGCCAGACAGTCCAAACTATGAACACACAAACCTCACATGGACGATCGGCAGTCGCGCTACCCACTGCGCCACCTAGCTACTCCCAGGTTCTTTTCTAGGCGGCTCCCCTTTTTGATTCTGTGTGATATGGTGGCGCAGTGATATAGTACTGCTGATTCGCGATTGGTGCGGCCCAAAGACATGAATGTTTGGTAGACTGTTGATGCTAAACTGGCCCCTGATAAATGTATGTGTGCGTGTTTGGTCACCTTGGAAAGGACTGGCGGCCTATCCGGCGATTGATCATGTCAGGTGCAGCTCCCAGGTTAGAATGACTGATGGGTATTTTACATTTATCATATGAATTCGTGTCATCTTATGGATTGTCTCTACTCCGTGTTCTTAAACTGTCACGCTATATCACAAATGTTCGACCTGCAGTGGCCTCGAATAGCAGCCACCATCCACTGACACCCCGAAAATAAAATCGAGAAAAGAGGGAACAAGCGGCGGTCTCTCACGGTGTTCACCTCCTACTTCGTTTGTGTTCCCGTTTCAGCCGCAAGTCAGCGTGTGACACAAGGCGCGATCACCCGAGTAGCCGGGAAAGCGCGCATGAGCACGCGCTCAATCTGTGCCGCGAGAATTAGAAAATATGCGCATGCGTTAAAGGAGAAGATGCGTTGCGTTAACATCTGTAAAAGGTCCACCATCGAGGTCAAGAGAGGTTCTCAGGAGACGTGCCATTTTAAAAGCGTAAACTTATATTTTGTGGGTGAGATTTGTGTTAAAAGTTGTCTAAAAGATTTTTGTTTGTGGTCTGCACTGTGTTTTGGGGCCGTGCTCACTCAGATTATTACTGTGCTCCCGAATATACTGCTTTAGTTTTTTTTTCACTCCAATCGCGTAATATTAAGTTTTATAGGACATTGTGATCATGTTGAAAAAAAACTGTATAAAATGGTTTTATTGTTCAATGTGAAGTTTGCTATATGCCTAAATATTGGATTTTTTCGTCTGGATGTAATTCCGGTGAAAGTCGCTATATAAATGCTGCTTGTAATGTGTTGGTTACTTGGCGTTATACGAAACACGGTACTCTCCTGCTTCCTCGTTGTTGTTTTTTCTGCTTTTTCATTCTTCTTCGCTGATTCTGGTTATACTTCTCTCCAGCCTATTATTATAGTAATATACTCAGCAAAAAAAGAAACGTCCCCTGACTTTCAACTGTTTTTACTTTCAGTAGACTTAATGTGTAAATATTTGTATGAACACTAAAAGAGTCAACACCATAAGACATAAACTAAAAATGTTTCACAATGTGTCCCTGAATGAAGGGAGGCTCAAAATCAAAAGTACCAGTCAGTATCTGGTGTGGCCACCAGCTGCTTGAAGTACTGCAGTGCATCTCCTCCTCATGGACTGGACCAGATTTGTCAGTTCTTGCTGTGAGATGTTACCCCACTCTTCCACCAAGGCACCTGCAAGTTCCTGGACATTTCTGGGGGGAATTGCCCTAGCCCTCACCCTGCGATCCAACAAGTCCCAGATGTGCTCAATGGGATTGAGATCAGGGCTCTTCGCTGGCCATGGCAGAACACTGACATTGCTGTCATGCAGAAACTCACGCACTTTTTGCCACTCCTGTCTGGTCCAGCGAAGGTGGGTTTGTGCCCATAGGCGGTGTTGTTGCTGGTGATGTCTGGTAAGGACCTGCCTTACAACAGGCCTACAAGCCCTCAGTCCAGCCTCTCTCAGCCTATTGCGGACAGTCTGAGCACTGATGGAGGGATTGTGTGTTCCTGGTGTGACTCTGGCAGTTGTTGTGGCCATCCTGTACCTGTCACGCAGGTGTGATATTCGGATGTACCGATCCTGTGCAGGTGTTGTTACACGTGGTCTTCCACTGCGAGGATGATCAGCTGTCCTTCCTGTCTCCCTTTAGCGCTGTCTTAGGCGTCTCACAGTGTGGACATGGCAATTTATTGCCCTAGCCACATCAGCAGTCCTCATGCCTCCCTGCAGCATGCCTAATGCACGTTCACGCAGATGAGCAGGGACCCTGGGCATCTTTCTTTGGGTGTTTTTCACAGTCGGTAGACAAGTCTCTTTAGTGTCCTGCGTTTTTAGAACTGTGACCTTAAGTGCCTACTTTCTGTAAGCTGTTAAGGTCTTAACGACCATTCCACAGGTGCATGTTAATTAATTGATTATGGTTAATTGAACATGCATGGAAAACATTGTTGAAACAATTTACAATGAAGATCTGTAAAGTTATTTGGATTTTTAAAACATTATTGTTGAAATACACAGTCCTGAAAAAGGGGCGTTTCTTTTTTATACTCTTTTTTAAAATGAGTTCGCACAGTTGGAAACTTGTTAAAGGTAAATTTCGCACAAACATTAGGAAGTTTTTCTTTACAGAAAGAACGATAGACTGCCAAGTAGTGTGGTAGACAGTAAGACTTTAGGGGCTTTCAAAACTCGACTTGATGTTTTTTTGGAAAAAATAAGTGGATAAGACTGGCGAGCTTTGTTGGGCTGAATGGCCTGTTCTCGTCTGGAGTGTTTTAACTCTGGCCAGACAGCGAGCCTATCGTAGGGTGATTATGCGCACGTGCATGTCCATCAAAACAGTGGCACCTGAATATCACATCATGCTTGCCTGTATATATTGTTTAAAAAATAAGAAACTGTTTATTTTTACCGAAATAAGCTGACATCCCAAAAATAAATAACACGTTATCAGTCACTTCGTTAACGGAACTTGCCTCACTGTGAGATTTGGGTTATATTGTAACTTTGCATTACAGACCGTTTATGAAATGTGCCTTGGGGTGTTATGTCATGTGCTTACCCCCATTTTCTGGGCACCCATTGCATGCCCAACCTCCCAGAAAGGGGGGTCTCACTCTAAAAATTGCCCTTACAAGGTAGGATTTTTTTCCATGTCCTCTTAGACAAACTCCAGTCCTGGTGGGCCGCAGTGGCTGCAGGTTTCCATTCTAACCCTTTTCCTAATCAGTGACCAGTTTTTACTGCTAATTAACTCCTTTCCCCATCATTGTAATAACCCTGTTTTTAAGGATTCAGTCCTCTAAATGTATTCCTATCTTCATTTAACGGCAGCCAAACAGAAATGAGACGTGAAACGAGCCAACAGATGAGCAGCTAAACTGGGATTTCAAACTCCAACCAGTCTATTAATGAGAAGCTGATTCTTGCTGTTAATTAAGCCCATTATTTAATTTTGTGGTGTGTTGCTGCTCTAATTCTGCCACAGCACACATTTCCAAAACTGTTGATTTTCTGTTGTGGTGACCTGAGAGATCAACCTTACTGAGACCTTCACTTTTCTTTATTTTCAGATTTTGTGTGACGGGCACAGATGAGCTGGTCGTGTGGCAGCTTGTTTTGTGTCTCATTATTGTTTGGCTGGTAATTAAAAAAAGACAACTAAAGGGCCTGAGTCAAGTTAATTAAATCTAAAGCAAAATAAGTTAATTAGCAGCAAAAACTGCTCACTAATGAAGAAGATGGTTAGAATAAAAACCTGTAGCCACTGCAGCCCTCCAGGCCTGGGGGGTATTCCAGAAAGCAGGTTATGTGACATACCCCGGTAAGTTTAAGGGTAAGTTAGTGGATAACCTCAACTTTCGGTTCCAAAAACGGAGGTAACTTTCTGGGTATGTATGTAACCATAGCAGCTTACTCTCTGAAGATAACCTGCCACCGAGCAGGTTAAGTTTGTTTCAGAAGGTTACTGAGCATGGCGTGCCCTTTTGATGACGATCCTGTGGACGTGGAAGCACAAATTATCCGAGGTTTTTTCCGCCGGGAGAGAGTAATAAGACCGCGTATTGATGTCTTTTCATTTCCAAATGATTTTTTAAAAGAGCGTTATCGGTTTTCAAAAGAATCGTTCATTTACTTGACCCATCTCTTGGCACCGCATATTGCACATGTCACAAACCGCGGGTCTGCGCTTAGCACAGAAAACATTCTGTGCATAGCACTTCGGTTTTTTGCCTCAGGGCATTTTTTGTATAATGTGGGCGATGCAGAGCATGTGGGAAAGGCAACTGTGTGTAGAGCCGTTCGCACAGTATGTCTGGCACGGAAACACTTCTTACACACGTTTGTACAGTTCCCTGGCCATAAACCTCTGCGTGTAATTAAAGAGGAATTCCACAGAGTGGCAGGTTTGTCCTTTGTAGTAAAATTCATGACGCATATTTAATATGTAGTCATACTATTTATATCTATAGATGTATTCATCCTGCACACACACTTGATACTTCCCTATATGCCTTTCTATTTCAGGGTTTCCAAATGTAATTGGGTGCATTGACGGCACCCACATTCCTATTAAAGCTCCTTCAATGAATGAGGGAGACTATGTTAATAGGAAATCTATTCATAGTATCAATGTGCAGGTAAGAACTGGATTTTGTGTTCAATAAAGTTCAATAAAGTCAGCCTGCATAAAAACATTAAGCATGTTGAAGAAGCCTTTAAGTGACAGAGATAGTAATTTATGAAGTCATATAATGAAAACAAATCATAGTGGTAAACTTACATTTCACCATGCTACTTGTGGTGCATGGTGTGTGTGACGAAGTGCCCCCTGGAATGCCAGCAACCACTGGTCGCCCTTTATTAAGGGACAGAGCCAGCTCCTCAGATGGGGTGAGGGGAGGTGGTGGTGGGCCCCCGCCAGTTAGACGGGCTTCAGCTTGCTTTCTATTAGCTACATGACAGACAGAATATACTAAATCGTGTTTAATCAATAGTTCAGTGATCGTGTAATCAACTATTACCTTTTTGCAGTATGTTTTTATGTTTCATTTTGACTTGGCTCAAAGTTCTTCTGCATCCAGACGGATTACACCTTATTAAATAAGAAACCATATATTCCTAGTCAATACACATTGTTATTTTAACCTAAAGAAATGAATGGCAGGAAAAGTGAATGCATTCTAAGTGATTTAACAGTGAAAAGGGTGCGGAAGGGGTGTTTCATTATTTTACAGTATAATAAAAGGGAGGCGATGTCAATTTTGCAATTTAATACACTCACGCATTTACTCTGTCCGTTATTTTTTGCCAAGCCAACTCTCTCTCTTTAGCCGATGCAGCCGTATTACTTTTTTTCATTATGATAGGCTTGAATTCTTCAAACGCCTGCATTAACACCTCCAACTCCACCTCTGTGAAATATGCCGCTCGCTTTTTTTCTCCTTGATCTTCCGTTTGGACTCGTGAAATCGGCGATCCATTGAAAACGTCTTTATGTATGCACGGTGCACGCGCATTAACTCTGGGTAACCAGTAGGAGGTTGATTGAACTTACTCTTCTCAGGTGTTTTGGAACCGACATACTCATGGTATGCGGGTTTGGGGTAAATCAACCCAGAGGTTATGATTTACCAAATGGTAAGTTAACCAAGCTTTCTGGAATACCCCCCTGGAGTTCGACACCCGTGGATTAGAGAGTCCAGGCTATCAAAAACAGAGCCTGTTAAAGCCCATTGAGGTATTCTTTGTGTGAATTTTAAGTTATACAGGACAGAAATTGATATAAATATGGAGCAGTAGAACTATGACTCTAAAAAATGCAATTATGTTTGACGGTTCGCCAAAAGCCAGACAGACTCTGCCCTCGCCATATAATAATATTACCACTATGCAGTATTTAATAATTCCTTGGCTCAGGCTCGGTGGGAGTGCATGGTTTGGGTTACGTTACTTTGTATGTTATGTCCTTTTATTGATACATCCTGTCAATTCGTTTTTGCTTAATCAAAAGGTGACCACAAAACAATGAATATTATCAAATCAATTGTTACACTCACGGTTCATGTAATGCTCTATCAGTGATCTTGTTTAATATGTTATCACATGTTACTCTACTGTACACTCTTAAAGGGGTCAGAGTGGTTCTTCAGGGCAAAGAAATAAGGAAAGGTTCGCTGAAATGTCATCCACGTGAAGGCTCCAAAAGAACTTCACTTAAAGATCTGTAAACGTTTCCATAAAGAGCCACAAACAGGTGAGCGCAGTGAAATTCCCGTGGGCTTCTGATTTTAAAGGGACTCTTGCACAGGTCCACCTCCGCTTTTCTTGATCTACCAGGTAGACCACTAAACAAAGTTTTTTTTTTCCCCCATTTCAAGTCCAAAGAACCAAAGTCACATGCCGTTCAGCTTCATGGAGTGGCTCATGGAGAAACTTCACAGGGCAAGAGTGCAGGTACTCATTAAGGCCCTATAAGAACAGATATATCTCGGAGATTTATTCTATATAATGCCCTTTTAATCTATGTATGATTTATTTATATTAGTGGTATTAAGTATCTGGTATGTGAGAGGTGGGGAGCCCGCGCTCATATCGAGATGCCGCACCCACCACACGACGAACCCCCTGGATTGTGTCGCGAGTGTAGCGCGTGACAATTCGTACTTTCATTATTAGCTTCATTGCCTTTCTCACTTTTATAATAATTAGAATGGACTGCGTTTAACGTCACTGGGCTCATCTGTCGCCTTCGCCGGATGAATGTGCGGCTCACGGTGCTTTCTTTTCTGGCTCTTATTCACGCTCAGTAATCTTCTTTTTTGTTATTTCTTTTAAGTGCAGTGTCTGTCTCGTTTTTTATTTTTTTCAATACTCAACTTGATGCTTTTGTCGGTTCTTTTCCTGAGATTGTCAGGGGAAGGAGGTGAGCGTCAACACGAAACCACGAAACACAGTAAAAGGAGCGTCGCACGAGTTTCGAGGAGCGGTCAGCTCGGACACAAAAGGCAAAACCGGCCTGGCAGATGAGGGAAGGCGAGCCTCAGGTGCGCCGACTTAATCCGCCAGCCCAGCCCCCCAACTCTCTCCAAGACCCCCACGGGGCCGGATGAGCCAGAGCTGAACCGCCGTTACCTTCAGCTTCATGATAGCCGGTAGTGAGCCACGAGTACCTCATCCTCCCTAGAAAGTGGCCCGCGCATGCGGAGCTTCAGTGTACATTACCGTTACACACGAGGAGGCGTTTTGCTACACACTTTTATTTCCTTTAAGCAGGCAGATCAACTAAACAATAAAGCAAAGCGGGGTGGGGTGGGGTGGGGGGGGGGGGCGGCATGGCCGACCGCCACTCTTATTTAACCACCATGAAGTACGTGGTCCAGCCGGCCAGCAGCAGCGCCCCCAGCAGGACGGTGTAGCTGAACAGCACGAAGGTCAGCAGCTCTCTCAACACGCGCAGGTAGCGCAGCATGAAGGGCTCTCGCTCGCAAAAGAGTCCGTCCATCGGGCCGCCGGCCAGCCACAGCCGCCTGTCCTGCAGGTCCATGGGAGGTGGGTGTGCACCGAAGATGAAGGGGGTAGACCGGGGGCTGCAGGGATAAAAGAAAAAGAGAGAGAGAGAGAGAGAAAAAAAACAAGAGACAGTATAGAACGTACTGGAGATCCCGACAAATCAAATCATTTTAATATGATTGACAAATAATTTTAAACAGACAAAGCACCATAAAATTCTGCATATCCTGCGGTGTCTATAATCTGCTGCAGCAAGGGTCGTTTAGACCCCAGTAATTGTCCAAGTAAGGGCATGAGAAGCAAACGTCCACACTAGTAGACATGTTTAGAATTACTGCGCACTGGCAAATGAATGTTTAAAATGACCGTGACGTATACTGTTTAGCCTTCAACTCTTTTTATTTGATAGTTATTACAGACGTTCGGTAGCAGTGACTGCCCCCTAGGGGGCGCTTTGAGTCTCATTAGCAGAGCGCGCCTGCGGTGAGTCTAAGTGAACGACTTGCCTCTCCCAAATCCACTTAGATATTCCTTCATCCACTCATTTTCTCTCCTTCCATTAGAAGTTTATTTATTTATTTTACTTTTTTTCGTTGAACACTTTTATCTTCAGTTCTTTCTGAGCGGCTTAAAAATCGACAAAGTACAGAGAAGCCACACGAAATTAGAACGGTTAACGAAACAACGACCACCTGGTCAATGCGTAATTAGCTCTCAGTTTTTTAAAACGATTGCATGATTCAAAGTAGAGCGCTACAAAGACAAAGAACAACATTTTTATTAAGTAAAGCGACATCTACTGCGCTGAGGAAAGCATTTTTGTAATAACTACCCAGTTAAAAGAGCATTATTAATATGTTAAACATTGGATGACTACTGTTCTTATTTACGAAATGGAAGGAACAACGAGAGAAAAAAAGTCAATGCGCGGTTTTATATATTTAATATACACAAGCTTTTTTTGGTCAATTCACATCGATCGCTCTCTTAATGTTTGTATTTTAAGCCAATAAACATAATCGTTTATGCGTCTAATGGCAGCGACTTCAATGCACTATGGACAAGGCCAAGTGCTCTTTAATAATTAATACAATAATTGCATCTAATGTTATAATTGCGCGTCTGCCAATCCACGGATACATTAACGGCCGGAGCTCAATATGCCGAACTCAGCCCGGGCAGCCCTGATGCGAGACAGACGGGCGCCACCTGTTGGGCGGTTTTGGAAGCGCGGTGGGTGTGCGTTGAGTGGCAGCCTCTGTCCACAGTGCTGAAAGTGTGCGCGGGCGACCGCGGCTCTCGGGGCCGCAAATTGAAACTTAAGGTGTGTGCTTTATAGATATAAACGATGGATCATTGCATACGTTGTTTTAAAGTAGTTATATGTATGGAAACATCTATGCTGTTTTAAAGTTATATATTATGTGTGTGCATATATATATATATATATATATTGTGTTAATGTTTTGAATTGAATTAAAATATAAAACGACAGAGGCTTATATCGTACTAAAACAAAAATTCAGGAAGAAGTCTATACGACGCGAGATTACATATAACGAAAATAAAAACAGAAAGCAATCTAAACAGCACGTGCATGTTTTAACTAAACTAAGGCAATCAAAGGAAAAGGGACTAAACGACCCCCAGCTTAACTTTTACTATAAAATGACACACAGACTGGCTTTCCATTTCCGTACACTTATTTAAGTTTTCATTCTTGACGGATGAGCCCGAGCCGCTGCGATTCCGTCCTGCGTTTGAAATTTAAAACCCGATGCGACTTCTTTAGCGTATGAAATTTTATTCGGATAAACTGAAATCTAAACTTTGACAATCTCTTTTAACAAACGGGTTGTCGCGGACTCACCGATCAGACGCACCCAAATTGCATTTCTTTCTTTCTTCTTTTCCTTTTGTTTTTTTTTTTTTTTTTTTTTTCTCTTTTTCTCTCTCTCTCTCTCTCTTTCTCCGCTTGCTGGTCGGTCTTGTTTTAATGCCTGTTATCCACAGTCTTCGCTGTTGCCTGAATGAGCGCTAATGGCTAAAGGTGTGGTCGGAGCTATAAATTGATTAGCAGAGATTTAAACCCATGGGCCTGACTAATGGCAAGTTAAGCCTTGCCGGATCCTGCAAAGCTTTTTGCTTTCTTCTAATGATTTATTTTGGGAAACTCGCCTGAGAAAAGGATGGCTGTTGTACTTTTAGTTTAGTTCGTTTAAATAAAAGCAACATTTTTTATAAACATAATTACTGTGCCTCTAACATTCGACATGTGTTTTAATACTGAAATTTAAAATGCACTGCGCGTTTTTTCTGTTCCTTTCTTACATTTGATTACATGAGTAACATTATACCTGATATACGTTTACGTTAGATAAGGTGCACATATATTTATTATACTGCACTCATGTATTTTGAATAAAGCACGTCCCGAGTTACATTTTCTTTCTGGTCTTTCAATATTCTCCACCTGTTTAAACTAGTTTTAAAAATTTCTATGAAAAAAGATCATCAAGATCATTAAAGTGCAGGTGAGTCGGGATGTAAAATACTACTTAAAAATAAATGAGCATAAATCAAAGAAACAGAAACTCCGCCCGATAAGAATAAGTCACACAATCAAGTCCATTCACTCATTCATTTCCTGTCCGCTGACTCTTTTTTACATTTCTTCTTCTATTTTATTAACTACTAGCAAAATACCCGCGCTTCGCAGCGGAGAAGTAGTGTGTTAAAGAAGCAATGAAAAAGAAAAGGAAACATTTTGAAAATAACGTAACATGATTGTCAATGTAATTGTTATATATTGTGTTATATAATGTGTTATATATATATATTTACACACACACACAAATATATATATACATATCTATACATATACACATATATATACACACACACATATCTACATAAATACACATACATATACATACATACACATATATACACACAAATACATATATATACACATACACACACACACATATATAAACATATATATACATATACATACATATCTACATATATACACACACACAGCTATTTCGTATCAGTGCAATACGCTGCTTGTTAAAACGGATAACTCCCGCTCTTACGTGCAAGTCTGCGTGGATATTATGAACTATCGTATTTGTTCAAGTTCTATTTAAATTTTAAATAGAAGGAATTTTTATTTAGTCGACAGAAATATCTTTGGTAGGAATGGTAAAAACAGACAGGAATATTATTCCTGAATAAATCAACTCAAACCTTAAACAACTTATAATATTTTGCTCTCCATAAAAATATATCCTGTCTAAATTATACAAGTTAGAAATAAAGTAAACATTAAAAGAAGAAACATTCAAATTTCTTTACTCAAATGTAATTTTATATAAAAAATAAACTTAGATTTTAAATATCCCAAAAGATTTTGCTCTCCATAAAAATATATCCTGTCAAAATTATACAAATTCAAATATGAACATGCTGCATAACAAAACCTGGAAATATAAATAAAATGTGTTCCTTTCAGCAATAACAAATCAAATCATTCAGTTGTCTTTGCTCATATGTCATTTTAGAGCTGGACGCCTGGCATCTTTTTTTTGGCAACAAGTTCGTTTATGTTTGGTGTGAGGTTCTGTGTTGTGGAGATTCTCAGGATGGACTGCAGGTGCTCATGAGTGAGGCGACTCCTGTGTGCTGTTTTGTTAGTCTTCATCACTGAGAAGAGCTTCTCACACAGATATGTGCTACCAAACATGCACAAGGTTCGAGCCGCATGTAGACGGACTTTTTTTGTTCTTCAAAGTCACCAAAGCGCCGTGCAAACTCAGTGCGCTCAGTTTATCAGCAAAGTGCGTATTTGGGAACACCGTAGTGCCGACTTGGTTCAACATTACTTGGCAACAGGGAAAGTGGGGCAAGTTGCACTGGTGCATTTGTGTCTCCCATTAAAGCAGCTTCACTTGAAATCACTTTGTGATTGTGCACGGGTAAAAACGTCCGCTGAAGTGTCAGATTCTTATTTAATTCTTCTGCTTTCTGTATCTTCTGCATTGCATTCAGGTCTTTCAGGTTACCCTGATGTTTTGTCTCATAGTGCCGTCTTAGATTAAATTCTGTAATTACAGCCACATTAGCTCCACAAATGAGACACACGGGTTTAACGGCAATGTCAGTAAACATATACTCAGCCTCCCATCGGTTTTTAAAGGCTCTATTTTCAGAATCAACTTTTCTCTTAAGCATCGTGTGGGCTAGCTTCGCAATAACTTGCAAGCTAGACTTGATTAACGCGGTAAGTGTTCGGCAAGGCAGCTGAAGCGCTGCATTATGGGATCTGTAGTTTATTGTGTTACCAGCGCTTCATATACCCGGGCCATTAATAACAATAATACAGTATATAAAATGATCTCGCGGGCCGGATATAATTACACGCCGGGCCGGATGTGGCCCGTGGCCCTTGAGTTTGACACATATGGACTAAATAGAACTTGAAAAGATATATTTTTTCGTACATTGAGCTCGCGTGCTATTGTGGTTTTGCTTGTGTGCTTCAGTAAGTTACCGTCCCCTCGCTCTTACTTTTTTACCGTTCATCTAATGAATACACTGAGTATGGCTTTACCAAAACAATCATTGATTGCGAATAAAGTATTCATTATTCGAGTATGTAGATCGGGGTATATATATATATACCCGCGTATCGCAGCGGAGACGTAGTGTGTTAAAGAAGCTATGAAAAAGATTTGTTTCTTACTGCATCAATAAACAGCTCGTCTTCTTCTTTATCTGAGACCTGACACACTGCATGCACGGGTTTTTTTTTTAACACTGTCTTCCTTTAGCGGGACATTCACTTTTTCCACCGTGTGCTTTGTTTCTGCAGTAGCTGCAGTTATGAATACTGTAATATGTTTGTATGTATCAGACGCTTCATATTTTTTGCTGCCTTTTCAATTGTGTAATTTGGTTTTTGTTCAGCGCTCTTTGGAACTGTTGCTTTTTGTCTGTGCACTGCGTCAGTTCACGTGAGCCGCTCGGTGTACATGCATTGAAGTTTCCCAGCTGTGCTGGTGCCATGTCGTGCTATGTCCATGGCTGTATCTAATGCTACCGAAGTCCCGGCACATAAAACTTTCTCTCGCAGTTTCGCTGAGTTTGTGCCAAACACCACCCTGACCATCTCATCTTCCTCTGCATAAGCACAGTCCTTCACCCGTGAATATTTACCCGTGGCAGTTTGCTATTGGATTGCCGCTGACGGACGGCCTTATATGGGCAGGCACTAAATTACAAACGCCAGCGGCAGCCTGTCTATGAACTTAATTTAAAGTGTAGGTTTACATCGTGCTTTGTTTCCGAAGTAGCAGAACTCATGAATATGGTTGTATATATCACTCGCTCGCTTCTTATTGTTTCGCTGCCTTCTCAATTATATAATGCATGTTTTCTAAAGCGCTTTTTGGGCCTCTTCCTGGTTTTCTACCTACTGCGTGATTACGTGGGAGGCGTGATGATGTCACACGAAACTCCGCCCCCCACGGGTTTCAAGCTCATCTCCATTACAGTAAATGGAGAAAAACAGCTTCCAGTTATGACCATTACGCGTAGAATTTCGAAATGAAACCTGCCCAACTTTTGTAAGGAAGCTGTAAGGAATAAGCCTGCCAAATTTCAGCCTTCTACCTACACGGGAAGTTGGAGAATTAGTGATTAGTGAGTGAGTGAGTGAGTGAGTGAGGGCTTTGCCGTTTATTAGTATAGATACAGTGTGTTCAGAACATGTTATGAGTGTATATTTATTCATTTATTTGTTTGTTTGTTTGTTTGTTTATAGAGTTTCTGTGAAAAATCAGATTACCTCCCCGGGGGCAAATAATCATCTATCTTTCTCTAAATAACCATCTATCTTTCTCTTCGATTGAAATATAGCTATGAAAGGCACCATCTATCACTTATATAGTGCCTTTCACATCAATCTATCGATTTGCGGTCTCGCCCACACGAAGAACCTGCAACTTCCACCGCTCAAGCAGTCCAACTCCACGCAAGTGTGACGCGCAAATGGACCCCGCCACTTTAAACAAAAAAACATTTGGCGAAAGGAAAGTGCGACTACGAAAAACCGGGCACGTTTAAAATAAATAATAGAAACAGAATTTGAAACGGGCCTGACGAGAGCGAATTAAAAATGCAGAAACTGTTTTTTTTCCTTGCGCGAAGTTTCCAGTCGGTGGTCGTTTTTGATCAAATCTCGGACAACTTTCTGAGCCTATTTAGCCCAGCGGTCTGCCAGTAGGCTAACTTGTGGTTCTTGTTTTAATCACCGCAGAATTCGCAGTTTTCCCAACGGAAATGTGCTTCTTTTACTCGACATGTTTGGAACTGTGTTTAGGCTATATAATGTACAACTCAGGCGACGAGTTTATAATAAAGCCAATATTATAATTAATTATTATAATATTGAATCTCTGAGTTATTAGAATAGTAAATGATTTTAAGGAACAATTCGGGTAGACCGTGGTAGACATTACAAATGCAGCCTTATTTACTTAACTGTTCAGTTGGTTTCCATTGCTGAGCAATTCGATTAAACACCCGGAATGAAATACAAACGAATGTCGGAATGCCAGGGTCCGAAGAGCCAGGAGTCTTGTGCGAAACGTAAAAGGCTCCATATAAACGGGCTATCCTGCTCCTCACAGGCGGTTACTTTGAGTGCTAGCAGCTGTGACCTGCCGGGAGTTCGGTCCTCACTTTCTACTAGGCCTATACGGTCCACCCGGCCAGTGGTCTTCACGCACGGGTCTTTGAAGGAAAAGCTCCACTGGTCCGACGGTATTTTTGTTAATGCTGGTGTACCCCTCCGTGTTTCTATTTCCGTGCGTGTTTCGTATTCTCGTGAAGCTTTATTAGCATTCGGTATATTAAGGCACGATTGCCTCAATTCTATGCAGTGAATAACATTTTAATAGGGGAATTCATTGGCTCTTGCACCCCGCGCGACCATGTTCAGGATTAAGTGTGAATAAAAATGAGTTGGGATAAATCAATAATGAAAATTTATTTATTTGTTTGTTTGTTTCCTTTAAAGCTGGCATTTGTTATCCTTATTTTGCAAGGTTGACTGTCGTGGATTGATTTTAAACACGAGCACCGCATCGGACACCAGATGGCTTCCTAATTTAATCAAGAGTCTTTTTAGTCAAATTATTGCTTTCTTGCAGAGAACGACGGTCCATTATCAGCTGATTAGCCCCCGAGACCGCCGAGCTGAGCATTGACACAGGAAGAGCGGGTGGAGGGTGGTACGAAGTTCGACATTATGGACCGTCAAAAGGAGGAGTCAGGTGGACGGAATGGGGGAGCTACGTTCGGGCTGGATGGTCCTCGTTAAAACGTTGAAGTGGTCCTATTTCAGGTGTAAAGGTATTAAAGAAGAGTAGGGACTGTATTCTGCATTAAAGAGTTACAGATCTATTTGTCCCTTTATACCGAGAAATTCACGTTTCTCTCTGCAAGACTGTAGTGACCACGGGCGCCTGTGCGATCAAACAAGAGCGCTTAAGATAAAAGAGACCCTCTATTGTTGGGCTGCAGAACAGCTTAACACCACCCTGGACTGCTCGCGTTCTGTCCCGCAGCTCGCGGAGTGACCCCCTCATCAGACCTTCGTTTAGTTTTTCGTCCGAACGCATAACATATAGAACAGACAATCACAAGCCGCGGGCAGCCCGCGTTCGATCGCCTAAAAGCCGGGTAACGATTGCCGCCATAAAGTAAATAATGATTTATATGCAGTTTTTCACGAGAGGGTATTAAAACAGGAGAGTTCTGCCACGGTGCTGCAACGTGTCCGCTATGGCGAAGCGATAGAACTAGCGGTCACGAGACCCTGGCGGCCCGCGTTCGATACCAGGTATGTTGGGAAACCGATAAAGAGCACGGTTTATATTGATTTTACGTGACAAGGCCTTACAAATACCAAATGTTTGGGTGTGCTACAACGGTCCTGTCGTGGAGAAGCGGAAGAATATACGTTCGCGAATCGTGGCCTCTGCGATCGATACCCTACAGCCCCCCAGTCCCGTCATCTGAGGCCTTACTTATATGTTACCCCTGAGTCAAAATTACAAATACCGAGTTGTGTCGCGTCCTTAAGTATAGCCGCCGTGGCTGTGGGTGAACGACAAAGCAGCCGACTCCAAGCCCAGCCCACCCGAGATCGATCCTGGGAGCCCACCACCAGAGTTCTTATTTATGTTACCCCTGAGGCAGAATGACAAATACCAAGTTGTGTCGTGTCCTTAAGAGTAGCGGCCGTGGGTGAACGACAAAGCAGCCGACTCCAACCCCAGTAGACCCGAGATCGATCCTGGGAGCCCACCGGCAGAGTTCTTATTTATATGTTGCCCCTGAGGCAGAATGACAAATACCGAATTTTGCCCTTGCTTTACGTTGTCCTGCCGTGGGTGAGCGACAAAGTAG
>JANRMT010062838.1:12742384-12754232 GCA_026402145.1 Polypterus bichir lapradei | reverse complement strand
CCTGTGCGGATTCGGAGGCACCTGGGATCGATCTCGGGTCGCCGGGGCTCGGGGTCGGCTGCCTTGTCTTTCGCCCACGGCGGGTCCCCTTTAGGAGCTGGCACAACTCGGTATTTGTAATTCTGCCTGAAGGGGTAACATATAAGTAAGATCTCCACTGGTGAGCAGCCAGTATCGATCTCGGGTCGCCGGGATTTGGAGTCGGCTACTTTGTCGCTCACCCACGGCAGGAACACGTAAAGCAAGGGCAAAGTTCGGTATTTGTCATTCTGCCTCAGGGGCAACATATAAATAAGAACTCGGCTGGTGGGCTCCCAGGATCGATCGCGGGTCGACTGGGCTTGGAATCTGCTGCTTTGTCATTCATCCACGGGGGGTCCCTTTTGGGGATTAGACACAACTCGGTATTTGTAATTCTGCCTGAAGGGGTAACATATAAGTAAGATTTCTACTGGTTGGTTCGAGGGCAACCAGTATCGATCACAGGATGCTGGGGATCGGGGTCAGCTGCTTTATCTTTACCCTCCTTTAGGGACGCGACACAACTCGGTATTTGTAATGCTGGAACCACGAAAAGCTACATACAGTATAATTGAGAGGATTCTGTTACTTGAAACATACTCCATCCAGCGGTGGGGATCGATCGCAGGACGCCGAAGGGCAAAGGTGCCTGCTTTACCATTCGCGTATGGCGGGGCATCCTTCAAGAGAGGGTACAACTATCTATTTGTAACGCAACCTCACGAAAAACTACATATAAATAAAGACCCTTGGGGGTTGTGGTAATCCGGCCCTAGACAAAGCGTCCATGCGGTGGCCAGGATCAATCTCACGACGTTGATGTTCGCGGTCGTACGTTCTACCGCTTTTTTAAACCAGAATGCCTTAATAGATCCTCTGGACTTGCCACTTGTAATTCCAACACCTGACATTCAATTATCCACAGCCAGCCTTTCTAATAATACACGTTGGGGGGCAGCTTGTGGAGTTAATGCTTCAGCAAGGGTAATGTATATCCACTTTAAGAAACAGATAGGTGTCTGTGCTTCTGACCAGTTGCTATGTCTCTGTCATTCCAACAGATGGCTCATTACAAGCATCTTTCGTAATAAATTGCATTGCATTTGTGATTCTAAAAGACAGCGCATCACAAATATCAAAACTGCTTTTATGAACTTCATACCAAATGATGTATAACACAGACATATGCATTGCGCAGCTAGTACAGTACAAAATAATTGAATCTTTGGCTGTTCATCTGAACATCACGTAAAAAAAAACACTTCTGTTTCTGCAGAACATTGCAGTTAATTCCATTATAGTCTACCTTTGAATGTAGACTAATACAATTTTTGATTTGCTATGCATACATATCCAGGGAAAGATGATAACTGAGATATTTCATTATTGGCTGAAATAATACTAAATTAATAGTACAACATATCTGGCAGATGGCTGCAGCAGGTCAATACTATGCCTTATTGAAACTGCTTGGAAGGAAAAGAGAGTTTATTTACTTAAAACAAGCAGTACCTATCTTACCTTATTCCAAATTATTTATATATATGTGTGTGTGTGTGTCATAACTGCATAACATATCTAAGATCGGCTTCTCAAAACTGAGAGGATGTGACAGTTGTTTGACAACTGGCTGACCAACCACAACCATTACCTAGTAGGTAACAATCCAAATGCGATTCAGACCTAAGAGTGTGTATGTATACTGTATACATCTCTATCTATCTATCTATTTATATATATATATATATATATACATACATACAGTGGTGCTTGAAAGTGCGAACCCTTTAGAATTTTTTATATTTCTGCATAAATATGACCTAAAACATCATCAGATTTTCACTCAAGTCCTAAAAGTAGATAAAGAGAAACCAGTTAAACAAATGAAACAAAATTATAATACTTGGTCATTTATTTATTGAGGAAAATGATCGGATATTATATATTTGTGAGTGGCAAAAGTATGTGAACCTCTAGGATGATCAGTTAGTTTGAAGGTGAAATTCGAGTCGGGTGTTCTCAATCAATCAGGTGTGAGTGGGCACCCTGTGTTATTTAAAGAACAGGGATCTATCAAAGTCTGCTCAACACAACACATGTTTGTGGAAATGTATCATGGCACGAACAAAGGAGATTTTTGAGGACCTCACAAAAAGAGTTGTTGATGCTCATCAGGCTGGAAAAGGTTACAAAACCATCTCTAAAGAGTTTGGACTCCACCAATCCACAGACAGATTGTAGGAAACAAATGGAGGAAATTCAAGACCATTGTTACCCTCCGCAGGAGTGGTTGACCAACAAAGATCACTCCAAGAGCAAGGCATGTAATAGTCGGCGAGGTCACAAAGGACCCCAGGGTAACTTCTAAGCAACTGAACGCCTCTATCACATTGGCTAATGTTCATGTTCATGAGTCCATCATCAGGAGAACACTGAACAACAATGGTGTGCATGGCAGGGTTGCAAGGAGAAAGCCACTGCTCTCTAAAAATAACATTGCTGCTCGTCTGCAGTTTGCTAAAGATCACGTGGACAAACCAGAAGGCTATTGGAAGAATGTTTTGTGGACGGATGAGACCAAAATAGAACTTTTTGGTTTAAATGAAAAGCGTTATGTTTGGAAGAAGTAAAACACTGCATTCCAGCATAAGAACCTTATCCCATCTGTGAAACATGGTGGCGGTAGTATCATGGTTTGGGCCTGCTTTGCTGCATCTGGGCCAGGATGGCTTACTTTCATTGATGTAACAATGAATTCTGAATTATATCAGAGAATTCTAAAGGAAAATGTCAGGACATCTGTCCATGAACTGAATCTCAAGAGAAGGTGGGTCATACAGCAAGACAAAGACCCTAAGCACACAAGAATGTTTAAAGAAGAATAAAGTTTATGTTTTGGAAAGGCCAAGTCAAAGTCCTGACCTTAAACCAATTGAAATGTTGTGGAAGGACCTGAAGCGAGCAGTTAATGTGAGGAAACCCACCAACATCCCAGAGTTGAAGCTGTTCTATACGGAGGAATGGGCTGAAAGTCCTCCAAGCTGGTGTGCAGGAATGATCAAAAGTTACCGGAAACGTTTAGTTGCAGTTATTGCTGCAAAGGGGGGTCACACCAGATACTGAAAGCAAAGGTTCACATACTATTGCCACTCACAAATATGTAATATTTGATCATTTTTCTTAATAAATAAATGACCTAGTATAATATTTTTTTCTCATTTGTTTAACTTGTTTCTCTTTATCTACTTTTAGAACTTGAGTGAAAATCTGATGATGTTTTAGGTCATATTTATACAGAAATATAGAAAATTCTCAAGGGTTCACAAACTTTCAAGCACCACTGTATACACACACACACACACACACACACACACACACACACACATATATACAGTCAAAGTAAAAAGTATGTGAACTGCACAAATTGGTCATAAAAAGTGATCTGATCTTCATCTAAGTCACAGGTACTGATATACACAATGAGCTTAAGCCAATGACACACAAAAAATTTTACTCTTCAATGTTCACAGTGGTAGTGGAAAAAGTAAGTGAACCTTGGGATTTAAGAACTGGTTGACCCTCCTTTGGCAGCAATGACCTCAACCAGGTGCTTCCTGTAAATGCAGATCAGACCTGCACATCATGCTGGGGAATTTTAGCCCATTCTTTCCTGCAGAACTGCCTTAACTCTTCCATATTCTTTGGTTGTCTTCTGTGTATGGCTCTCTCTCTTTAAGTCATTCCACAGCATCTCGATAGGACTGAGATCTGGGCTCTGACTGGGTCCCTCTAAAAGGATGAGTTTGTTCTTTTGAAGCCATTGTGCTGTGGATTTGCCGAATTGTCCACATCAGCATCACCACTGCTTTAATATCCATTTTGGGGGGAGGTCCCCAAGTTGGCCAGTTGACCCCCACCAAATTGTTCTCCTCCACACTTGTCAGTCCCATTCTTTTCATATCACCAGACAGCTCATCATCTTTAGGCTGCCTCTAGGCCTCACCCTCCCCACCTTCACCTTGCTGCCCCACATCCTCTGCCTTTATTTATTATAATTTATTATATTATATAATATCATACTGTAGCTCAGCTCACAATCAAACTTACTTACTGTGCTCTTTTGCTTTACTCAGTTTTCAGTCTAAATATAGAAGTTGCGTATCGAGCAACACGTGTGAAAGAGTGCCGGGTGCTCAAGTCGCCTTCCACTTCAAGTATGGCGTCCTATGAGGAATGAGGCTGAGGTTACTGGATTTCATTTACTAGCTCTCTTCACTTCTGAAGACGTTTTACTTTATACAGTAGTACTTTTGTTTTGTTGTTCCCCTCTGTTATTCAAGCTGGATAGCCAGGAAGCTACTTGTTAATGTGATGCCAGTGACCCGATGACGACACAGCCGTGGTAAATTCAATTTGCGCTACTAAATAACATCCAGATCCCATCAGACTTGGCAGAGAGCAGACAATCAGATTACTTTCCATTTTAGTTACCATTATAGAAATCTATGGAATATCTGCACCGGACGCTGGCTCTTCAACATTTGTTAAGCACAATCTGAACTAATGAAAGCCGCTACAGCCAGGGCTACACAAGACAAGAGCTCCACTGCCGACTAAGATGGCACATCATTAAAAAACGGAGGCATGCCAGCAAGCATTTTCATACTCCAACCTGATGAAAAACATACAGCTACATGAAGGAAGTGAAATAATATGTAACACAACCCCAAATCAGTGTCTCTATATTGAAGCTGGCAACCCCCCCTGAGGCCCTGGCAATGTTTTTACCCAAACACCACAATAAAGACCACGATTGTTCATTTTATTTTCAAAAGCAGGATTTCCACAGAAAAAAACAAAAGTGCCAAATCTCTTCATGGTAGGGTTAACTGTATTCGAGCAAACAAAGTGAAATTTACAGCATCTGGAGTTAGGATAGGGACTGACGGACAAACAGAAAGTGAACCATAAAGCACCCCCTTCTTTTTTATTTACCCGTGCTTCTTAAACCCTTTGCCCTACAACAGAAAATCCACATTATGTGTAAACATTTACAACAGAACTGTACTGGTGCCCACAAGGGGGTCCGGGCAGCATGTAAAGTGTGGGTCTTAGGAGATCAGAGGCTGAGTAGAGAATACTTAAGTGACAGCACAAGCCAGGCCCTTCTGACGCTGACAACTAGCCAGCAATGGTGGCCATCATGCTTTTGAATGTTTTAGTAAGCAGCTTTCGGTGTAGCAGCAATTTGTTTTTTAGCAGACTGTCCTCGTTTATTGATATTCACATTCTATTCTTTACTATGACGGCCTAAAGCTTTGCATACACATGCAAATGACTTCAGCATGCAAAGTTACACGTGTATTGTCACGAAGGAACCCGTGGAACAAACGAAACGCAGCACCACTGTGTGCCAATGGGCACAACAGTTGAGCTACACCTTTCAGATGGTGACACCAAAATACCAGACATGGAGAATGATAGCTACTAAATCTAAAAAAGAGCCAAAAAACACATCAGACCTGTGGCCGGACCATCACTGCTTCAGATTCCTCTCTGCATCTCTTCAAGTAGGAGGGTGCGGGTTACACTCCTGTCAGAATGTGGCCCCTCCATAAACAGAAACTAATAGCACAGGTACATTAGGTGAAGGCGCAGCACCCACACACTCCTTGTGGGTTTTTTGGTTTTTTTTTTAATATTAGGGTTTTACCGTCCACTTGCATTTTTTTTCTTCCTTCCTCAGAAGGGCGGAGCTTCTAATTTGTCCATTAAAGACTTGATCCAGCTGGTCCCGTTGATCAGTTTGGTGCTGGCGATGATGTACTCCGTGCCTCCTTCTTCCACTTGTGACAGGAACCGCAAGGCAGCAATTTCTGCATACGTTACTCCCCCAAGAAAGAAAATTAATGTCGTTCTGTTTTCTCCTATTCAACAACAAAAAAGAAAGGAGGGAAAAAGATTATGATAGTCTAGAATATTAAAAAGAGTTGTTCAGCTTCTCATCTGGACAAAGCTGGCAGCACTGCAAGGATTCTGTGATTTCTCCATGGCCTTCAGTACCATCAGCCAGTGTTAAGAGGTAAACTCAGAGATGTGCAGGTGGATGAGCCTGTGGTGTCCTGATGATGGACTGTTGGAGAAACCCCAGTTTGTGAGAGTCAAGGACTGTGTGAGCAACACTGGAGCATCACAACGACAGGCATGTCAGCTTCTCTCTTCACTCTGCACACCTCAGACTAAACAGAACAGCAGGTCACTTCACTTGCAGAAATTCTCAGATTATCCTGCACTTATGGTGGTGTATCAATAAAGGGAATGAGACCGAGGTGAGGACTCCTGTGGAGAACTTCAGGTCTTGCTGCAGAAAGAATTGTCTACAACTTAACATCAGCAAAACCAAGAAACTGATTGTTGATTTTCACTGTACCAAATAGTCTCTATGTCCTGTCACTATTCAAGGAGTGCGTGTAGATGTGGTCCATGTTAATGACAGGTTGGACTGGTGTTGGAACCGAGGAACTAGAGAAGAAAGGGCACAGCAGGCTCTTGGTTCTTAGGAGACTGCACTCCTTTATTGTGACCAGTGACATCCTTCTCATCGTCTACAATTCTGAGATGGCCAGTGTGGTGTGCTGGGCCAATAACATTACTTCAAGAGAGGACCACCAAATCGAAAGGCTTATTAAAAGGGCAAGCTCAGCTAAGGGACACACTCTTGATCCTCAGGAGGTCGTAGCAAAGGAGAGAATGAAAACATAGTGCCATGATGACCAATGCTGCACATCCTCTGTGTGACACACTAACACTGAGGACTTCCAGCCAACCAATCATTCAGCAGAAGTGGGTCAGGAAACACTACTCGGGGTCCATAATACCAATAGCAATATGCCTGCAGAATGAACACCTCGCTGGCACTGGGACTGCCAACTCAGAAGTTAGAATTGCTTCTTAATTTTCTTTCTTTTTAGTCATTCTGGTGTTTGTTCAGACTATAGTGTGTGTGTATTTATTTATGTAAAGAGGTCCTGTAAAAGGAATATCTAAATGCTAACTGAAGTACCTGGCGTTACTTAGGTGTATTTGTATAATGAATTAAGGTAAAAAAGCAAATATTTCTGTGTTTTATTTGAAATGTGAACCCTTTCATCAGTAACATCCTATCTGTCATCTACACTACCTCTCCATCCAATTCTCTACTCTCATGAGTTGAGAATTTGTTCTGTTTGTCAGTCTGTCAGTCATTTCCAAACCCACTCAGTCCTGGAAAGGATCGCGATTCTGCTGGAGCCTATCCCAGCTATCACAGGGCGCAACGCAGGAACAAACCCCACTAAGGGTGCAAGTCCATTGCAGGGCTGTTCTTTTTGTGCATTATTGCTGAAAGTCCATGCAGAGGTGGCACCATGATTGCTATTACTTTGTGTTTTACAACTTTACTGTGATTTCATGAGTACCGTATACACTCGCATATAAGTCGGGTCTTGAAACCCGGAGAACCAATCATAAAATCAGACCCCAACTTATATGCCCATTCAAAAATGCGACACTTAAATTTATTTATTTTTTTACATCTTCTTGCCTCCTCCAATCTCACACCAGTTTCTCAGATACTTCGAATTTTGTTTCAGCAGCACATTTACCAATTTCTTTCACTACTTCAATGCCTTTTAATTTAAAACCAGCTTTTTTTCTGATCGAACGCTCCATTGTAGATAAGGGATGCTCTTATGATTAAGGTGTATGAGGGTGTGAGATAAAAAAAGCACAAATTAATGCAAATGTCACTTCGGAATAGTTCTGGTATTACCGTGTGGTCACGGAGGCACAATACATAGAAAAAAAAGGTTGTGTGCTCCGTGGTTACTCTCTCAAGTGGGCGTTAGCATATCGTAATCTCTTGGACCAATAGGAGCGAGTTTTCCACATTTGATTTATACAACCAACATTATAAAATACGGGAAATTATACAGTAAAATCAAGCCCCGACTTATCCGCAGGAGAACTTATCTGCGAGTATATATGGTAGATATTTAATCCCACTTTACTACACTGGATGGCTTGCTGAAGAATGCAGTGAGGAACACCAGGCTTTGGGTTTTTGGGGTTCACAGGCATCACTGCAGGTCTCCGTTATTATTACAGGAAACAGCACCAGTGTTAGGATTCAACAATGTTATAAAAATGATTCAATGTTGATTAAAAATTGCTACAAATCACAATGCTCTATTGGCATCAAATCCTAAAACTATAGGGTGGTCCAGATCTAATTATGCAATTTTCATTACGCTATAACTTATTAAGTTTATTACATAAAAAATCACCCAAAAAATCCTGGACCATCGAGAAGTGTGCAAACTGACAACATCGTCTCCGCATAAATCAAAGTCATCCAGACGATCTGGATCTGCATAATTAGATCTGGTCCACCCTGTACATCTGCCTCATCACAAAATGGATTCGAATAAACGTCTACCATCGAGAAATAGTCCAAGTTACTAATGCTGTCCCCCAGTCATTTTCTTTCTACCATATTCTGAACAGCGACTCTGCATATGCTAACAGAACTGCTTTTCATTCTGTGTCGTTGTGATTTACTGTATACCTCTGTCACACTTAGTGACAATATGCAAGAGTGCAATAGCGTCTTTTTCTTTTGTAGTTTTGCTTTGATAAAAATGCTGTGTCATCAGTTTATTTGAAGGTTATTGTCACACGTATGACACTGTCTCTCCTTGTGTGCGGACAACCTCATACAACGTCATGTTTTTAATTATGAAATCACTGGCCTAACCTGTTGGCCTATCATTCAGACTGCACAGTTTGTGAGTCAAATGAAGTATTAACAACAGCAGCGATTATGATGATTTTTAAACATGCAGAGATCAGAGGAAAGGATCAGACAACGGTCATGGAAACAAAGTGAAAGAGACAGTGAGGAAGCCGAATGGGGAAGACAATCAACTACACAGACAGTGACTTAAAGTTCAATGTAGACTAGGGTCAAGGTGAAGCGGAGGGTTTTCCAAGTCCATTACCGTTTGCGTTACTCTTAGAAGGTGGTGAGTTGCCAGAGATGCTACTGTATATGATGTCAATCTTGAACTGATGGAAAAGGGAAAACTAAAAGATTCAGAAATGGAAAGCTGCTAAGAAAACTAAAGACCTGCAGGTGGGTGTAGGAAATGAAAATGAAAAGCAATTACTTAGATAACTCTAGAAACATCGGAGCAACAACTGTAAAGAAGAAACTAAGAATTTCACTGTACAAGTGACAATAGACTTCAACTTGAAAAGGTGGAGAGAATCATTTTTTTGTTTTAAGTTCATTCTGTTTCTTTCCCGATGTCAACAACCTATGAGTTTTACTTACGTTTCTTGTGCAGTCCAGATGGAAGCTGCTGCCTCTCCTCAAAGTGAGGTCCCGGTAACATTTTTAACACCTCCTCAATGCTACGCCAGCCAGGCCTCACGAGAATCTGGGCCAAACGCACGCTAAGCGGAGCATAGCCACTGTACACATACGATATGTCATTTGGGTTCTGTAAAGGAGGATCATAGGGACAATCAGTTTTAAATAATATAAATGAAGAATGTTAGCATAGATAGGACAGATAATGTAAGGCACTATACGACAGAGTGACGGATAGATACGTTGGGCCAAATGTACACTAAATGGAGCACAGCGACTGCATACACAGGATATGTAACTTGCTTTCTGCAAAGAAGGATCTTTAAAATAAAAAAAAAACAGCTGCAAACTTTGAATAATAAATGTGTAGAAAAATGCATGATAGATATAAAGCAGTATATGACTGACAGACAGATCACCCTTCCACGAAATCATAACACATGAATGACACAGAAAACATAGATGTTTAATAAATAGGGAAATTACATATAAAGATACACACACTCCGAGTTATGCCACAGCAGTCACAATAACATAAAAGTACGTTTTTAAGAGGCATTACTAATCCAACACTACTACCAAACCTGCACAAGCATTTAAACCTTTGTCACAAAATAAACAAAATGTGCGCAACAAGAAATGGGGTACCCAAAGTACCACTCACCTGCTCATTGACATCGTCCATCCACAGCTTGAGTGTCTTCCTGATAGTTGGGTAGTTGTTCCTGGCATTGGTTTGCAGCTTCAGCAGCCCAGCTTTCTCCAGATTATTAAGGGTTAGGATGTGTTCATACCCATAAGTCTGTACAAACAAAATGTTTAACGGTCACTGCCCATCATTTCAATGTGCCCACTCAAACATTCATAAAAAAGTTACATTTAGCCGCTGGCTTGAGTTACACATGTGGTACTCAATCAGACCAGTTAACCGATAACTGAATTCGGAAAACAATTTTTCAAAGATTATTTACAAACTGGAAGCACAACATGTGAAAGGCAAAAGCAACAGACCCCAATATAATGAAATCTTCACAGGGGGAGAAAGCGATCCAATAGGACTACGTAAGACCAAAAAGACAATGCAAGGAAATGTTTGAACACATACTTGTAAGATTTCTCTTTTGTAATAATCCAGAACTTTCTGCTTCAGCCCATTGTTACAGACAGACTGCATGCACACCAGACGCAAGATCTTTATCAGGGGATCCTTCTGTGCAATACAGTCTTCAATGTAGGTGTTCACCTGTTGGACGAGAGTTTGCACATCAGCAAGTGTCTGCCATGAATCTCAATTCAAAAGATGACAAAACAGCGAAATTACAATCAATTAGACGAAATTTAGGGGAAGATAAACAAGATTCACAGATATCCAACCCACCTTATCAGTGTCCACACCAGTCATGAACTCTTGTTCTACAGTCAGGTTATCGAAAAAGGCTTCTGATGCTACAATGTGGGATAAACCATAATTAAGATATGTAGCAAATTCTAGTGTTAGAACACAATCTGGAATTACTTTACGTTTGCCTTAAAACTGGCATCTGATCCTCCCTTTGACTTAGTTTGCATTTTCTCTTAAAATCTTCATAACTCTTTGTTGTTTCTACAGCTTCACACAAATCATAACCTCTTTTTTTGTTTACACATCATTCCTAACCATATTAGCATGCAAGAAATGATATGAATGGCGGTAAATAAAGACTGCCAGCTTTAGTAAGGTGAACAATCAATTAAGTGTCTACCATCATGACAAACCAAACAAAGTATATCATGTATATCAAAACTGTATACCACTTGTCTACAGACTTTGTGTGTATTGTGATGGATGGCCGGCAGCTCAACCTGGCCGGGACACCCTTAGAATGAAAGGATGACGGGAGGCAGCTACTTTTGGACACTGCCTTCCCCAAGACGCTAGATGGCAGCTCCCCTGGAGTACAGTGGTACCCCGGATTCCTACAGGGCATCGTGGGACTTGGAGTTCGCTGTCTCAGCCCTGTTGGGTGCCACCAGTGGGTGCTACGGAAGGACCAAGGGAGTCGTGCTTCCCTTATAGCCCAGACATACTGTTGAGAGTACTTCTGGACTGAAGAAAAAACCTAAGCTTCCCATCTGACCTAGAAGTGCGGATGAATCATGTGATTGAAAGGACAGAAGCACTTCTGGGTCAAAGACTATTTACAGAACTGGTGGGAACCCAGCAAGTGAGCCAGGAGGAGTAGGACAGAGCTTGCTGGAAGTTGTGGAGGAAAGAGAATTGTGTTGATTTATTGTTTATTTAACAATGGTGGCTGTGGTGCTTGAAAGGCACTGTGAAGAAGGAAAAAGAATTAAAAGAACTTCTTTGTGCTTTTACCCTGTGTCTGCATATCTGTCTGCTGGGTTTAAAGGGGCAACAGTGACCCCTAGCATGGA
>JANRMT010062838.1:12616932-12741984 GCA_026402145.1 Polypterus bichir lapradei | reverse complement strand
ATATATATATATATATATATATATATATATATATATATACACACACACACACACACACACACACATTTATTTACGTATATATACCAATCAGTCACAACATTTACATCACTGCCAGGTGAAGTGAATTACATTGATTATCTTCTTATAATGGCACCTTTCAAGAGGTGGTATAGACTAGGCAGCAAGTGAACATTCACTTCTTGAAGGTGATGTGTTTGAAGCAGGAAAAATGGGCAGGAGTAAGGATCTGAGTGACTCTGACAAGTGCCAAATTAAACAACTGGGTCAGAGCACCTAAAAAATGGCAGAACTTGTGGTGTGTTCCTGGTATGCAGTGGTTAGTACCAACCAAAAGTATTCTACAGTTGGACAACTGATGAACTGGCAAAAGGGTCATGGGCACCCAAACCTCACTGAGGCACATGTGGAGTGAAGGCTAACTCATCTGGTGCGATCCCACAGAAGAGCTCCCATAGCACCAATTTTTAAAAAACTTAATGCTGGCCTAGAGAGAAAGGTGTCAGAACACACAGAGTACCATAGCTTGTTTTAGATGGGACTGCATAGCTGCAGACAAGTCAAAATGCCCATGCTGACCTCTGCCCACCACTGAAAATACAACGTACCTATAATGGGCATGTGAGCATGAAAACCGGACCATGGAGCAAAGGAACAACATGGGCTGCTGTGATGAATCACGATTTCTTTTAGATCAGGTGGATAGCTGGGTGTGCGTGCATTGTTCACCTGAGAAAGAGATGGCAGCAGGATGCACTATGGAAAGAAGGCAAGCCAGTAAAGGCAGTTGATTTTCTTTGCAATGTTGTACTGGGAAACCTTGGGCCTGGCATTCATGTGGATGTTAAATTTGACACATACCACCCACCTGAAGATTGTTGCAAACCAAGTACACCCCCTTCCTGGCAATAGAATTCCCTGATCGCAGTGGCCTCTTTCGACAGGATAAATACCAGCAGCCATACCACATACACTTCAAAACATGTCACCACTTAAAGCTAAGAATGTTTGGGACCAAGCAGTACCTGGATGGGAGACCATCTAGGAAAGGCTTGGGTTGCTGCTGGAAAAACTGATGGTGAGGCCAGCAGGGGTTGCCTTCCCTGTGGTCTGTGTGTGGATCCCAATGCCCCACGTCGGTGACAGGGACACTGTATTGTAAAAATGGTGCTGTCCTTCAGATGAGATGTAAAACTGAGGTCCCTACTCCTTGGTCATAAAAGATCCCTGGGCATGTTTTGTAAAAAGTAGGGTGTACCCCGATGTCCTGGCTAAACTGACCATCATAGCCTAGTCACTCCAGCCCCATAATCATTCCCCTGATTCTAGTTGGTGTACATACCGATGCAGAATGACTACCATTGCCTCATCCAGGTGGATGCTGCACATTGGTGGAGTTTGATGTGGCTCCCCACCTCTCTATATAAAGCACTTTGAGTGTCTTCAAAAGAGCTAAATAAATGCAATGTTTTCTTCTCCTTCTTCTTAATGCACCCAGCCACACTGCAAAATTGTTCAGGAATGGTTTGAGAAACCTGAACAAAGAGTTCAAGGTGTTGATTTGGCCTCCACATTTCCTGATCAAACATCTGTGGGATGTGCTGGAAAAACAAGTCTGATCTAAGGAATCCTCATCTTGCAATTTACAGGACTTTAAGGATCTGCTGCTAATGTCTTGATGGAAGATATCTTAGGATACATTTAGAGTCTATGCCTCGATGGGTCTGAGCTGTTTCAGTGGCACGAGGAGGACCTACACAATATTAGGCGGGTGGTTTTAATGTTGTGTCTGATCTGTGTGTGTGTGTGTGTAGGTAAGTTGATAGACAGATATTAATTTTAGTATAGTAGACAGACAGACAGACAGATACAGTAGATACCCTTCCAAAAGCATTCAAATACAAAAAGGAAAAAAAGAAAACACATCACAGCAAAACATAAAACCCTACTATCTCAGGGATTTTGATTGTTCTATTACAGTAACAACATTCCAGTCTTTCCAGTTCTCCTTGTCAATGCAAAAACCAAATACTACACAAGTACTTGTTATATTCACAAAGCGTCACTAATGATATGTTCGCATAACTTGAACCTCAAGGTGACGACACTGTTAACAGTGGCAAAAGTTTTGGTATGCAGCAGTGAAAGAACCAGTTGAACAAAGCATTTTGTTTTTCAGCGTATTGATATTTCAAGTGTGTCTGTCTGGTGGTATAACCACTCAAGAGGGACCAAATGTAAAACTGGATAAAACGCTAGGAGAGGGGAAATAAACATAAACGACACATAATGGAGTAGTTTTCCACCATTTTCACACACACAAACGGCTTCTGTCAATATGCTCAAAGTAGAATTGCTCAGGATCAAGACGTAGCCTATAATTACGCAGCTGTCAGATTAACAAAACTCCACTCCTCTGAGGCACATTCACCTGCGGTGTGGTGCTTTAGGCCTTTGCTTACTTGTAATGTCTTTGATTAGCTCGGCAATGGAGGTATGGTTTGCTAAGGAGCTCCTTGCTGCTTGCATGTGAGGAAGCTGCGATACAAATTGCTTGATCTCGCCCACTGTTTTAGCATTGTGTCTTTCCTAAAAACAAGGGAAAAAAAAATTACTTGTTTATTCACAGCATAAAAAAAGCCAAACCTTCAAAAGAAATTCGCCTGTAGGCAACTTATCCAAAAATTGATGTGTTCATTACAGCTGCTTAGAAAAGATTTATTGACAAGGCACTATGGAAAATGTAAAAGCCTAAACAAGCACAGAAATGTGACAGGGAGTGCACAATTGCACTGACTAGAGCTAATAATGCCTGCTTCTTCACAACAGTTTCACTCAAGGCACATTTATTGTTTATCAGATTCTTTTTTTTTTTTTTTAAATGAACCAAACAAACTAAAATCCCAAGGGTTTATTAATGACAAGCCCAAGCAAAAAGCTGCTGACAGGATTTGTAGCCAAGAATGACAGATCCACAGGGACCACTGGGAACACTTCCAGCCAAAGTCATATGAGGACCGATAAGAATTTCTCCCCCCGGAACAATATTTTTTTTCTCTGTAAAATATCTTCATGATAATGTATCATTTGAAGTCCCATTGTTAACAATAAATAGCCTTGTGGATGGCATTTATCCTCCTTGGTCATATGTAGTAACCTCTTATTAGAATTAAATACATGTTAGCAAATAATGACAGAAAATCATCTCCTCATTTTGTATTCACTTCATGTGTCCAAAACAAGTTGACAGTCTCCCAGATGCAACTCAAATAGCAGTTTGATCCTTTCATCTACAGCGTCAGGGAATATTTCTTAACACATGTAAGACAATACCCTCGACCAGTCGCTGCTGGTGACTCTGTGTTTACATTAAATAGAGGATTTTAAACTGACAACCAACACACACACACCCAACTTAGTCCTTTCATAACTACACATTCTTCTAACATGTCACCCTTGAATCTGTTTTCTTAAGATTTAAAGTTTTACATTTTAATTCATCTCCTTGATTCTGAACTACAAAGTCCTAGAATGACTCTAAGCAGCTTAGAGTTTTTGGCAGTTACTGTATGTTCCCCTCCTAATATGGACACCAAACCAATAGGCCATGGCATTCAAGCGATGCCTGATTGCTATTAAAGGGTCCAAATTGTGCCAAGAAAGCGTTTCCCACACCTTTTTACCACCACCAGCCCTGGAGTGTTGACACAAGGCAGGCTGAGTGCACGGATTGATACAATTGCTGCCAATTTCTGACAGAGGAATAACAACTCCCTGCCCAATCCTCATCGGCCAACCAGGCTTCTAACTAAGGGGGGATTCTTATACAGAAGCAGGTTTTCACTATGCTTGATCTTCCTCTAAGCACATCCAGGTTACAGAACCATTTGTCTCTGCTGAGAAGTTCCCTCAGGATGACACCCTCCCTCGAAAGGCTTTGTCACATTAGGCGACTTTTCCAGCGATTTTCAGTCGTAGTCTTCGTTTACATGATCTTAGCCAGTATCTGGCAGTCGGCGGTGGGCCCCCGTGAAGTTGATCGTCTAATGCGACATACCCAACGACTGAGACCAACTAGTCTGTGAATGGCTAGAATAAACAAACAGGTTCGATGTTCTATTTGGTTGTCTGCGTGCACAGGTGAGCTGCTCAACCAGAAGTACAAATACGAAACACACAAGTTTTGAATTCACAAACAGAAGGAAAGCTCATGTCTTACATACTAAAACAAATGGAAAAAAGGGCCAATAGGCTCAGCGTACCACAGCTATTAACCCTTCGCACCGCATTATTACAGCACCAGCTCTGTCAGGCACCTTGTGGACCTCACAAACAAAACAGAAATTCTCATCTGTCCAATTTCTCGTATTTTAAATACCATAACAGAATGGGAAAAAAGAATTCAAGGGTGGATTGCTGCTGAACGCGCCGCTGCTGTTAATGCTTCGTAAAGTGCTGCTCCATCAGGCAACACGCCCACTGGCTGTTAGAAAAAGCGGTGAGCATGACTGTGCTGGGCTATCGGTGGCCATTCAGTATACATGACATGGGCTGCGATTTTCAGTGCTACCGTGCACTCTGAAGGACCATCTGAGAGCTCTGCCACCCATAACAGCTATTTGGAAACCTGTGGATGCCATTGCGTTAGGAGTGAGCAAGCTTTTCGGGTTACTCAGAATTTTTATCAACACAGGAAAAATTCCATGATGAAAAAAATCACACATCTGAGAAAAAACATAAGCATATGAGACAGAGATGTGGGAGCCAATGAATATGCTCTCTGGTGCCATTATACTACTTTAAACCTTAAACATAAATAGGGTGCATATGTTGTTAGTGTACACATTTCTAAAATATTTTGCAGTATTCTCAGGTGGAGACATTCAGAACGTTATGAGTGATTAAAGAAACCTAACAGATTTATTACATTCCAATTAAAGTTCGTTTCAAAAACCGAAATGAACGTGGCTCCTCACCTCGAAGGCTGCCGAGATGATCTTGGCTTTTTTGCTCAGTACGGCCCCTACAGCGTTGAAGTTTTTATCCCGGATTTCGGCATACAGCTCCTCCGCAGAGTTCAGCTGCAGTTTCTTCGGCTCTGTGGGGAGGTCCTTTCCACCTTCGCCCTGCTTCTTCTGGATAAATTTCTCCGGGGGCAGCTTTGCATAGCCTACAAACGGGGTGAAAGAGAATCTGACATTTAATTAAGCCATTCTTTGTACTGGGGGATTTTTCTCAATAATCAGTTTTTTTCTTGTCATGTTAGAAAACTGCCACAAATAAGTGAGTGTCGTGCATGCGGCTTGTATTATATCATAAAAATGGCCTCAGTGGACGAGAACTAAACCTGCACAGTAAACACTCATCTTCGGGTTTATTGCAATTGCAAATAATAATACAGGTATCTCTTGATTAACGCGATTAATTAATCCATTGATATTGCCGCGTTATGCAAAACCGTGCTAATTAAATATAAAAACTATTGGGAAAAAATATAATTGATACATCATTTAAAATGTGGAAAATCTACATGGAAAAGGTACTCGTATTTGTGTGTTTAAAACAAAATTTTTATTAATTAAAACTAACATCATGTTTTGGAAAAGAATTTATGGAGCGTCTTGGACTGTTCGTTCTTTCTTCTGGCTCTCGTAGATCCGTCTGTAACAAGCCATTTGACTTTCTAAGTTGAGGCAGACGAGCGCACTTCTGCCAACATCAGGATCCATTTCAGCAATTTGATGTTTAAGGGTTTCAAACATAGAGAACATTGGATCAGATTGTTTCAATGTTAAGAGATCTTCCATTTCAATCATAATCGGGGTTCTGTTACGCAATGATTGCATGCTTGCAGTCTTTGATGTCAATTTTCCTTGGTTGCGGTAGGTATCTGCCTTTCCTAAAATTGTCCCGATAGTCGATTCATTGAAGCCGAGTTCCCTGCCAATGTTTGCTTTTGTTTCGCCACGATCGTATCTTTTAATTATCTCAAGCTTCACATCTAAAAGTAATAAGCTTTCTTCTGTTCTCTTCACTTTCACTTTGTTCATGTTTGGAAAGGGCAAGCGCTTAAAAGAAAGGATAAAAAAGTGAACAACTGGCGAAAATATGCATCGAAAACATCCACTCTCTATGGTGACTGTTGGCAACCGAATTGGTGACTCGTGACTCTGTGAGAGTTCGAATGCCCATTATGGCCGCCAGGGCCGGATTTAGATGAAAAGAGGCTCTAGGCTATTCCACTTATGAGGCCCTTTCACCTCCCATTTTTAAGTTTGTTCAAATTGCTAACAATTTAAATGTAGGCTCCTCTTGATCTTGAGGCCCTAGGCTGAAGCCTAGTTAGCCTATAGGAAAATCCGTTGAGCTGGGCGTAGGGCGGACGGTGACACCTGCACGTTCAGTCGCAACCTCTCGTTTCCACTGTCGCGTAACTTAAAAAAAAACGCGCTAATCAAATTTATAGCCGCGGTATTCAAGGGGCTTTCGCATTCAGAAAAAGAACGTTATTCAAAACCCGTGCTAAATTAAAACAGCGTTAAACAGGGGATTCCTGTATTTAAAAAATGACAAAATCAAATAAACAGGCTATACTGTACTGCTGCAGCCCTAGTGAGTCTCCTGACAAAATGTGCTCCAAACCGTGGTGACCCTCCCTGGCATTCACAAATCAAGTGTGACATTTCCTGAAATAACCCGACTAATGTCAACAGGAAGAACGCGTAAACGATTATGGTTACGGGAAAAGAGAAATTAAATAGGAGCCAGGTAACTGCTGAAGCGTGGCTCGGGTGAGCTTATATCATTAATGTAATATAGTAAAAGATTCACAAAACAGACTAATATGGTGTGTTGATAAAATGTAATATGCTTATGTGTTGAAAAATATCATTACAACTTGTAAAATGCTCAGTGGAACAAGCAGAACAAGGACTAGCTCTTCATAGAAAGCAAAAGGCTGATTTGTATATGGCTAGAGTTCATAATTTCACTGTCTACACTCCTATTCTTGAAATATTTACTTTTTATAATTTTGTAGTACACTGTACAGTCATACGAAAAAGTTTGGGAAGGCGTCTTAATTCTTTGGATTTTTGTTTCTCATTGGCTGAGCTTTCAAAGTAGCAGCTTCCTTTTAATATGTGACATGCATAATGGAAGCAGTAGTATTTCAGCAGTGACATTAAATTTATTGGATTAATAGAAAATATGCAATATGCATCATAACAAAATTAGACAGGTGCATAAATGTGGGCACCCCAACAGAGATATGACATCAATACTTAGTTGAGCCTCCTTTTGCTAATCTAACAACCTCTAGACGCTGTCCTCCTATAGCCTGTGATGAGTGTCTGGATTCTGGGTGGAGGTATTTCTGACCATTCTTCATACAAATTCTCTCCAGTTCAGTTCAATTTGATGGCTGCCGAGCATGGACAGCCTGCTTCAAATCATCCTATAGATTTTCAATGATATTCAAGTCAGGGGACTGTGATGGCCATTCCAGAACATTGTACTTCTCCCTCTGCATGAATGTCTTTGTAGATTTCCAACTGTGTTTTGGGTCATTGTCTTGTTGGAATATCCAACCCCTGCGTAACTTCAACTTTGTGACTGATGCTTGAACATTATCCTGAAGAATTTGTTGATATTGGGATGAATTCATCCGACCCTCGACTTTAACAAGGGCCCCAGTCCCTGAACTAGCCACACAGCCCCACAGCATGATGGAACCTCCACCACATTTGACAGCAGGTAGCAGGTGTTTTTCTTGGAATGCGGTGTTCTTCTTCTGCCATGCAAAGCGCTTTTTGTTCTGACCAAATAACTCAATTTTTGCCTCATCAGTCCAAAGCACTTTGTTCCAAAATGAATCTGGCTTGTCTAAATGAGCATTTGCATACAACAAGTGACTCTGTTTGTGGTGCAAGTGCAGAAAGGGCTTCTTTCTCATCACCCTGCCAATACAGATGTTCTTTATGCAAATTGCACTGAATTGTAGAACGATGTACAGATACACCATCTGCAGCAACATGTTCTTGCAGGTCTTTGGAGGTGATCTGTGGGTTGTCTGTAACCATTCTCACAATCCTGCGCATATGCCGCTCCTGTATTTTTCTTGGCCTGCCAGACCTGAGGTTTAACAGCAACTGTGCCTGTGGCCTTCCATTTCCTGATTCCATTCCTTACAGTTGAAACTGACAGTTTAAACCTCTGAGATCGCTTTTTGTAGCCTTCCCCTGAACCATGACACTGAATAATCTTTGTTTTCAGATCTTATGAGAGTTGCTTTGAGGATCCTATGCTGTCTGTCACTCTTCAGAGGAGAGTCAAAGGGAAGGAAGCACAACTTGCAATTGACCACCTTAAATACCTTTTACCACTCATGATTGGACACTCCTGTCTATGAAGTTCAAGGCTTAACGAGCTCATCCAACCAAGTAATCAGCACTGAGCAGTGACAGGCATTCAAATCAGCAAAATGACAAGGGGACCCACACTTGTGCACAGCCAGTTTTTCACATTTGATTTAATTTCATACAACTAAATACTGCTTCACTAAAAATCTTTGTTTGGAAAACACCGTAGTGCTCAGATGTTCCTAGGAAATGAAAGACATACCACGGTTATCTTTTTTGTTGAAAGGAGAGTCAATTATTATGCAGGCTGAGAGGGGTTCCCAAACTTTGTCATATGACTGTATATGTATGCAGCAAGAAACACACTCTATAAAATAAAGGCCAATGCTGCAGTTATTAATAATATAACTAATAATAATAATAAATATCTTTACATTTATTTTGCACTTTTCTCAATACTTGAAGCGGTTCAATGAGTGCGGAGCCACTTCAACCACCACTAATGTGCAGCATCCACCTGAACGAAGTGAAGGCAGCCATTTTTGCGCCAGTACACTCAGCACACATTAGCTATTAGGTGGTGAAGGGGTGACAGAGAAAGACAATTAGAGATGAGGGATGATTAGGGGGCCATAATGACTAGGCTTTTCTGCACCCTACTCTTTATGAAGGATGGCCAGGGATCTTTTATGACCAAAGAGTCAGGTCCTCAGTTTTACATCTCTGCGCAATTTTTACAGCACAGTATCCATATCACTGCACTGGGACACTGAGATCTCCATTCAGATCTCAGGGTAAGCACCCCTTACTGGCATCACCAACACCTCTTCCAGAAGCAACCCAAGCTTTTCCTAGATGGTCTTCCATCCCATCCAACTACTGGCCTGGCCTAACAGGCTTAGTTTCAGGTGGCTGGCCTCTTCTGAAGTGCAGGTGGTATGGCTGCTACCATAAAGCAGGCGAAAGTTTAACACCGGATCAATTAAATGCATTTCTCTCTCTCTCTCTATATATATATATATATATATATATATATATATAATATCCAACATCTGTTTGGCCTTCTTTATGTCTGTCCACTTTTCACAAAGATCTACTTAACAGATTTAAATCTGGTTTTTCCTATAATTTGCTTGAACATTCCGGTTGATTTTGTGACTACTCTCATCGCACTAAGTATCATAGTTTGCTTGCAGTACTGATTTATTTGCACAAATCCAAGAGAGACGCAGTGGGCCAAGGCCCTCCTCACTCACACGCCAGCCTCGGGCGTATCTTACATCCACTTAGCTAGTGAACAAGAGAACTACTTAACGGATTTAGATCGGGCTTTTTTCTAGAATTTGCTTGAACATTCTGGTTAATTTTGCAACTTCTCTCATCGTGCTAAGAATCATAGTTAGCTTGCGGGAGTGATATATTCGTGCTAATCCTAGACGGATGCTGCAGGCTGAGAGGGGAGGGAAGTGCGACATCAGGAGTTAGGGGGCCGGGCAGGGCCCTCCTCGCTGTCCTGTTTCATTTCTATGAGAGGGGTGCCATGGGGGATGGCTAATAATAAACATAGACATCAGATTGGAACTCAGAACGCTACACCTGATTACAATATACTTTTGCTCTGTTAGTTACAGCGCTTATGCACATTAAAAAACAAGACTTAAGTCTGACTGACAGCTGCACTGCTGTTGAAATCTAACACCAAAAGAAGCTCACAATAAAAACATGTGCACCATGCGCGTGGCACAATTAGCTTTCAATGCTCCTCTTATGTGAATGGAGTGTGGCCTGCAGCTGCACTTGTCACTTCAGTTCTCACGAACACCGCATTTTAGTACCAACAGCAAGCGAGAAGCACAGTACTGTCTCTGTAAAGCACTTGTGACTTATAATTTGCAAATCTGTCACCAGATAAATGCAAATTTCACATTATTTGTAGCTCAGTGTGCTAAATAAACTATTAAATGTAAAAAAAAAAAAGTTTAAAAAACACACTGCAATCAAATAATGACAATGAAAAACAGAACACTAGTGCATGATGCTCATGCACATTTATACCCTGCTTTTTTCTGGGTTTGGTCATAGAGGGAGATAAGAAGCACTCACTATACTGTATGTGAAAAAAAAGGCTTACTAATATTTAGATATAAATCCTTAAGCCCATTTCACAACTGCCAAACCTTCCAGTGATCTCAGTCATAGTCTTCACTTTCATAATATTAGTGAATTGGACACAGTTGCTGGTGTGCTCCCATGAAGACGTGTCACCTAGTGTGACACCTAGTGGATGTTGTCTTTAGTCGCAGGGATGGGCCTTGCGCGCATGAGAGCTGACAACACATGAATGCTCATCTGGATATACAATTTATAAAATGCATATAAAGCTTATCTTTCTGATGTCTCATGTTTTACATACCACAACTGAATGCAAAGGTCAGGTCAGGTTGGGGGGGGCATGCACTGGTACACCACATTGCCACACCCACCACATGACACAGCAGCTTGGGATCCCGGTTGGCAACCCCCTAGGCAGACACGCAGTCCAGTCCCACCTACTAGAAATGACCATCTATCTACCGCAGCCAGGTGTTACGTGGGCGCCCCCTTGGCCTGATCCACCCGCTTGGGTCCTCAACAATGAGGGTTCTGTGAGCTGATCACCCATGGGGAATCGTGCTACAAGTCCATAGTGCTGTAACTGACACTCCCTCACAATGCAGGTCATGTGCCTCATTCAGGACATCGTGAGCAACACAAAGTCAAACCAGCGGTAAAGAAATGTAAATGAAAAAAAATGTAAAAAAAAACAAAAAAAGGGCAGAGATTGGCACTCACCTCGCCATAGCTGTTAGACCTTCGCACAGGATACATCAGCTCTATCAGGCAGCACGCTACTGGCTGTTACACAAAGGGGTGAACACAACTGTGCTGGAAGGTTGGCAGTGATTTTTCATCATGTAAACTGAAATGGTCCGGCGACAAGATCAGCACCCACAGCTGGCAAGTCTGTCATACCCAACGACTGAAAGCCGCAACATATGGCAACGGCTTTAGCATTCCGAACAATCGTTTATGAATGAAAATTGTGTATAAATTCTCGTAGCTGAAATATGCAAGTATACAAATACAGTGATTACTCCCCAATTTCAGAACGCTCCAATTGCCTTACCATTTGTGATACCATAGATTTCGTCAATCAGTCCTTCATAAGTAAGCTGTGTAGCCAAGGGAGTCAGCAAGTCTACATTACGATCCAGAAGAAGCAATGTGTCAAAAACGGGCAAAATCTGATTCTGACTCCCAGCAAACTCTCGCTTCATTCTTAACATCATGTTAGCCACATGCTGCAAGTCAAAGAGAACAAGACATTTTAGACATAAGAGCAATTCAGTGACGGGAAAAAAAGAAAACACAGCACTGTCAGGCCTCTGCAGAAAATATTTACAAGATGATGCTACATTAAAAAAGACGTAGATGTACAACATGTAAAGAATCATAAGTGAACAAATGAAGATAGGCTGAAGAGCAAATTATTGTCAATAGGACTTCATATAGAGGAGACAGGAAAGAAAATGGCTGAATCAGCTTCCTACAGATAGCACTGATAGGATACTAAAGTAGTGTTCTTCCTGCATTAGCCATGCAAATGAATTCTGGGTAGAGGAGGGGATGTTGGATTTGTTTTGCATAAAATGTAAAATGACTTGTAACTAATTCACTTTAATATAATCAATAACACCTATATATACAGTATGTAAGTGTGTGTGTGCATATGTATATATATACATTTACATATATACACATACAGTATATACACACATATTATATAAACAGCTCAAAAAATTTCAAGGAACACTTTGAAAACACATCAGATCTCAATGGGAAAAAAAATCCTGCTGGATATTTCCACTAATATGGACTGGGTAATGTGTTAGGAATGAAAGGATGGCACATCGTTCAATGGAAATGAAAATTATCAACCTACAGAGAATTCAAAGACACCCCAAAAATTAAAGTGAAAAAATGATGTGGCAGGAAAGCTAGTCTATTTTTCCAAAAGTTCATTGCAGCTACTTCAAATCGTACTCACAGTAGTTTGTATGGCCCCCACGTGCTTGTATGCATGCCTGACAACGTCGCTCTTAATGAGATGACTGATGGTGTGCTGGGGGATCTCCTCCCAGATCTGGACCAGGGCATCACTGAGCTCCTGGCTAGTCTGAGGTGCAACCTGGCAGCGTCAGATGAACCGAAACATAATGTCACACCCAGAGGTGTTTTATTGGATTGAGGTTTAGGGGAGCGTGGGGGGCAGTCAATGGTATCAATTCCTTCATCCTCTCGTCACATGAGGCCGGGCATTGTCATGCACCAAGAGGAACCCAGGAGCCACTGCACCAGCATAAGGTCAGACAATGGGTCCAAGGATTTCATCCCGATACCTAATGGCAGTCAAGGTGCCATTGTCTAGCCTGTAGAGATCAGTATATCCCTCCATGGATGTGCCTTCCAAGACCATCACTGACCCACCACGAAACCGGTCATGCTGAACGATGTTACAGGCAGCATAACAGGGTGCCAGTAGTGGACCTGCCAATTCTGGAATTCTATGGCAAATGCCAATTGAGCTCCACGGTGCCAGGCAGTGAGCACAGGGCCCACTAGAGGACGTTGGGCCCTCAGGCCGCCCTCATGAAGTCTGTTTCTGATTGTTTGATCAGAGACATTCATACCAGTGGCCTGCCAGCTGGAGGCCATTTTGTAGGGCTCTGGCAGTGCTCATCCTGTTCCTCCTTGCCCAAAGGAGCAGATACCAGTGGGTCCTGCTGATGGGTTAAGGACCTTCTACAGCCCTGTCCAGCTCTCTTAGAAAAACTGCCTGTCTACAAGAATCTCCTCCATGCCCTTGAGACTATGCTGGGAGACACAGAAAACCTTCTGGCAATGGCACATATTGATGTGCCATCCTGGAGAAGTAGGGTGTGTAGGGTGTAGGGTCCAGGTATCACCTCATGGTACCAGTAGTGACACTGACCGCAGCCAAATGCAAAACGAGTGAAAAAACAGTCAGATAAGATGAGGAGAAAAATGTCATTGGCCTTCACCTGTTAAACCATTCCTGTTTTGGGGGTCGTCTCATTGTTGCTCTTCTAGTGCACCTCTTGTTAACTCCATTAACATCAAAGCAGCTGAAACTGATTAACAACCCCCTCTGCTACTTAATTGATCAGATCAATAGCCCAGAAGTTTCACTGACTTGGTGCTATACTCTGATTAAAAAGTGATGTTCATAGCATCCGTAGCCTGAGTCTCAATCTGATTGTATGGGTGGTTACCTACCAGGTAAGCATATGGTTGGCCTGCCAGTCGGCAAACATCCACCACGAGCCATCTCAGTTGCGAGAAGCAGATCATAGAATGTTACATAGTTTACTGCCAAATAGTGCAAAGAGTACGCAACACGTATTTCGCCCTTATGTGGGCTCATCAGGCGTAGCGTAAAGGGACTTTGTCTCTGATGCTGACGTCCGAGGTTCGATTCCCGCGAGGGGTGCAGTGGAGTGTATATGCCTGATGAGCCCAAATAAGGGCAAAACACGTGTCACGTACTCTGCATTATTTGACAGTAAACTATGTAACACACACATATATATATATATATATATATATATATATATATATATATATATATACACACACATATACATATATATATACATATATATATATATATACACACACACACACACACACACACACAATTATACTTGATGCTCAATACGCTTACACGCACGCATCATTCCCAGCATTCTTTTGATGAGTCCTCTGAGCATGGCATCAAAAATTAACGTGCTGATTGGTGTGTGTGTTCAAGTTTTGGTGTGTGACGTCAGCATCACTGTTTACTATCAATACATAACAGCTGGAATCAAACTGTCAGCTCTTTGAAAGTGGATGTGGAAACGTGTAAGATGAAATGGAAGGAAATTTGCGAGAGATACATAGGGATTCAGCTCTTGTGACGAGAAGCTGCCTTGCAGCTCCAACAGGATCAATGTGCATGTTATGATGTCTGATGAATTGTTCAATGTGGTGAAGCAAATCATCAAACTTAAATGTTGACATACAAAAGAATTTGTGGTGCGTTTCTTTATCCGTTTCTCATAAAGGCAATACATACTCCTCATCAAAATGATGCAATACATGATCTAACATAGCATCTTCTGTGTTGCTGCTGCCATCTTTTTTTAATTTATTTTCCTGCACACTCTTAACAGCATCACAAAGCAAAGAATTTTTAATTTTTAACATTTTCTTCCTTCAGCTCACAACACAGCAAAACTGGAAGTTGTTCTCACCACAATGATTTCTCGCACTGCCACCTGATGGAATCCTCCAGATTTAAAGTACGCACACAAGTATAGTCCAGACACTGCTGCAATGCACGCGTCGCTTAACATTTGGTACATCCCGGCCTAAGAGAGGACCTGTCGCTGTGTGGTAGAAGAGGCCTGCTTGTTCATCCAAACAAGGAGAAATTCCCTTTTTGGTGAAGCTGGATAAGTATTTGAATGTGGGTTTGTATTTAGGGTCTGTGTGAGGACATGAAATGGAGAGGTGCATGACCCCGAGTGATTACTCACTAGTGAAAAGTGTACGCTTTTATTGAGAATTGAAAAATACACTCAACAGACACTTGATTACGGGGAAAAGAAAGAGGAAATTTCAATGAAGTAGCATTAAACATGAACAAATTTAGAAGTGTCCACTTTTGGAATAGTGTACTTATATGCAAACTGATCATCTCTAAACAGTGTTAATACTGATAAAAATTGCTATTATAAAATGGAGAAATATGATGCACATTGGGTTTTAAAATGAAATGATCATACCCGGGCACATTCTCCTTTGCCATAGATCTGTGGAATGGTGCCATACAGCGCCTGCAAGGTCATGAGGCCTTTAGCCGCATGATAGAGGCTGGTCTGGTCATTCTCCAAATAGCACTCCTGTGGAAGAGAAAACGTAACCAAACTAAATTTCCTTCTTGCCACCCATAGAAAGTAAGTTAGAAAACCAGTCAGGTATCAGGCATAAATGGACCTGCTGCATCCTAGCCAGCTCCTTCACACAATTCCCCTCAGAGAAGTCAATGCATTATACTGTCTGAAATCAAGAGGGCTACATCTGTGGGAGGAACAGCACACTAAGAAAGTGGTGACCCCTCAAGACGGGTTTAATAAAGCCAGATAATAGAGCGATGACCACCTAGCAGAAGAAACATAGGCATACTTTCCGAGTGCAGTTAATCATAATGGATCTGCTAATTCCTCAGTTCCTCCTTTCTTTCTAGTATAGATGTTAATCTGGAAAGTGAAGCTGGAAATGCTTAAAATTCATGTAAAACAAAACAATCAAAAAGTCAAAGTTGACTCTGACGCTTCTTTTATGCAAAGCACAATAACACCTGTTTTGCATGATGGCGCCTTACTGATGGACAACTTATACACACACACAACTTTTTAAACATGAGAACTAAGCTTCCACATCTTATTTTGAACCAGTGGATGGATGGATGAAGGTATGGATGAATTTCTTCACACACTTCTGCTGAAAGTCCTCAGCGTTGGTGTGTCACAGAGAGGATGTGCCACACTGGTCATCATGGCACTCAGTTTGGCCTTCATTCTCTCCTGCACTATGACCTCCAGGGGGCGTCCCCTAACTGGGCCTGCCCTGTAAGTTAGCTTCTTGACTCCTGAAGTGATGTGACAACCGGCCCAGCACTCCCTGTTTGCAGCGCAGAGGCCTTGCTAATTATAGAAGGACACACTGCAAAAGCACAAAGAGTATAAAAGCTGCAGACAGCCAGGTATTTAAATCACTTTTATTAAATAAAATTGAAATTGTCAACAGCTACTGAAAACTGATATTTTCTTTCTCATTTTTGTCAGTAATGATATGCAATTTTCTTTTCCAAATTTTATTTAGGTGCCAAGAGTGGAAATACGGAAACAGTGTTTACTAGACACCCTTCAAGACACAGCCATTTAGCTAATTTGAGATTTTTAAATCTATTATAATTAGCAGAAAAAGATAATTTGTGTACAAAATAACTGTCATCAGATTATTGGCAATTATGACCCTTTTTTCACTTACAAAGCCACTATCTGATAACCTAATTCTTATTTGCATATCTGCCAGGTGACTGCCCAGCGACTGCTTAGTACACTTTAGCAAAGTCAGAAAACAAATACCAAGCAGTACCAGTAGACACAAAATATTCAAGACGCCTGCAAAACCCAACATCACCCTCAAGAGAAAATGACAGATCATCGAGTGCAATAAATGGCGTATTGTTCTCAGGTTATCTTGATGGATACAACTGCTCAGATGATAATGTCACGCCAAAGGCGGGCACTGGGTGTTATAGAATTGTGGCCTTCATTCTTTGGAAGTTGATGGCTCAGGGGCTCATTGGTCAGTCCTGCAGACATGATGGACTCTGAAATCCAGTTGGGCCCGTGTCCGTTTGGAGTGGGCAAATACAGCCACACGCCAACGACGCTCAAGTTAATCATGACTGGCAGTTTGATGAAGAATGCAAAGAGTCAGAACAGTTTAGGCTGTGCACCTAATATGGCTTCACCGCCACACAACTCTAAACTGAACTAAGATGACTCAAGAAGTGGATGGATTGAGTCCTTGTACTTTTTCAGGTGGTGCTTTTTCAAATATCTGATTAAATCTGATCTATTCCATTTTTTTGGAGTACTTTTCATAACGGTCAATTTGATCTGTATTTATCACATAAATGGAATAACAGTAAGATTTGACACTGATAGTTAACACAAGTGTGTTGATTTAAGTAAAACAGAAACAGAAAACAATGGCTCAGTGAATACCCGAAATGCACTTTCTGACTCCATGGACAGGAGGTCTCCGTCATAAGGTATGAGGTCCAGGATATACTGATCGATGTTGATAAACGAGCCCAGGACTCCTTGCTCCTCAAGCCGCTGTTCACATAAAAGGCTTCGGCGGGGGACAAAGAGGATGTGGAAATCCCGGTGGGAACGCTGTTTCACCTCACTGTGGGAACAGATAGAAGCAATTACAACATAAGACAAGTGGGACAAAATCCGTTTCAAGCTCGAGCAGGCTTAACGTGTCCTCACACTTTTAAAAGCAAAGTGGCATTGCCCCTTATGCAGAAATAACAACTGATTCAATGTTAGATTTCCCCAGACAGCTAAGTGAACAAATTATTTCCCAGCATCCCTTTGTTCTCCAGTATCAGATCCTTTCCCTATAACATGGCTAGACAAGCCTTATCTTATCCTGTAAATCTCTGTAACTGAAGCTGATGCCAAAGTAACTATAACAGAGATTGGCAGTCGAATGGCACTGCACTGCATGCTGTTAGAAAACAAACAAACAGAGATGGCCTGCAAAACATTAAACCCCTATTATTAAAGCGGAGCAGTCTGCATTGCTAAGATCGGATTCAAGTCCTAGCCACTTGGAGTTCTCCGTGATTGCAGTTTCAAAGTGACCCAGGGAGTCAAAACAAAACTGACCTGTTACAGTAGCAAAGAAACAAGTTTTATTAATAAATTCCAGTAACATCCTGCTTGCAGCCAGCTTTGTTTGACTTATATATACATAAAAATGCAGACAGGCAGCCATGGGGACCATGGCTATTGTCTACAGTATAAACAATGCAAATGACTAGAGGGACATTTGAGGAATGTGGAAGTGAAGCGCAAGCTAACAAGCAAGCAGTGTTCTTTACACTTGTACACCGCGACGGCACCCTAGTAAACCTCCCCGGGCTGGTGTCGGTATTCAGTTACGACACGCCAGAGCCTATTTGAGCAGTGTGGAGTGCACACAAGTTTTATTATCAGTGCACCTAACAGAATGCCTTGGGCTTTAAGAGGATCTTGTAAATGATACCCACAATGTCCTCCATAGTGTTTGGGACAGAGACACATTTTTTTTTTCCTCTCTGCTCCACGGTTTAAAATTACAAATCCAACAATTCAGTCATTGTGACTCAAATGCACATTGTAGACTTTTATTTAAGGAGATTTCCATTCATTTCGGTCACAACAATTTTTATACACAGTTCCCCCCCATTTCAGGGCACCATAATGTTAGGGACGGTTGGCGTTGCAGGTGTTTGTAATTCCTCTGGTGGGTTTCATGGCTTCATTAGATACCTCGGCTTGCTTCTACCCTTCAGGGTCTGCAGTTACCGTTGTTCAACAGGAGGACAAGAGCTGTGCCAGTGAAAGTCAAACAAGCCATCACAACACTGAAAAACAAGAGATTTCAGTACCACCTTAGGATGGCCAAAATCAACTGCCTGGAATATCAGGGAGAAGGAAGAACGCACTGGTGGGCTCAGTAATCGCAAAGGGACTGCTAGGCCAAGAAAGGACAGCAGAATCCTCACTTTGGTACAGAAAATGCCCCCAACGCCTGTCTGATAGATCAAAAACAGTCTTCAGGGGGCTGATGTGTGTGTGTGTGTGTCAGAAACGATTATCAACAGAAGACTTCATGAACAGAAACACAGAAGACACACTGTGAGATGCAAACCACAAACACAGAATGGCCAGATTAGAATTTGTGAAAAAAGGATTTCAAAGAGCCGGCAGAACTCTGAGAATAAGGTCTTGTGGACAGACGAGACAAAGATGAACCTGATCAGAGTGACAACAGCAGCAAAACGTGGAGACTGAAAGGAACTGCCCAAGATCCAAAGCAGCCCACCTCATCTGTTAAACATGATGTTGATGGTGTTATAGCTTGGACATGTATGGCTGCCACACTTCCCTTCACTGATGATGCAACTGCTGAGGTGTAGAGAAACATCTGATCTGCTCAAGTTCCAGTAGATGCCTCTACACTCATTGGACGGCACGTCATCCTACTACAAGACGATGATCCAAACATACTGCTGAGGCAAGACAGGAATTTACCAAAGCTAAGAATTGGAAAATTCTTGAACGACCAAGCCAGTCATCCATTTTGAATCCATCTGAGTATTCCTTTCATGTGCTGTACAGAATACTGAAAGGGACAAACCCCCCAAAACAAATAGGAGCTGAAGATGACTGCAATAGATGCTTGGTAGAGCATCACCAGAGAAGATCCTCAGCACCTGCTGATGTCCATGAATTGCAGACCTAAAGCAGTCTTTACATGCAAGGGATATGCGACAAAGAACAAAATATGATGGCTTTAATAGACCTGCCATAGCTGTGTCCCTCTGCCTTGAAATGGGGGAACCATGTCGAAGATATGGACTGAAGACTGAAATGTGTGTAAATCCCCTTAAATAAAAGTCTGCAATGTGCACTTGAGTCACAATAACTGAACTGTTGGATTTGTAATTTTAAGCTGTGGAGCAGAGGAGGAAATCAAAGAGAAATGTGACTTTCTTCCAAACATGATGGAGGGGGCGGTACATTAACGCTGGAAAAACGACCCCAAAGCACAAGCACATCACACTCCAAGTACGTCCCATCGGCAAGTCACAAGCTACAACCTTTGCTGAATTTCTCAGGCAGTGCTGATGAGAAACAGCTCTGGTTGCTGTACCAACATGACGATGAAATCCCAACACTTGACTTTGTACAACTGCACTGGCCATAGACGAATAAGCACATCGGCGGGGCCTGTGGCAGACGGCTCAGATAGCAGAAAGTGAAGCCACGCGTCTTGACTGGATATGCTACACTTTCGCTTCATTGTGGCAAAGAGGGCATTGCTCGTGCCCACTTGGTAAAAATAATTGTAGTGCTGTTATGGGTACAGGGTATGGTGGAATTGTTACTCTGTGTGTCCACCGATTAAGTGAGTGCCGTGACAAACAGCACCGACTTATATTAAAAGACTGAACTCCATTACGGCAGAACAGCAGAAAAACACATTCGTTCTACAGCATTGCACGTTTCCACTTATACACACCCCCTTCTCTCAGCTAGCATTGCCCTCGTTTTTACTCGTCTGGTTCCACTTTCGGTTCTCACTCCCTGTAGCTGACTTGTTAGCCATTTGGCCCACTCTGTTCTTTGAGTGGGGGTCTTTTTAACCGAGTTTTGTAATTTTAAGATTGGGCCTCCAAAACTCAGCTGGGTTAAGTAATTGTATCTGGTGGGCATCAAGCAGAGGACAGCTGTGCTAAAATGTGGCTACGCTTTGAGCTCATCCATGTTATAACAGTAAGGCAACACCAGAGATCGACTAAGATTGATAGTTACATATATATATATCGCTTTTCTAGAATCATTCTTACACCGGTACGCTCGCCACACATTAGGTGGTCAAGGAGTGAGAGACGGTGTTAGCCAAGTAGAGACAGAGGATGACTGGGGGCCAAAATGGATGAGGCCGAGGTGGGCAATTTAGCCAGGCCATCAAGGTACACCCTACTCTTCTTGAAAAGTGCCCAGGGGTCTTTCAGGACCCCAGAGAGTCAGGTTTATGTCTCATCTGAAGGACCACCATTATTGTACTGCACTGGGGCACTGAGATCCATACACAAGACCACAGGGCTACGTGCCTCTTGATGGCCTCACCAAAACCCCCTTTTTCTTTGTTTTACAGCAACCACCCCAACCTTTTTCCTTGGTGGTCTCCCATCCAAGTACTGTCCAGGCCCAAATATGCTTAGCTTTCTTTAGGTGGGTTACCTGTTCAGATGTGCAGGTGGTATGGCTGCTGCTGGTGACGTTCTCCAGCTCACAGTGCCACGCTATTTGTTTCTCCTTATGAGCCAAGAGAACTGTTTCCTTGACAAGTCCATAAGGACCTTAAGGGATGGAAGTGCTCTTGTTAAACTCGATGTATCTTTCTGTTGTCTAAAACTCAGTACTAACAGCTTTCAAGATTCCCTTTAAATGCTAAATTCTAAGGCGGCTGAGACCTTCCGTTGAAAGCTAAGATAAAGACTGATAACTAAGGTTGCATTCCATTCAGCTCAGAAGTCAGAGCTGGGAATGACGTCACACCCAAGTTGACAGAGTTCCAGTAAAACATTTGGAATATCAATACAGTCCAAGAAAATCTTTGTCGGAATAAACAGCATTTGAAAACAATGCACTACATTGTACTTTGCGTATCCAAACACCGTAGCAGCATGTCCACAGACAGAAAACAGATAGCATGGCGTCTACGACCGATTTAAGGAGGCACAAATACACACCAGTGCTAATAAACTGTATACTGCTACGGCTTTCACTACATTTTGCGGTGTACATCTCCATTTAGAAATGATGATCACATGTTGGACAAACTTGAACTTGACAGACCAACCCCGATCTTCTGAGTTTCAAATCTGACGTAAGGGGGCATTCCAGTTGAAAATTCCAATTAGGAACTCGGAAAATTCCAATTTCCCACTTCAAATGGAAGGCACCATATGTTTAAGGACCGTTTATATTTTTGACACCCCCTCAGTCCGCCTGACTGGGTTGTAGTCTGAGAGTTTTTAGTGTTTTTACTATCTTCTTGTTTCTGAGTAAGTTAGGTTAACTGACGAGTCTGAACCGATGCCTCATCCATGGCTGGTTCCTGTCTTGTGCCGAGTGCTGCCCAGACCGAATTGGGCAAGTTGAAGATGTAAGTGTGTGTGTGTTAATGATTTCACAGCACAATTAGTGCCACCATTAAAGTGGTAAATAAAACAAAACTCCTCTAACAACCTTTAGGCAGTGTGGTGTGGCTTGGGAGTGTTAAGGCTTTGGATGTTGTGTGACCATGAGCAAGTCACATGACCTGCCTGTGCTCCAAATGGAAAACCAAAAGGAATGTAAACAATTGTACCTGATATGTTTCAAGTCCCCTTGGATAATGGAGTCATCCAAATGAGTTTTCACTTGAAAGTAACACAGTGGAGCTATACTCTGCTGGCCATCACCTTAAACGTCACAGTTCTTGACCACACCTGAGTACGCACTTACAGATATGATTAAAAAACTGAGAACTTCGTCTGATGAGCAGAACGGTTTGGAGCAAAAACTAAACAGGAGGACTTGCCATGCAGTCAGGCAACAAACAAAACACTGCCATCTACTGACTGTTTTTATAATAACACTTCAAAAGCTAACCTCCATTCATTCCCATGTCGCATCTTAGAACAGTTTTTGACATGATGACAGTCACAGCAGCGGGCATTAGATCAGGGCTACTCAAGATCAGCTATGTGGGGCCAAAGGCCTCACCTTAAGACACCTGCGTTACGGTGCGACAGGTGTACTACCTAAGTCAAACTCCCTATCTGCCACTGTCCCGGGAGTGGGTTGCGCCCAAGGGTGGATCGGGCACTTGACGCCATAAGCGAGAGCCCCGCGGGGGCCCCCCCTTCCCGCCTTACTGGGTGAATGATAAAACGATGAGTAGTGGCCCCAAGGCCCCAGGCCTCCCACTTATTCTACACGTCTCATGTCTCCTCGCAGTGCCAGAATAGAGTCAAGTTCAACAGGGTCTTCTTTCCCCGCTGATTCTGCCAAGCCTGTTCCCGTTGCTGTGGTTTCGCTAGATAGTAGGTAGGGTCAGTAGGAATCTCGTTCATCCATTCATGTTCGTCACTAATTAGATTATGAGGCATTTGGCTAGATGAGAGCCCGTTGCCAGCCATATTCCAAGTTTTTATATTGCTCGTCTAAGAGAGTCATAGTTACTCTCACCGTTTACCCATACTTCATTACATTTTTTTCACTTTGACATTCAGAGCATTATATTTAAATGTGTCTATTGTAATTATGTATTTTTTAAAATTATTTTTAAAGTGACTATTTTAATTATGTATTTTTGTTAATTATTTTCAAATATGTTTATTGTAATTATGTAATTTTTGTTCATATTATTGCTTATTTATTTAGTTTTTATGTATTGTACTTCTATGTTCATTTCCTTGTTTTATTTATCTTTTATATACTATGTATTCATTACTTTTCTTATCAACATTGAACTTTTTTCTTTGCATGTAACTACTTCTTTGACATCTTGTAAAGCACTTGATCTACTGTACAATCTTCATATGAAAATGTGCTACAGGAAGAAATGCTGCCGTCATGCTTTGTGGGTGGAACCCCCCCGGGGGCGGGGCCACGCTGATGTCACTGCTGAAGGACCACCCTCAGCCTTTATACTCTGAAGATCAGAGTAGATCTTCCATTGGTTCACGCAGTCCGGAGAGTCCTGTCCTAGTTGTTAGTATTGTTGTTTGGATTCTGAACTATGCCTGTGTTTTGTTGGCTTAAATTTTCACATTAGGACATGTTTGCTTTAGCCTTATTTTGCCTTTTAATAATTCTTTTCTTGTTTATATCAATACATTTTTTATAAACATTCTTTGTAGATTTATTACTTAGGATAAAGGTCTGTTATGTGGTTTTCATTTCCCTTGAGAGGCACTTTGATCAAGGCCAGATTTAGACCTTTAGAGGTTTTGGTACCCCATTAATATATCTAATTCAAAATATAAACAATAATAAACCATAAAATTAAATTTTATCCTTTAATGTGGAAGCCCCTTTCTCTGGAAACTGGTTCAGCTGCAGCACTTGCAGTTTTGTGCTATATGGTCCATGCCAAATCCAGCAATGGAAAATTTATGTGGTGCAATTCCCTTGATGCCCTGATTAAATGCTTATTTTGTTTAATGGTTAAATCCACCCCTGATTTTGTTATATTTTAGGACATTTAAAGTAATTTGAACTTTAAAAGCCCATTTCCTTATTTCTGGGGCCCGAGCAGGCCCAAAGCCTGCATGTGGAGTTGGGCGGCCAGGCTGCCCAGGGTGAGTCCTATTCTAGGCAAGCTAAGGCAGGCCCTGGCTTGGGTGTGGGGGTCTTTTAGAAGTCTCAACGCCATTTTTCTATTTTGTGTGCTGCTCCTTTACAACATCATGGAAATCTGTGTTTAATTACTTCATCATCTATCAGTTCCTGCTCTTGACAGCAACAGTACAGATGTATGGTCATGTATACAGAGTACAGTGAAGTGTTTACTTGCATGTCCAACCAACATGCTGCCATGATAAACAAGAATTTATTTGATTAAAGAATTTCATTTTATTTAATAGAAGACACAAATCAGCTTACCTGAGGTGCTTCTCCTGTCTTTGAATGCCTGTAGGTTTGATTGTGATGTGTAATCCTGCCTCAAACTCCTCTCCTTGCTTTAACAGAGTGAAATTTACCCCATACGTATACTCCGAGGGTGGGTGCAGAACTCATGAAATCTGGTAATACACACTTTTAGATTGTCTCATCTTTTAGTAAACGTGCCACGCAGCCTGCTAGTTTTAATTCTGCTCTATGGTTTTACCAACGTGGCTTTTATTAAGTCGATGTTTTGCAATGGACTTGATCAGCTTCGACTGATAATACTGAACCTCAGTAGAGCAGAGTTTGGATGAGCAACACCTGCACCAGTTGTGGCAAACGAATCCACCATTTACTGTAATGGGCTGGCGCCCCGTCCTAGGGTTTAGTCCTACGCTAGCTGGGATGGCCCCCTGTGACCCTGGTCTGGATTAAGAAGGTTAGAAAATGACAGTTCTATTTTTTAAAGAATATTTAAATGAATAAAGAACTCCCTAAACAGTTGTGCTAAACAAATGTCCTATATTGGGCTGATTGTGCTCACACATTTGTGGGAAAGCAAAACACGTCACATGTGAAACACACAAGGCCCTTAATATGAAAATGCGTCACCGGGTTACCTTTTCACATTCCCAGCAATGATGTCCATTATTTCCAATTTGGGTCTCACAAAGAAAATGATATTTTTGACATCAGCCGGGGGAAGACTGCCAGGTTTAAGTGTGAACATCTTCTCCACTTCATGCTCCTGTTTGGGCAATAAAACAAACAAACAAAAAAAAAAGTGAAAGAGGCAACATTTAGAAAGACTTGGAAAGCAGAGCACTGGAGACAAAGGCGCCTGAGCATTGTAGGTTACTGCAGCTGAATCATCATCCACCAAAACAAAACAAAAAATGAGTATACAATGACCTGCAGGCCAGAATTCTTTCAAGGACCACCTGTGCCTACAAAGCTCTCTTTATTTGTATCCTGCAGCCCTATTATATTTCACTTATCTGAGAAAACCAAAACCAAAAACAGTAAACACGGACATATTAATTACCTACAATAGGTTACACAACACTAGAAGCAAATCACGTCTTAAGCTTTCTTAAAGGTCTCAGTGCCTCACATGGAAGGGGCAGAGGTGGCTGTATAATAATCTAAGCAGGCGGAAGTATTATCTGTAAAATGCCATCAACAATCTGGATCAGCGTTACACTGCTATGCCCTCATTCACGAACACTGCAAGCAAGATAATACGTCCGAGTACCGAATGGCAGCCGTCTGCCTCTTATTTCACCAACCAAATGCGCTTTGGCAACCTCTGTGAGCTTCTCTTCAAGGCATATTACACTCAAAAAGCAGTGTGGGTATCGAGACATTCCTGCTGGCCAGCATCTCTAGTCACAATTTACACAATAAAAACTGGCAAATAACCTGCTGTTTGTTACATGTCAGCCAGGGTCCAGATCGTTGTTTTATGGCTTGCTTCTTTTGTTTGTACCATTTGTTTATTTGCATTTAATTTTCTTTATATACGGCGCAAAAATATGAAGGGAATACGAAGAAACCAAGCTTGGTGACGCTAACAAATGTTTCCTTATAATCAGCATGTAGTTAAAATCGCCAACGACCCAACCACTCAAAAACTCAACCACACTGCTTAATTTAACGTGTTAGAAAATAAAACAACTCAGGAATAAACCGTTTTCAGCAAAACGTAAGCATACTTTTTACGGTTTCATTTTGTAATGGCCGACCCTATACCCAGACCGGCCACTACACTACCAAAACTATTCCTTGGATCACCGGAGGTTTCATGCTCTAATAACAAGCCGTACTCCTTACTCCTTAGAGCATGAAACGGGCGCACAAAACACCAGTGACTATATAAGAACACGAATATACAAATACTGCGGTGGGCTGACGCCCTGCCCGGGGTTTGTTTCCTGCCTTGTGCCCTGCGTTGGCTGGGATTGGCTCCAGCAGACCCCCGTGACCCTGTAGTTAGGATATAGCGAGTTGGATGATGGATGGATGGATATACAAATATTTACATCGAACCCTCCCTTGCCCCTAAACAATAAACAAAAACACGTAACACAAATACAAACAGAGATTAGTTAAACACAGCAATTGAAAATGTGGCAGTATGGTTACTGACTGAAGTGTTATTGTGCTCCAAAACAACTTCAACATCCAAAATCCTGGCAATGGCTGGCATGATCCAAACCCCGGGGTTACTCGGCTCTGGCTGTCATGATGTAAAATGGGATGTTGAATAAAAGTATGCAGTGGACTAAAGCAATGATCGGCAGTGATGAGTTGATAAATGAATGGTTAAATTGTCTTCTTTCCACCCCTCGATTTCACTTCTCTCCTCTTCTCCCTCCTTTGTCTTTCGCGCCTCTTTTTCAAATACGCAATGTCCCGGATGTATCAGGCGAGTTTGACAGGCAGTTACGTCTCGGGGATGCGGACTCTCTCCATCATCCTTCCTCTTTTCATTTACGGGGACAACATTCACTGACGCACATAAAACGGACAGTAAACGGAACGATGAAACAAAACTCACTCAGTACAAACATTTATGTAGCCCCGCTACAATTTAACCACACCACAGTCCATACCGACAAAGTCTGATCGCCACCAGAACAGAGAAATGTTTAGAATAGTGATGTGCAGTGAATGGACAAACTAGTTCTTTTGTAGCTGCCTTGGTCTCTGAATGAACGTACCGCTTCACTGACATTAAAGAACAAATCATTTTGAGCCATGCACAGTCTGTGCTATGTTTTATATTGCATTCCACATGAGTCCTTCGCTATCATCGTAACATCAATCAAATGGCTGCAGCCTATTAGTAAACTGTTTCAGCAAAGCAGTCATGACGACATCTAGCCAATGACTGACTTGGTAGATGACACCAAGCTCCGCCCATCAAGCGGTTCACTCAAGCGGACCGTCTCTAGTGATGCTTATGTATTCTGTTAGGGGCTACAGAGTCTATTGAACATTTATTTTTTCATTGTGTATTTATTATGTCTTTTCGGGTTAGAACTTTTTCTAGACTTGAAAAAAAAGAATTGGTTGAGATATAACCCTTGAAAGTTCCTACATACTTCTAAATTTTAATAATTCCTCCTTTAACCCAGACAAACCCCATATTATTAACTTAATTACTGTATTTTCTAAATTTTACATACACAAGATGAGACTCTCCAGAAGGATACCATCATTCCACGACTTTAATAAGTTTGCGATTGCAACAAAACAAGTTAAATAAGGCTAGTGCTTTGTTAAGGCTTTTTAGCTTCATTTAATGTTAATATTTTATTGTAATGGCTACTTTATGTTTTTTTATTCTATGTTTAAAAATGTTAGAATATCCATGTTATAATTTTTTGAATGTGCAAAACATTTAATAAATTTCATTTTTGGGGAAAAAAAAAACTATGACGTCTCAGTACATGGACTGATTGAATAAACCAGTCTGCCCTCTACCTGTCTGGAGAAACATTGCAACTACGTCCAAAAACTGCAGTCAGTTCAGTTCACTGCTGATGTATAGTATGTATGGTGTTTGCAACAGAACGGATGGGATGTAAAAGAAGGAAATTGCGGGCGATTAATCCAAATCTGAAAATCATTTTATTTAGTCATATTTCAATTTTCTCACAGTTTTATCGTGATGTGTGCACTATTCTAAGGTTCTATTTAACGATTCTTTTTCTATTTATTGTTCAAATTTTACTTATTATGAAAGTTCAATAAAGAGAATTATTATTACTTTTAAATTTAGTATTATGTGTGAATTACTTATTTTGTTGTCTGCATTTTATATTTTTGTATTGTTTGATAAAGATGTTACACGGTTATGATGCCATTTTAGATTTTAAACTAGAACTATAGCTTGTTGTCGTTTTTGAAGTGAACAAATCGGTGATTAAAGGATTCAAATCATTTTGGTGAACTGAACGAAACGAATCGAATCACTAAAAAGAATCGGTTTTGCACGTCGCTAAGTGTAGAAGTGGAGCGCCTCTTAGACCAGCTGCTCCCGCCCCTTGCCCCTCCTTTTGACGCTGATTGGTCATTCGACTCCATATCATTTTTGACACGATTCAAGCCTGGTCCCGAATCGAAATGCAATACACGCGGAGCAATCGCTAACCAAAATGCAATACGCCCGCTTTGCTTTTAGTTACGACATGCGATCCATGCACATCCAACATGAAGAAATGTGGTGCCCACTGTACCCGAGTTAGCGTGTCGATAAGGCAGGGACATTAAGCCTGTCACTTAACCAGCTGCCCTCCACACCGGCAAGGCTGGTGGTGACTTTTTGCATTTTTGCACGCAAGTTTATTAAAAAAAAAGATGTGAGATGAAGGGCAGTGACGTGTTATTTGACGTCAGAAGAATGGAGAGGTGATTACCTTCAGGAGCGAATACTGCGCTATCAATCCAAACGGTCCCGTTAGGTATTCGTCCCATACAATCGCCTAGGAGGATGGAAAAAAAAAAAAACAATGAGTGACATGCTGCCTTCTTACTTCTACACGTCATCTTTTCATTTAATACACCTTCTTGATACTATTAATCCGATCCAAATTGTTTTAAGAAATTCAAAATTGCAGTATAGGGAAACATCAAGGAAGCTATGAGGGAGACACTGGAAAGGCATAAAAAGCAAGGGCGACACGTTTGAAGATGACATGTTTATGTGACTGAACTGTATTTGCAACAAGAACATCTGAACGGCTTATTCAATTTAATTAACAGCAGGGTGCAAAACGCGCTTCCACAGTTTCAGCGAGACACATTACCTTACTGCCCGCGCATCTATCGAGAAATTCCCGCAGCTCTTTCCTGGCTGCTTCTCGCAAGACGTTCAGATTCACCCGGCCGTAAGACAGATGCGCCGCCATCTTTCCCTCTGGGTCGCTGTCATGTGAGGACGCCTCACGTGACCGCACGTCTTTATTTTTCTTTTCCTCCAGCACGTGTTTCACGGGCGCCCCCTCGTGGCTATACGGTGTATTCCCTCTGTGGCTGTTCCAGAGCGGGTGGCGGGAGGATTTTATGACCTTTTTATTTTACTGTGTTCACTGTGTTCTTGTGGCTGATCCTCCAGTTAGCTGCGAACCACCCAGTTTTAATTGAGATTGCACAGGTGGTGAACCAGCTGAGGCTATGGAAGGCTGCAGGGATCAGGGGTAAACGGAGTGACCTTCTTCAGGCAGGCTGTCCTCCTGTCATTGCCATTAATCTTTGCATCCATTTGGGCGACAACCCAACTGACGGGATAACGGGACTTATCGTCCCTATCTACAAAGGGTAGGTTGATCGCCTGAATTGCGGTAACTGCAGGGGGATAACACTGCTCTTGGTGCAGGGTAAGTTCCAATTCTAGGGTCATCCTCAATAGGATCCGTGATCACTCGCTCATCAGCCAGTGACCGCAGCAGTGTGCTTTTATACCTAAGAAGTCTACCATCGACTGTACCCTGGCACTGAGGGTTGTCATGGTGTGCAAACGCTACAGTTTCTTTGCAGCCTTTGTCGATTTTCGTAAAGTGTTCGACTCAGTTGATCAAGCTGCCCTGTGGGACCATCCTGAGACCTCACGCGACCCATCATCCCCACCGCTCCCCTTACTCCCTAGTTGCTGAATATCATGGCCAGTCTGTACACTGGTATTATGAATGCTGTGGAAAGTGGAAGTAGAACCTCAGCGTTTTTCCCAGTTGTTTCTGGTGTTCGTCAGGGGTGGGTTTTTGCTCCTACTCTGTTCAATGCTTGCATGGAGTGGGTGTTAGGCAGGGTCGTGGTGTCCAGTGGCTGTGGGGCATCTGTTGGCGAAGAAAGATTCACTGATCTTGACTTTGCCAACAATGCGGTGATGTTCAAGCAGTCAATGGCGGCTCTGATCGGGGAACTCGAGACACTGAGCGAGGATTCTGAGTGTCTGGGCTTGCTAGTGTCCTGATAAAAAGCAATATCCAGGCCTTTAATGACCTCTTCGGCACAGCCATCAGCAGTATGTCTGTCAGTGGAGAGAGTGTCAACCTTGTTGAGAGGTTTACTTACCTCAGCAGTAACATTGACTCTTCCCATGAAGTCAGTAGATAGATTGGGAGAACATGGACAGGTCATGAGGTCACTGGAAAGGGGTGTGTGGCACTCTTGATATCTCTACAAAATGACCAAGGTCCAAGTCTAGAATCCTGGTGCTCCCTGTTTTGTTATATGGGTGCAAGACATGGATGCTATCTAGTGACCTCAGATGAAGACTGGACTCCTTTGGTACTGTCCCTTCAGAGAATTCTTGGGTACCACTGATTTGACTTTGTGTCAAATGAGCAGTTGCTCATGGAGCCCCAAATGAGGCACATTACCTGCATAGTGAGGGAGAATCAGTTACAGCACTATGGCCATGTGGCACAATTCCCCCAAGGGTGATCTGGCTCACAAGATCCTCATTGTTGAGGACCAGAGAGGCTGGATGAGGCTTCCCCGTTCCCAGCAGATCCTTCTAAGTTTTTCCAGGAGGCAATATTGTTGTGCCAGAAGTATTTCCAGGGTCCAGCTAAAAAAAGACCTCCTCTGTCCTACCCAGGGAAGTCAAGAGTTGGGAGTGGAGAACAATGAAGCTCACCTGGATAGGTGCAGACAAGAAAAAGAAGGAGAAAAGAGCAATTGTATTGTGGACTTTAATTTGTGGAAGCTATTGTCAAAATGAAAGAACTCATTTGAACCTAGCTCTTGTTGTAGTGCAGTGGTGTCTGGGGTTTTAGGCCTCTGTTACACTCCCCTACAGGTCACAATATAAAAGACATTATATACAGATTAAAAAGAGAAATTAGATCAGTAAAACACTTTAAGACAGATATGAAACGCGCTGTATAATAAATGGATAAATGCAATGCTTTTTCACTCTATGCACTGTATGTCACAGATGTGCAGATACTTAGGAACACTTTTTATAATAGAAATGCAAAGCACTACTCAATACTTGTGTAGATATGAAAAGCACTATATAAAATAATTAGCTATAAAATATGTCTATATACAAATCACAATTGATTTAATAGTTTCATACTACAGCAGCTAATTAACCAAGCTGAACAGTACAAACACAGGCTCAGTGCACTCTGACACTTATTTGTTACATAACCTTTGTGTGCTCCACATCAAACTTTATATTTACAAATATCAGATAGGGCATACATGATGCAAAGTGTTAAATTGTCATGAAATTAAGAACATTGTTACTGCCCTCATGAGAACATTTCCTACTTCATTTATATGTTGACAATATATTTTTGTGTTAAGAGCAAAATAAAACTTTTAACAAAGTTTAAAGACAATAATTTTGCAGCAAAACAGAGTTTAAAGGATAACAATTTATTAAAGCAGATACAGTCCACACTGTGCTTGGATTAATACTGTTTTTAAATTATTTGCCTTCCTGGAACGGTCCCTATTATACATTCATTGAAAGAACCCAGACTTGGATAACAAAAAATATTCTTTGTGTTTTTATGTCAAGTTGAATACATATTGTCCCAAAAATACATTTATGTACAGATTCGAGGTTCTGCGTATACAGTATTTTACAGTGGATGGAAGATGCAATATAATGATCCACATTTATTTTTATCTTTACAGATGATAGTTAACATTCAGTTAGACCATGACAGACAAGGTGATATGTAAAATACGATTACCACTCCTTTTTTAAAGTTTAAAAACATTTTGACAGTTTAAATATGCTAATATAAAGACTCTCAACTGTAGTTTAACAATTAAAATCAAGAAGAACGGTAGTACAAAGTGTGCAGTGCATAAGGGTTGTGAAGCTCCACTTAACTACTTGAGTTAGGCTTGTCCGAGACTTTCAATGCATGGTTTATTACTTGCAATAGATGCCCTTTTGCATTTGCTTACAACAGTTTCAAACATGTAAATTAGTTCACTATCTACTGTGTGAACTGAAAAGGTCCCTCAAGTAATGCTTCAACTAAAATGCTTTTGGACTGGTTAACAATAATGGAAACATTCAAGTGCAAAAGTAGCAAAAGATGCACCTGTATAATTTACTGTATAAATATTGGATACTGTATCATTTTTCTGAAGACCAAGAATATTTGAGATGGTTGTTTTTCTTTAGAAAGAATAACCTTTTATTATCTTAGAAAGGTGACACCTGGTAAAACCATTCTTTTATTTTTATGAGTAGTGGATCTGGCATCTATAAACTTGGGCAAACATTCAAGAGTGTTTGAAGAAAACATACTTTAAATAGGACCTGCTTCTCAGTGGCACAGAACATGCCATTGCTTTGATCTATCAGAAGTAAGCAAATAAATTTGTCATTATAATCAAGTTAGACTACTGTGTGTGCATTAAAAGTCACGGACAAACACAATATGAAAAAATATTAACAAACAAAATAAATTAGCAATATTTTCAAATTAGAACATTTTCATTTGAATATTCTGCAGTGTTTTAGCTTCAACTGGAATGGCTTTATTAAATGTTTCATCTGGAGGGGCCACCTATTTGTCTGGGTGAAGTGCAAAGTTATTAAACCAAAGATGGATGAAGACAAAACGCCCCCTGAGCAGTTTATAATGCTCTCAGAGAAAGACACAGTGGGCTATTCAAAACCACCTTCAGAAACTAATTTTCTGTTAAAATGTTTCATCATCATTACAGCTGTTAGTCCAATGTCCAAAGACTTCACAGATGTCACAATATGGACGTTCATCACTCCGACTGCCATGATACGTGCTGTGGGGAGGGGTTTCTGGTGTCTGATCTTGAGTGGGACAGTCTTCAGTTTCATGGAGATCAAAGCAATCACAAATATCACAGAAAAGACGAGGTGGAGGCTTCTTCTTTTCCAGAGTTTCACTGAATCTATATGGGAAGAAAAAAAAAAAAAAAAAAAAATCTTAAGATGGCTTTTGAATTACAGTTTAATGGGAAAGGGAAGAAACTACAATGCTTGGAAATCTAATGTAAAGGCAATATACGAGTAGGAAATATAAATATGAGACAGGTGCCATTTAAGTCTATTAAGTGAGGATACCCCACAGCAAGGAGACAGAGAGACATCACTCATGATATGTCTAGCTCCAGGGCCACAGGGTGTGTAGAGTGGAGCCTGACTATAGCAGTCCAGCAATCAGCTTCACCACATATATAATTAAACACCTTATTCCAAGAGACAGTTTCAATTGCAAAAATCTAGCAAGCCAAGATCTGTCCTGCTCATGCCTGAATAGAAAAGAGCTGGGTGTGAGTAATAATCTATGCCATCTTCAGTACCCTCTGCGGTACTTTACAGTCTCGAGCTGAGAAGGGTTAAGTCGCATATGGCAGTACTAGAACGCATCTTGAGGCTTCACAGTTCATTCAGCCACCGGATGCTCACAACTGCATGGCACCACCAGAGCTAGGGTCCAAGAGTGGGTTCAATCACATTTGTTAAGAACCATTACAAAAGTCTTGCTTTGTATTATTCTTTATATGACCCCTATTTTTAGATCAATTTTCCATGACCAATTTTATCAGGAATACAAGGTTCCTATCAAAATACACACAGCCAAGATATTGGACGATCAATAGTGCAATCTAATTTAAATATCTGGAGAATGGTAAAGAGCTTGCATTATAAATAAGCTTATCCTGTTAATACTGTGGCATTTCATCACCAGTATGAACAAATGTACCTTTCATAGTTGTCTAGTTCACTGATGTTGTTGCCATTGAGAGATGCCTCTGCCATTTTCTCAAGTTTAGTCTTGAGTTCTTCATTTTTCTTCTGAAGATCAACAATCACTGAATTCAGGAAATCAATCTGCTCAAAACAGAGATGAAGAAAGTTAACATGGTTCAAGTCACATGCCACCAAAATACTCATATATGTATACTATACTTATCTACCACCCTTACTTTTGCAAGCAAATTTAAATAGCAATGCAAAATTGACCCAATGCAGGGAGCATCCAGGGTTGATTTGTGACCTGTACCCAATGCAACCAGGATAGGCACCAAGCCCTAGCAATAATGAATTTGATCAGCAAGGTAACAAAACAGGTGGATGGATAAAGTAGTTGAACAAAATTTCAGATGAAGGTACTTTACAGCTTATTGCAATATAAAGATGACTAACTGTTGATAAATAACTATTTCACAAGAAATGTTCAACTGTTAAAATAAATAAACCATGAAAGTTTAATTTTGCTTTGAAACCATACAAACATATAAGAGGTGAAAAGATTTTAAAACCAAATATTAGAGATAGCATGCAGTCTTAGGATCTTAAAATCTTTGCAGTTAAAGAAGAAAACAAAATTATGGTTAATCAGCACAGCTTTCCAGTACATGCCATTTAGGTATATTTCAAACATATCCAAATTATCATTTGTTTTTGATGTACTCACTAGGTGTATATACTGTATATCTAAATTGTGACAAAAAACAAACTACTTTTTATCTTTTAAAAGGAGAGTAAACCCGGATTAACAATGTCTTTTTTAACTTAAGTTTCTGTACTAAAATGAGAACAATATCTTCATTTACGTCATGAATTTTTATCTGCACGGAATTTACTTGGAACAAAAAAATCTTTAGAAAACGTAGCTAGTAAAAGAGGCAGAATAAAAAAAATTCATGCAGATTTCTTCATAAAGCACATCATAAGTGAGGCCAAGCAATTTTTATTTGCGTTAGAGCCAGCAGATGATGGCATCACAAGACAAACAGGAAGAATAGATGGAGAAACAAACCATATGCTGATTGAAGTGGGAATAGGGGAAATCATCGACATCAGGGAGGGAATAAAGGAGGAAAAGATCAGTTAGACACAAGAATCGTACAGAAAGCCAATGGTTGTTATCTCCATTGTGGTAGCTGTTTTTCTTTTTGACTATTTCCTTAAAATTTACCAGTTAATGCCAGGACACAATATGCTTTTTTTTTTTTTTAATAAGATGCTACCCAGTTCCTGCTCTCAATGTATTGGGTTAAAAGTGCACCTCATATTGTGTTTTACACCAACAAAAAACATTCAAAATCAGTGTTCAATATACCATTTTTTCTTCTTTCCTAAATACTATTTACGGTGAAAACCTAAAAGAACAAGTATTTCAGAGTTAACAGGTTGTCTGTCATATTATTTGAAACTATTTTCCTAAAAGGAGAGGCAGTTAAGAGCAATGAATCTTAACAAGAAAGAGCTAGAGTGAATCAAACTCAACATTAAAATTATTCACTGTTACAGAGAAATAAAAGCTGCTTTACTAGTAATTTTTCAAGACTACAAAGAGATACGACAGTAAAATTATAACATCAATTAAATGAGATCTATTTAAGAAAAGTGTTGAAAAGGAGTTCACTAAAACTATAATTAAGAACCCACTCCTTAAACTGACATCTTACTATTACAGAAAATTATTTTCTTTCTCATTACTTAAATGCTTATTGAAATGGTTGGTCTCTTAGTCTCATAATATAATATTGCATATTACAAATATGTTATGGAAAAATATAAACTAACTAGGCCAGCTTTTCGTTTCTAAACTAATACTCCACTTATACTATTATGTTACACTTATCTTAAAAGATTTGCCTGTAAAACCCAGTGAACATTACATGTATTTTTAAATGGCTTCAAAATTGTAAATATTTAAGGATCACTTTATATACAGTAAAATTTCTTAAAGTGATCTTCAGCAACTTCTACTGAAATGGAACAAGATTTCCAATTTAAATTATAATCTAAGACAATCTGAATTTATTACTTTTAAACTCTCATTCAATACATACTTGGCTTTCTAAAGATTCCTTTTCTTCTCTTAATTGTCCAACAGCAGAATCACCTGTAAATGGTGAATTAAAATAGAAGTCAGCCCTCAATGTGCAATTTAAATGTAATGCCTTATTAGGACAGATAATAAAAAGTAGTCTTTACTACCACTCTGCCTCAGTCTCTGAGGTAGAGATGACATCCTTCACCGCAATAAAAGCACACAGAAGATACAAACTGTAACCCTGGATCTTGCAGTGTTTATCTTTGTAAAATATGTTTACATTATGTGTTTACAAAAACCAAAATATTTTAATATCTCCAAAATGAAAATGTTTTCAGAAGACCATGGTTTCATGAAAAGTCTTTTTGTTTAAAAATTTGGTTTTACCTGGGACAGTAGAATCTTTATCCACTTTTTTGATTTCTGTTAGTTTCCTTTCCAAGTTTTGCACTTTTTCCTGAAGTTTGACTTTGTCAGCTTCAAGAGACTGCACTGCTGACTGGAGATTCTTTGCAATGGCATTCTCTCCTCTTAAAATGGTGATCTATACAGTTGGAGAATGGACAAATTTAGACATGATGAGTACATCAGAACAAAATGTCTATGTATTAACAAGTCACCTGTTAAATAAAATGGCTTAAAGTGAGTTTTTAACTTATAACATGCTAAAAGGGTAAGCAAAAGCAAAATTGCTGGAGACGACTCTCCTTCAAAGATACAGCAATTTGGAATGCTTTTATTAATTCTTTCAACATTTACCTCTTTTTTCAGCTTATCCAATTCAGAGTCCTTCTCTGAGATCAAGGCACTAGTTTGTTGAATAGATTTCTGAAGGGAAGTTTTCTCTTCATCATGTTCTTTCTTTAGCAAAGATTCACTGTTGAAAAAAGAAACTTTCCTTTTAAAAGCAAATCTACCCTGTAGCTTTAACCAACTTGATCATATATTTCACATATAGTGAAAAATATATAATGCTTCATTAAAATTATTATGAGGTGACGTATTATAAATTGAATGAATGAATGATTCATGGGTTACTGTAAATACCCCTGGATATATGCATTGCAGTCCTTCAGTTCAAACACAGTATTTTATATTTACTCATAATAAATTCAAGTCTTTCTCTCAGCATTTGTGCTTTTTCCTAATTAAAATAATAAATGGAGAACAGTTTATCTGCTTTATTAATAAATTACACATTGGAGAATTATAATTTAGAATTTGCCACTTACAGAATTATTTAAACATTTGATATTTAACTTTAAATTTTCAGGAATCGATGATTGAAAAGGTCCCCCATCCATTCTCTGTCTCATACCCCTTAATCAAATTATTAGCTTACAAAGATGGAAGGCTATCTAGTATGTAGTATCGAGTGCAAGACTGGCTACCAGGCCTGGATGGGGAAAACAAAGAAGCAACAGAGCTAAAATTAACACACCAGCATAAACAGTGACCTAGCCACGATTCAAACCCAGTCTGCTGGAGCTGTGCGAAATCTATACTACCCACAGCACCACCATGCTACCATAAACTGATAATTACCTTAAAACCTAAAAATGAAAGAAATGGCTCTACAAATACATTTTTGCATTTTAATGATGATGCACAACACAGTTTGTCAAAAAAGCAGGACAAAATTTATACAGCTGCAAAAAATAAGCATTTGACATGCAACACATGTATCTTTCTGCAGACATGCACTAGAAAATCTTAACTTCTTATCCTACTCTAATTTTTTACTTATTTTTTTTTAATCTGGATAAAGATATCCATTGAAACAATAAAAAAAGACATACATAGGGCGAGTACACTAGAAACCCAGTAGCTGTTAATGTATATCGTATTTTGCATATTTAAGACCATGCAATAATTAGAGTAAGCATAAAGATTTTAAGTTAGTGGTTAGTGACCAAAGTGTATCAACGCATTGTTGCTACTGTATACCCTAATGTGCATCCTTAGGGTATCAGATCATCACAGTAATGCATCGACTTGCTGGGAATATATGTATTACAAATAATAAGTATGAATATTAGTGCAGGTGGATGACTAAAACCTGCACGATTGCTTTAAGATATACATCGATAAAGGACTGCATTGCGTCTTGTAGCATAGACTAGGGAAACGTACTTGCCCAAAATAATTTCCATTTTTAATAAAAAAAAATGAATTGCATCACTAATAGCCTTTCCCTTTATGGGTCAATTCTAAAAGGGCAATATATTTTAATATATGTATGAGAATTGGCAATACAACTATAAACAACATTGAGTAGAAACAAACTGTACCTGTAAAGCAAAATGTATTTTAAACCTTAAGCAGACTAAACCTTATAGACTAAAATTGTAAGGGGCATTTGATTGCAAATAACAGCTCCTATGTCAAGCAGACAATAAAAAGAAAGAAAAAATGTACAAATTAAATCTGAAGCACATCAAAAGATATCTGTACGTAGCTAGGCAGTTCATGCTAATAACATCTGTAGGTGACTGAAGTGTAAAGAATCTGGGAATTCAGAGTACAGGGATACTTCAGTATTGCATTTTCCTTCTGCAAAATGCAGGTTTACATTTTCATAGTCAACTTTTTTTTTTTTTTCTTTTCTATGATATACTACTACTGCCCCTCAACTTCACTTCACATTCCATAAAATGGCATCCAACAAGAGAAGATATATGTGGAAGAACATATTTTCATCGAATTACAGCTACCTACTTCTTTGAAAAAGAACACGTTAGGTTGTGTAAAAACACAGAATAGACATTTCACACCACTAAGACAGTACACCGCAGTAAACACTTACAAATATATTGTGCATGTATATACATATACACACACACACACACACACACACACAGTGTAATATATACTATATGTTGTATTTATGCACTGTTTGTTCTTTGTGTCATTTGTTAGAACAGTACAATAATTTTGATGAAAACAGGCTATTGTGCCCAACAAGCTCAGACATCTTACTTACCTAGATTGTCTAAATGAATATCAAACTTGAGAACAAAAGGTCCTTAAAGTTAATCTCTACCACACTACTTGGTAATTTATGTCATGGGTCTATGGTTCTTTGCATGATATGTATTATAGTGTGTCACATGTATTGCTGGTAGTGGCATAATCATCACCATTCTGAGGAGACATTCAAGTAGGAATATACTATGTATTTACTCATTATGACAGTAAAGTTAAAAAAAGTGTTTGCATGACAAGTTAAATGAACAAGCTGACACGATAAGGACTTTAAACTACCTGCATTACTGTTGAAACGGACTAAAAAATTTTTCACAGGTAATCAGCCTACATCCAGTCTAATTAGTAGAACCGACCACCTGCAAATATGTAACTGGCTCAGTTAAACCCTGCCTCCATCATCTTTTTATGCAACATACAATAAGTATACTGTATGTGCACTACCTACGAGCTACATTTCTGGTGGATAAAAAGAGCAGATCTTGGCAATTAAATCTTAGATGAAGGTTCCCTGAGACACTTTAGTTGTACAGTATTGAAGGCATTACATAACATAGGTAGTGCAGATCTACAGTATTTTTCATAGGATTGTCAGTTCAATCCATGCCTCTGATGCACTGAACAACTCTGAGTAAATTGCTTAATTGGCTTGCAAAAAATACATTCTTAAAAAGTTAACATTTTAAATTAAAATTTAACTTATAAGTAAACATGAAGAAAAGCTTCTGACAAATATAAAGTAATAACAACAACATAAGAAATACAGTATAAAAAAATACACATGTGAGAAGCTATTTTGAAGAAGGTACAAAAAAAGTTTTAATCTAAACGTTAACTATTATGACGCATGAATGTTCAACACACTTCTAAACATTTGGGACATTTAGAATCACAATCTGAAAGGTCGAAAATGAGTTATGGTAGGAGAAAATGTTTACAGCCTGTTTTTCTCAGTTCCTATGCATACCCAAGTATACTGCTAGTAAAGGGCATTGAACACCTACTCAAAATAGGATTAACTTCTAATGAAGTATGGTTTCGCTAAGACAGACAGGCCTTATTGTGAGCTTTCTGTCCAGTCAAGACTGATATTCTGGAGAGATTTTAAGAAGAATGTTTCTCAAAAACATTAATATCAGCTTTCTTGAAGGACTGAAGTATTTAAGAAGCAGCTGAACGTTTCCATTGTTTCAAGCGAGGTTACTAAATATGATAAATGCAAGCAATACTATAAAATGTGTTTTGTAGCTGATTAACTTCTTTTAAGCAAGAGTGATTTCTGGAGGACAAGCTTGCTTGCAGAAACTTTACCTGATATATACTATTCAGGAAATACTGTAGATCAAACGCAAAAATTAATATGGCAGTTTTTTACTTTTCCTAAAAATGGTTATTCTGCTGCCTTGTTCAGAAAGAGATCTGTCATTCAATCATTATATAAACCTAATTTATTATTAAAAGGAGATTGTTCACCAAGTAATACATTGGATTCTGGATTCTCTAAAAAGTAACTGCCTGGACAACTGTGCACCTAAGTAAAGCAAGTAATGTAAACAATTATGTGCAACAAATTTGTGTAAGTGCACTGGCAAATATTAGTTCACCGAACACCACATTAAAGCTTAAACTATAAATTTAGGTTGCACTCTGAAATTCACTGACAACAATACCATTCTGAGAAATGAAGCCATTAGATGCTTTAAAGGTTTTCCCAGATTCTTACCATTTCATGACAATACAAAATTATAAACTGATAATGAAGCAGGTACCTTAAAGTATTATTGGGCAAGCTTTAAAATGCAAGATAACAAGAAGCACACGTTAGAAACATGGAAGAAAAATGCGAAAAAACACTGAGAAGAAGAAGATATCCGAGTTTGCTTGAAAGGTTCTCATTTAAATAAAAAAAATAAATAAAATTACACAATAAAGCAAGACATTATAAGGAAAGGATGCAGCCAAAATATATACAGAAGTTTAAATATTAAAGGAAATAAATAATAAAATTATTTATTATAACGTGGATAGACTTTCTTCAGTCTTACCATTAAAGACAGACAGATATAGCAAGGGAAGCAAGATTTAGAAAGGGAGAAAGAGGAGTTGTGATGAGAAGGGTTTTACCAGAATTATATTTTTAAACAATCAGTGTATACAGCACACAATTAAGTTTGAAGAATTAAGTTTTTTTTCCATAAAGACCACAAAATATTTCATTATCAATGGCAAAATTAACATTTACACACAATACTTCAAGAATAATAGCAATTGAAGGATGTTTAATTGTATTTTATTTATACTGCTAACATCTTGAATTTAAACACCTTTAACACTAAATTAATACATTGCTTGTCACTGACACTTATGCAAGTCCCAAGATTTCTAGAAATTTCAGAAATACGCACAAGAACATTAAATTATAATTACTTTAATAGATAAATGAGACAATGTAGTGTAAAAAGAGTTATTTCCTAATGATGATGTCTGATGTAATAATTAATGATGGTTGTGCATGATGTCACTGTTAGCAGGTGATCTCAAAGGTATAAAAGCATAATGGCATGTGAACACAAATTCATAACTTGGTTTATTTGAATATTATTTTTAGTGGGCCGATTTATATTTTTTAAATGAATGCCATTATGGGTTTACTTAAATGATTCCATTGCAAAATGCACCACGGAACCTGCAAGTGAACAAATTGTTTCATTGATAGAATATAAAATTGTATTTTTCAATTAAACATTTCAAAAAGTACACGCCATACACGTCTTATATTATACAAAGTAGAACTCTTCCAAAGACTTAGTGTAAGAAGTCAAAAGCCCATAGAAAGATTACCTTCAGACATATAAAAACCTTCATATAGACAAATGCTATTCCAACAAAAAAAGCATAGCACCACTGAAATACAAATATCAATAAAATGCTGTACATCAAGATAAACAGCCTTGTGTGACGCGCGGACAGTGGTGCCCAAAGAGAACAGTGAAAACTTTATTTTTATGCACATACTCATGACCCTTCAGAGAGATGGATGAAAAAAAGTATGCAATATAAAACTGAATTTCTTTGCAGCTCTGCAGAACAACATACACAAAAGGAGTTCAACAAATAGAACCAACTAAAAGCCACACTGTCTGTAATTCTACCTAAACAAAAATGAAAACAACTACTCATCCATTGCAGCACCACCTCTGCATTTGAAAACAGGAATTTGCCTTTAAATTTTCCATTCAACCAGCCAGTAAGCCATCACTGTACTTCCAAACTTCAAGCTCTAGGTAAAGGAACAGGCAGCCAATAACCCTACTGATATCCAACGTATCTGTGAATATCTCCCAGTTTACAAAAAAAACAAAAACAACAACACTCTTGTAGTGGTTCAGCTGTGCTCAGGAAGGATCAGATGCAAGTAATGCCTTCATGGTAAGCTGCTTTACATTGTACTTCATCAAATGAGCTAAACTTACTTCATTTCCTATTAATAGTACCATGTCTTCCACATTAACTTCCAAAAATAAAATATATTATCAGAGATATATGTTGATGCTACCATTTAAATGCTCTTACTGTTTTATAAAAATGTGTTGCAAGCATTTATTGGCAAACATAAAGACATTCATACGGCAACATACAAAATTAAATAGGTATGATAGTACGAACAACATGGTGGTGCAGTAATAGTGCTGCAGCTGCACAGTAATGAGACCAATGTTCACATTTCGGGTCCCTGTGTTAGCATGCTTTTCCGCCAGGTGCTCCAGTTTCTTCCCTCAGTCCAAAGACATGCAGGATAAGTGGACTGGCAAAACAAAATTGGCCCTAATGTGTATAAGTTTAAGTGTGTGGGCCAGCCAGGAGTTGCTCCTGCATTGCCCTCTATGCTTGTAGTCATATAGTAAGTCAGACAGGAGTTGTAACCTTCTGTAAGTCTTCTAGTGCAATAAACATCTTAACAGAGAAACAGAAGACTAGAAAAACTATCCTAAAGTCTTTAACTTTATTTACTCTATTAAGTAAAGCTATTTACTTAAACTTATCTTTAAAGATGGAAAAAAATTAAGGACTCAAAATAGTAAGGAAATCCATTCTCTCCAAAATTTTTCCCTCAGAACAATATATCAATTTAGAGCTGTGTAATCTAAACATTTTCATACATTTTCACTACTGCACATTTACCAACACATTATAATAAATCTTAAAAATACTTAGAAGACTAAAATCTCTTCTATCACATACTTTTAAAAATATATACTTTTTTATTGGGTTATCAATGAAAAAAATGTTTAATATGAAAACATTTTAGTTACAATGTAAAATTACATTTGACAATACATTTAATAATTCAAACTTTCTATTTGTGATGAGCACCAATCATTCAAAAATACATAACCCATTTTTTTTTCAGTATGCACATTTAACTTTCACAAGTAAAACATTGCATAAATGGTCAGCTTTGTTAATTTAAAAAGGAAGAGATACACAAGTAGTTAGATAAGTGATCTCAGGTATCCTTTGTATTCACTTACCTTTTTTTCATTTCCAGCAGTTGGTTATTAAGAGCTGATCTTTCTTCTTCAAGCTAAAAAAAAAATAAAAAAATATATGTGACTATTTTATTATGTCACTTTTATGGCTATATCTCTCTATTATATAAAAAAAAAACTGGGACAAGACAAGACTTTTTTCAAGAGATTTTTTCAAGTTCCGCAAGACAAGACTTTGGCCATGACAATTTTCACCTCTCATTCATGTGAATGCTTTTGACAGACACAGTTCCTGCTCTCTCAGCTCTTATAAATTTTAACATTTTTCTCACTTTAAGTTCACAATTAAAGACGACATATTATGTCCAAATCTCATTGAAGAATTTCATCACGAAGGAAAAAATGAGTACACGGGCAATCCTAGCACAGAGAAACAATGAAATCAAATGAATTTACGCACAAAATGTCAATCGGTTAGACAGCAAATTGGTTAAATGCGTATCAATAGACTATGCTGAAACAGTTGGTGGAAGGTGAAAACATCAACTTACAATATCTCGAAGAATATCTACAACTTGTTAAGACTGTCTAGTCTTCCTCCGCACGAATTACTGTAGAAAGAATTATGTATCCAAGAAAGGTAATGTAGTACATCTTCCGTGAATAACATTAGACAACAAAGGAGATCTTGATATACCATTCGTATTAAAATGTTAAGTTTCCCATTAGAATAGCTTTTGCAAAGACAATTAACAAAGCTCAAAGACATTCAAAAATGTCATTTTATTTAATAGAGAGAAAGAAACTAAATTCAATCACGGGCAGTTATACGCTGCATTGTAACGATAAAAGTCCAAACACAGAATCAAAATTCAAGGCGATATTGACAAAAATTTAATTCAAAAAAAGTTTAAAAAGTATTTGCGCCTTAATTTCAAAGCCAAACAGAACGAAATTGTATTACGCTTATGAATAACTGTAAAGCAATATGAAACATAATTTACTCTCAAATTATTATGTTTTACTATTTTTTTAATAGGGTTAATCATTCACTGTAATGTAAAATAGTTATATTATGCACTAGCAAAATACCCGCGCTTCGCAGCGGCGAAGTACTGCATTAAAATTTTTATTAAGAAGAAAATTAAACCTTTTTAAACTGAGGGAAAATATGCCAAGAATTATTTGTTAAGGATCTCTTTGTATACCATGTTGTCAGTTCGGCCCTCCGGTTGTAACATGACAAAGCTGTGCGCTGAGCTTACTCTTGAGCATGTAACTTACAGTTGGCCATGTGAACAGTAATCTTGTCTCAAATCTCACAGCTTGGATTGCTGCTGTCATAATCGGTTTGAGTTTCATGGTTTGTTTCAATTACGACAGTATTTGCAGGATTTGTTGTGTTGAAGTGACATTCGGCATCTGTCAAGCGTTGTAAGCACACAACCGGTTTCATCGATAAAATCACATCCAGCTTTTGAGAGTTTAAACATTCATAAACATCAAAGTGTCCACTACTGAAATCGTCACCTGTGAATCTAAGATGTTTAAGAGGCATTGGCGGTTGTCGAAAGGTGTAAAATATTTGGCCATTGCGGTACACTTGAAAGCGACAACCGAACAATTCAGCGGCAGCCATCAACTCACATGCAGAACCATAGGTGAAGGGCTTAAGCATTTAACTTTTATAGTGCTCCTGTGTAGTATAATTATCTCCTGTACCGTCATCAGTCCACACCTTGAACCTGTCCCAGTCATTCAGTACTAAGACAGAATGTTCCTCCGGATATCAAGAATGAGCCTGATATGGCCGTGCAATATATTAGAAAGAGAATGGAAAAGGTAGGTGCTATCTCCGGGCATGGAAACCACTCGGTAAGTGACAGTTCTTTGATTGATAGTGATCACCTCGATAGACATGGTAATGGGGGTTGGAATGATAAAGGAAATGGGTACCTGAGCAATGTAAAGTAAGTCTAAAATACCTATACAATAACTATAATTGTAATAAACAAACAATAAAACAGCGGAGAAGCTGTGGATTAAACAAAAAGGCTGTAGTTATCAGTAGGGAGACGTGAATCCCGTGGCAAAGCAAGGAAGGGAATGTAGAGACCGGAGCGACGGACAGTCTTATATAGGCAGGCAGCCAAAAACGTGGGAGGCGTTGGGATGGGGGACCCAACGCCACCTCACACAGTGACTGAGCTGCAGGCTATTGACGTATATATGTGCGTAAGTAGGATTCAGTTAGCGTTGGGAACCCATGTACCAAATTTCTTGAAGATGGACCCATAAGTAAGAAAGACTGTTGAAAAGTTCAATATGGTGGCCGACAGTGGCATCATACCACCGAAATAAGTACGTACATTGGTTTCGGTTAGTGCAGGGAATCCGCCTATAAAATTTCGAGAAGATCGGGCCATAAATAAGAAAGTTCAACGTGGCAGACGTTGTTGACCATTATGACCATTACACGTAGAACTTCGAAATGAAACCTGCTTAACTTTTGTAAGTAAGCTGTAAGGAATGAGCCTGCCAAATTTCAGCCTTCTACCTACACGGGAAGTTGGAGAATTAGTGACGTTGGAAAGTTCAATATGGCGGCTGACAGTGGCGTCATACCACCGAAATAAGTACGTACATTGGTTTCGGTTAGCTCAGGGAAACCACCTACCAAATTTCGTGAAGATGGGGCCGTAAATAAGAAAGTTCAACATGGCGGACGTTGTTGACCGTTATGCGTAGAATTTCTAAATGAAACCTGCTAAATTTTTGTAAGTAAGCTGTAAGGAATGAGCCTGCCAAATTTCAGCCTTCTACCTGCACGGGAAGTTTGAGAATTAGTGACGTTGGAAAGTTCAATATGGCGGCCAACAGTGGTGTCATGCCAACGAAATAAGTACGTACATCGGTTTCCGTTAAAAGTTTAATATGGCGGCCGACAGTGGCATCATACCACCGAAATAAGTACCAAATTTCAGCCTTCTACCTACACGGGAAGTTGGAGAATTAGTGACGTTGAAAAGTTCAATATGGCGGCTGACAGTGGCGTCATACCACCGAAATAAGTATGTACATTGGTTTCGGTTAGCGCAGGGAAGCCGCCTACCAAATTTCGTGAAGATGGGGCCATGAATAAGAAAGTTCAATAGGGCGGACGTTGTTGACCGTTATGACCATTACGCATAGAATTTCGAAATGAAACCTGCTTAACTTTTGTAAGTAAGCTGTAAGGAATGGGCCTGCCAAATTTCAGCCTTCTACCTACACGGGAAGTTGGAGAATTTGTGACGTTTGGAAAATTCAATATGGCGGCCGACAATGGCGTCATACCACCGAAATAAGTACGTACATCGGTTTTGGTTAGCGCAGGGAAGCCACCTACCAAATTTCGTGAAGACGGGGTCATTCTTCTACCTACACGGGAAGTTGGAAAATTGGTGACGTTGGAAAGTTCAATATGGCGGCCGACAGTGGCGTCATACCATCGAAATAAGTACATACATCGGTTTCGGTTAGCGCAGGGAAGCCACCTACCAAATTTCGTGAAGATGGGGCCATAAATAAGAAAGTTCAACATGGCGGACGTTGTTGACCGTTATCAACCGTTATGACCGTTACATGTAGAATTTCGAAATGAAACCTGCTTAACTTTTGTAAGTAAGCTGTAAGGAATGCGCCTGCCAAATTTCAGCCTTCTACTTACACGGGAAGTTGGAGAATTAGTGATGAGTGAGTGAGTGAGTGAGTGAGTGAGTGAGTGAGGGCTTTGCCTTTTATTAGTATAGATATGTAACAATTCCCACGAAAATAATCTGTTGTGAGATATGGCCGGCCATTCATCCCGGCCAATACCCCCAGGCCGCTAGATGGAGCCCTCCTTGCAGCATAGAAGTGCCCCAAATGCCAGCAGGGAATTATGGACAATGGAATTATAATGTACAGCCCTGCTGGATACCAAGGGGGCCGCCAGAAATCGCTGCAGGGAGGCCCAGGGATTTATATTTCCCATATAGCCCAGACATATTGCCAAGTCACGGGAACGGAAGAAATGATATACTTCCGGGCTGAAGAAAAACAGAAGTTTTACCTGACCCGGAATTGCTGGATAATCACATGGACTGAGGGCTCAGAAGCACTTCCGGGTCGAGGACTGTAAAGGACTGTGGGAGATCCCAGAGAGATGAGCCGAGTTGGGAGGCAGGCTGGCTAAGTGTCTGGGAGATTGGAGGACAGTTTATTATTGGATTATTGTATTGTTTATTGAAGTACAGGGGAGGTGGAGGTGCTTTGTGCACTTATTAATAATAATAAATATTATTATTGGACTTTTACCTGGTGTCTGACGAGTGGTCTGAGGGTTCAAGGGAGCGAGAGAGCCCTTAATCTGTCACACTGTTTAAATTGTACATCTGCATCCCCATATGCAAGTGGCAAAACCCCAAAGAAGCTAGCATGAAGCTCAGGCTCGGGGGTTGGCGAGCGAAGTGAGCAGGGGCCAAAACGCCCTAGTGGATAATAAAATAAATATGAAACAACTAAACTTTACATGTATCTATCTATATAATGTTCTAATCACTCAAAGTTATGGCAAAGTCCTGTTGGAGTTGCGAACAGCAAGTTCAAATATTGCTAACCCCAGAAGTATCCTGTTTTGTCCAGCTTTCTTATAGGTTATATATGCTCCCTCTCCTCATTAAAGTAGTTAATTGAGAGTTGACTGAAGCAGCAAACTGAAACCTAATACTGAAAACAGAGTAAATTAATTCACATAGGCTAAACATCTATACACCACTACAGTGTCTTCAAGAATATGTTAATTCCCACCCATCCCCAGTATAATCACAGGATACTGTTTAGCAGATACTGAGGGAACACACCTTCTGATGGCTACTGACTTCATCTTGATTCCTGCCCAGTTCTTCTGTCAGTTTCATATTCTCTTCTTGTAGAGCATCTAGATGCTGGGACTTCTGAGACACATCCTGCTTCAGCTCTTCACTGCAAAGACAAAGAAGGCTTTGGTACTACATTATCTGGTAATGCAAAGACAAGTAGTGTGATAATAGGTAGGCTTCATCCATCCTTCCAGGGCAAGATAACCACTATTGTAACTGAACCAAACTGATACCAAACTATGTAAGGTTTTCTGTCAAGAACACCAAAGGGATATATTAGCAAGTCTTTAAATGAAGGTAAGTAAAATGATTTAATGTTGTGCTTGATATAATGTATTGTCTATATGGTGTCTGCACGTTCTTAGTTTTTCTCCAACATTTGCAAAGACATGCATACATGATGGGGTGACTGGTGAATTGTAAATGAGCCCCATGAGTGTTATGGTGTGCGCATATACATGTGTGAGTGGTCCCAGCAATGTATTGAAGGCCTGCCCAGAGCAGGTTCCTGCAAAAAGCTCCAGACCCAGCAAACCTGAAATGCAGAGTACATGTGAAAAGTTATGTATAATGATTTACGCATAATGCCATTAAAAAAAAAAAAGAAAAAAAGTTACTGAAGGATCATGTTTGTGTATGTGCAATTTGCTCTAAATAGGAAAGGTTAAATATATAATTAAATTTAAATGTGACATAATTTTAGGAACAACAAGCCACAGCAAAAAGAATATTAGAACAGCAATTCTGTAGCAGTTTTCACTCAAGACATTGTTATTAGTTTATCAATGATGAGCTTCCCACAAAAAGCAAACGACAGGCAGTGATTGTAAATAAACTGCTGAAATAGCAACTAATGAAGATGATATAATCTGTGCAAAGTGCCAGATGGGACACCACCAGCCACACAGAAAAATGCCTACAAATGAGGCACATCACAGTAAAATGCTCACTTTATCATAAGAAAGACATCATATAGCAGAAGATTAAATAATTTAGTTCCACTGCCATCATCAAAAGTGAAATAAAGTACAACTGTAATATGCCATGGAACACAAATCACTGGAGGTCTGGAATAACATCATCTGATTTGATGAATCCAGATTCTTTCTGATTCACACTAGAGGTGGGTCCAGAGATAACAAAAAAAAAAAAACAAAAAAAAAAAAAAAAACACTCCCCTGCTATCTATTCTTCCAGTTAATAATGTAGACTGGTGATGAGATAAATACATCAGGCATTGTTTCATGCCACGTCTAAGGTCTGCTTTCAAACATGTAAATGTAACAAAAAATTTGAAAACCACTGCCAAGGATGTGCATCCCAAAATTGCAGAACTATACCCATCTGTAAGTTATCATTTTCAGTTATACAATGCCCTGTGCCATGCCTCTAGAAAAGTTCTACAATGGTTCAGTTAACAAGACAATGTATCCATTTTAAGGCAGGGCATCCTCTCTCATCTATGAACCAGATCTCAATCAAATCAGGCATCTGTCATAATTTTCCACACTTACCAAAGCCAAAGTGTGTTTTTTTTAACTCTTATCTTTTCAAGCTGCCTATTAACCTGAGTGTTTCCTTTCTCACTACAATTAACAAAACCATGTTGACCCTATCAAGTGAACAATTAAAACACACATGTCCCAAACAAACATAAAAGACAAGATTCCTGCAGTGATTCAAAATAAAAGGACAATTAATTTGTATGTAGAAAAGACTTGCCCTTTAAAATATTTTTGTTAGATTACAATTGAGCAGCTGCAAGTCTAAACATTTTTCTTTTCAAATTATATATCATCTCCACTACTTTATCCAAGTCATGTGACACTGGAAAATAAGATGACCCTTTTCTAACACACACTGGTATACTCACGCTGCCTAAACTGGAAAAATGATTTATAAAACGTCATGACTTCAAACAAAGCAGGCATGTATGAAATTCACTAGTAAACCAGAAAAGAATAAAAATCTTGAATAATCCTATCATTAAAGAAATTACACAAAATATACTCTGTAAATGAGTCAACAGCAAGTCAACTATTAGAAAACTCTGGCTAACAGTATAATAATACTGCGAGATGCCTGAACAGCAACATTACAAATATCTGTTTGGATGCTACATTAAGGCATTCAAGAGAAAAGACTCTGACTTAAATGTAAGGGTTAATGTCCGATACAAAATAAATCACAGCATGTCATGCTAAGAAACAGCATGTCCACTGCAAATAAAGCAAGGCGGGTGGTAACAAAATTTATGCCATGGGAATGATTTTCATTTTCAGGATTTGGAAATTTTGTCAAGATAAAATGCCCAATGTTAACAAATGAAACACTCAAAAGAAATAAAATTCTTTCTACAATTAATAGAAAATAAATGTGTATTTATGACAAGTTATTTTGTTTTGTTTTGACCGGCCAAGTAGCAAAGCTAGTAATATTATAAGTCACTGCTTTGCTGTATGTAGAAACATGTAAACCATTGTTTAATATATGTAAGTTTTGGAAGGTATTGTCCATAAAATAAAATAGAACCTTTTGCTCTTTTGTGTATTTTTATTTGTTTCCTAAAGCCATTTTAGAAAGTTTTAAGTCACAGTATATTAATTAGTACACCACTAAACCAATAAATTAAGGAAGGCTTCAAAGATATACAAGACAACAAATGCTACTTTAATCTGCAGCATAAAAATAGAAATTGTTTCTTATGAGGCAAAATATGAATGTTTAAGAATACTACCAGATACACCATGTTAAAATCGTTTTCACAGCTGAATGTGCAAATTAAAGTGAATACAGAATAACCAAATGTCTTCCTGTGAGCCATTAAATAATAAGCAGTATAATAAACCACACCATAGACACTGCACATAGCTGTGTAAGCTCCAAAGCGGATTGAAATAAAAATTGCACTGAGCAGTGCAAACAAAATGTCAGAAATCACCTGGGTTCAGGAAAGCTGAAGCTCAGTCTGTCAATTTATTGCAAAATTGGAAAAGGTATGACTGAAAAGTTTTCAATGAATAATATTAATAACAATGGCAGACAGAGGTGTTTAGCAGGGCAGAGGAGGCAGGTATTTTTAGCAAATGTCATTCAAGCAAGAAATGTTCTAACACTTTCAATGCCTTGCAAAAAAAATTCTGCTTAACTACATACGGCAAAAATCTGAAGCCTTTTTAGCCAAATAATCTACTGTATATCGATACTCTTTAGTTAGAGAAAAAAAAAAAAAAAACTGTGAGAACAATATGAAATGGTGCATGGTGATGCGAATTTGAAGAAGCCAGACCTCTGGAGAGGCTTGTCTCCAGGGTTTCATATCTAACTTTAGTAGAGAAATGAATCAAGCAATACCAAAAATGTGCAGAGACAGCAGAAACAGGGCTGCTAGTCCATAGTGAAATAACTGGAATATAAAAAAACAAGAATAAGAAAACTGCTTAAATTAAATAACTGAATAAGAAACTGTGCAGCTTTTTGAAATTTATATACAATTACACTTTTCTACAATTTTTTATCTTCCTATTTATATGAACAACTAATATTTTTGTTACAATCTAAAAAGCATTCAATTTATAAAATCACATTTAATACACAGACACACACACAAAATACATTTTTACATTATTTCCTGGTTTAATTTAAACACATCATTTGTACATATAAATCTTGAAAGAAATTATCAGAAATAACTATTTCAAACTTAAAATTACAAATAAATATATTTTTCAAGTTCTATCATTGACAGAACATTATGATATTTTCATTTCATTTTTGGTATGTTACCACATAAAATGCAGTTCCCTTTCTGTGCTCCTTATAAAAACTACCATCAATACGAGTCTCATATTGCACATTGAACAACATGTCAAACCTTAAATAACACAGTTTCATATCTTCTGATTATGACCTGAAAACCATTAAACTTGTTTACCACCGATAAAATGTTAATTTTATATTTTTTAAATGCATATAAAATGCATTTTTATTATATTTTTAAATTTACCTGATGAATTTTATGTGTCTTCCTTTGAAACATTACACATTAAGAGTAATAGCAAGAAAAGTCCTTAAATGAAACTATTAATTTTGATTTTACGAAGTTTAAAGCTTTCTATATACAGCAAAATTAGGTGCACAGACAAACAAAATTATAATGTAGTGTGCTTTTTTCTTTTGAAATTTTACTTTCCATAAATCAATAAACCATGTTTAAGGTCTTCTCCATTATTAATTTGTTTCTTTCCAGAACCTAAATACAACACACAAAAACAAATCTAATGTAAACAGGAAAAAAATATTACTGTGTTAACTGTTGTCATAACATTATTATGTTGGGTATTTTATGGTGTGGATTTTGTGTATAGAATGCATTAAAGAGGCTAGTAGAGCTTCTGTTTACACATACAAGGTAAAAGCTATCCAAAACATCAATAATCAAAGCTGTTTTATCAATTACCTTTAGAAAAAGTTAATTAAGAAGTACATGAGAAAACTGACAGTAGTGTTTATCTGATGACACTCTGCAAAAATTGTACTCAGGTATGAAAAAAAAGATGAAAAAGGCATCTATACACTGTACAGGCTAACAATCCTGATAATAAGTAACCAACATACATTTCTTTGCAGAGGGTGCCTAATCTCTTGTTCTCAGAACTGAGATGGTCTTTTGACTGGTTCAGCTCATCTTCAAATTTTAGGTTCTGTTGCTTTAACATTTCAATCTGAAAAAGAATCAGACAAGACACCTTTATAAGAGAGAGAGCAAGTAACCATAATCTTTACAACTGCAACACAAGGAAAACTGCTTTCTAAATGACAGTTGGTCATTATTATACATCTTTGACAAAAAGTTCAAGTAACATAAAATTTTGCTAACAAATGCAGTTTAGATTTATTTACATTTTCTTAGTTCAAATATTTGCCCACACCAAAATAATATACTGATACTCCTCTCTAAAGGAAGGACACCAAAACAACACAGTACAACATGTCAGTAGTTAAACCTCACAATGTTATCCAGATGAGCATGCAACAGCAGCCTATAAAGAACACAGCAGAAAGAAGCCAGTTGCTTTGTTAAGATATTACAGCACGTCAAAAGCTGAGCTACATTTTTGATATTGCCATTAATAAATGATTAGCCGTGTGTGAGGCAACAAAATGAATGTTATTGCCTTCATGCACAAATGAATTATTTTAAAATCTGGATAAATATTTAATCTCCACCGCTCTTATTATAAAAGTTTTATGGCAAACTTCCGTAATGCCCATCACTTATCTAAAAATGTAACACAGAGCAATGGTATGCTTTTCAAATAAAAAGGCTTACAACTCCTAAATTGAATAAGTGCATTATTTTCAGTTTTATGTTTGTAATTACAGCATTAAGAAAGTAATCAAGGCACAGAATCTGATCAAAATAAAGAATTTAAAATTACATTTCTAAGAAAAAAACACACAAGAAATCTACAGACAAGTAGATGTATAGAATTTAAGATATCAACTTACTGTACAGGAATAAATTAAGTAACCAAGAAAGAAACATCTAAAATAAACCAAATAAAAGCAGCTGCAGTTAACAAAGAGTGATACTCTAAAGACTCACACAATAAAAAAGTGTGTGAATATGTTACAATGAAGTACCTATAACATACTGCATTACAAAAACACATTACTTAAAGAGTGTGTAAAATATTCATCAAGAAATTCCTGATAAACTGTCTAGCAGTTTCATGTTTTACAATAGAATATTAAGAAAATACCTTAAAATTTGTAACATACAAGCTGGAATAGCTGCGTTGTAAAGCTGCAATGTCCATTTCTAAAATGCAGAGCTTTACCTCCTAAAGCAAATGTATCAATAATGCAAGCAGATCCCCTGATGTACATGCACTGCTGACTGTATGTTAAGTGCTCAGTTATGCCTTCATCCCTCACATGAGTACACAAGCTCCTTGGTAGAGTGTTACGTAACTTTTTTTTTCATTCCCAGATGATGCTAGTCAAGACTTTTTATGTTAGCTGCCAGTGAAGCCAGACCTATGCTTCAGAGCCAATCAGCTGACAGAGTGAAGAAAATCACTGTCTGCTTCATTTCACAGTGTTATCTACAGTATAGTACAGATCATATCAATCATAACTGCTATAGAAGCAACTTTGCAATTTTGATGGTACAGATACAGTAAATTAGAATAGTCATCTCAATTAAGCAGTTAATAATATAATCTTTAAAATACAGCTACATTTTGAATGTGTGCGCATGGGATATTTTCCTTTACCTCATACACACATGCAGTAAGAGGACTGTAATGAAAGTGTACATATGTTGAGAATTTTAAGTGAAAACAAAGGCCAACTTTACATTTAAAAACCATACCAATTCCATTAATGCTTAATTTTAAATTATGTCTAAAAAAAAAAATATCTGACAGAGAGTATATAAAGGTTTACTTGGCTAAATGCAGACTAAATAGAAACAGACACAAGACACACTGCTTGCATATTTTAAAGTAATTTAATTAAATAAATAGTAAACAAACAAAAATTCTGTGACAGATCACTTGCAACTCCTCGTCAGTCTCAGATATCACTCTCTCTCTGAAAAATTTTCTCTTCCCACCAGCCTACCAAACTTCTCTTATACACTGTCATTTTAATGAAGTGCTAAAAATGAAAGTTTATAAATATACATCTCACTTTCAAATCTGCTTAATCCAGTTGAGGGTTGTACACAGTCAGAGAGGAGCTTGGCATCACTGGAGCAGAGCAGGAAATAACTGTGAAGGATGGCCAAGGCCATTACCCGGCTGGGACACTGGCTGGGCATAAGGACCAAGGGAGTGAGGACATTTGGGGCTTTATCTTCCCCGGGACACTAGAGGGTAGCCCCCCCGGTTTGCTATAGCACCACAGATCCCCGCAAAGCATGCTGGGAGTTGGAGTTTGGAGCAGCCCTGTTGGATTCCATGGGCACCACCAGGGGGTACTGCAGGAAAAGCTAGCCCTTTGTGGCACCGCTTATGCCACACCCGGAAGGTGGTCAAGGAACACCTGAACCACTTATGGATGCTCAATAAAAGGAGCTGCCTCACTCCAGTTGAGGAGCCAGAGTCGGGAGGTGGAAGACAAAGCTTGCGAGGAGGAGTGGAAGCGAAGAGAAAGAAAGAGAGAGGAAGAAAAGAGGACTGTGTTGTATTGTACTGTGTTTGTGCTTGTGAACTGTGCTGTACTGGTGGGAAATGGGGGAAGTTGTTTCCCCCACTATAAATTTATGTGTGTTGTGGGACAAGATTGGGCTCTGTGTCTGTTGTATAAGCACTTTGGGGAGCTGTACACCCCCGGTGGTCCACATAACCCTGTATAAGGCACCAATCAAAGATTCTTATACATACACCTATGTGAGGACAATTTATAATCACTTACAATACAAAAAATCTTTGGGATGTGAAGGGAAAACCCATTGCAGGGAGAAAGTACATAACCAACACGGATACCAGCTACAAAATTTTAAACCAGGATGCAAAATTCATAAAGGATAAGCATTAACCATTGCCATCTCCAGGCCACCCAAGAAAAACAATATTAGCAAAACAAACTAATAAATAATTTCTTATAAAATATGTAAAAAGTAAAAAATAAAAAAGTTAACAATTGTATCATACCAAGAATATAATGCATATAGTTAAGAATAAACATTAAGCAGCACAGAAATGTAAACCTTCAGTGTATACATTGGATATAATTTATAAACATAATTCACATAATATGATAGAGTTTATACATATGGACTAAGCCACGTTTTGTTACTAAGTACAAAAAAGTGCAACCTCTACTATAATGCATTATGTGTCTTCAAATGTTCATTTTCAGTGAAGGCTCAGGTTAAGTCCCACTAGAAAGTGGATTCCAAATCTTTTACAACTATATTCTGTACTTAAAGTGACAACTGTAATAACCTTTGACAAAAAGACAAAACAAACAACTGTAGACAATACACGTAAAGTAAATGTACCAAGGCACATAAACTACTTAACAGATTAGAAAAGGAAACCATGTGAACAATGCGCTCTCACTAGCATTTCTAGTTTTTCTCTGGCATTAGCTTCCAGTACAAAGAGGTGGGTTACAAGACTTGTATCCGCTTCAAGCTTAATTATGAAGACTAGAATGAACAGTATGGTGATCACATTTACCTGTATGTTTTGACAGTCTAGGAGTTCTGTGATTTAAGAAAACAGTAGGATGAACGAAGACTGAAGCCCATAGGATCCCTCCAAGTCATTTCTGCTTGAGGGAATGAGTTATAATGGTGATAAGACATCAATACTCTTACTAAAAACATTTGCTTGGATTTGTGTCTAAAGCATGCATTTCCAAGTGCTACTATGTTTAAGAGTTCAAGATATCCAGGTATATAGAAATTTTATAGAATATCTTGCAAAATGTTATGATGAAGCATTATATACCTTCTCAAAGAGAGTATCATTAGCAGTAGGTTTGCCTTTTCACCAAATAATATGTACTGCCTCTTTAAAGCCAAACTGTCAAACTTGTCTCTGTAGCTGAAAGCACGGAAACATGTCAATGGAAACTGTCAATCATAACACAAGCAATACACAACATGTAAATCTCTAAAACTAGGTTTTCAGGCACATAACTACTTCTTTCAGTCTCTTCAGAGAAGACAGTTCAGTTTCAAACAACAATTCCACCCTTGTAAGTCAGGCAAAAACCCAAGTAAAATCTGGACAAACCTTCCTCCTCTAGACTTCGAAATATCCACACTTGTCAATAATGAAATACTTCTCACAGAACAAGTGCAACTGAAATAGCAAAGCAATACACACAGAATGCATGCTGGGAGTGTAAATATCTAATATATTCAAAGAATAAGCAATGTGAATAAAATTTTAAATGACCTACACTTTCTACTGCATCCTCAAGAATCTAGCAAAATAACCAAGCAATTTTAGCAACTCCAGCTCATCACTTATTTTGTTACAAGTACAGCTGCAGTAGATATTTTTTCTTCATTAATCTCATTTACCCATCCATATGTTTAAAAACACACTAACCTCGCCTTAACCCATATTCATACCCAATTATCAGAACTGTCCAAAAAAGTATAAAACCAGCATCATTCTCACAGCTGAATAGAACAGCACAGTTTATTTATATAGCGATAGACAGGCAAATTCCATATGCCAGAGAGAGACAAGACAGTGGCAGAACACATGAGGCTGCTCCTTTGCTGCATGGGACTGCCAATATGGTTCACATTAACTATGTTGTGGTGAAACAAACACATACCACATCTAGCCACTTTCAAAAAGCAGGACAACCCAAAATATTAATATATGTTATATAGATGATACAAGTGTTGTACTGAATCACATAAATGGCCATGTATTCTGATAGCTGTCTGAATGTTTCACTGTTTAGAGAAACTATACAAAGTAATATTTTAAGATTAGCAGTAAACTGACAGTGTCTTCTAACCAACAGGTTTATATTTTAGAATGAATTTAGAACACCTTTAATCACTACAAATTTTCTTCAATGTGCGTTTGTTATGTGGATGATACTCAGATCTCAGGTCATGTTTTCAATGATTTCACCGAGAAGATGAAGGTAAATAATGTACATGAGTGGGTAAAGAACTGAGCCATGTGGAACATCATGCCTAAGTCGTTAAAAGTGACAAATCAATAACATTAAAACTGTGCCACAGATGGATCCTCAAGGTGCAAATATAATTCAAGATATTGAGACAAAAGAGGAATAGTGGTATCAAAAGCCACTAAAAGATCTGGCAGCGTAAGATTTGAAAAAATCAATTTATTAGGTGTTAGAATTAAATCATTCACAACCTTCACCAAGTCTCGGAGCTATACTTGTTCCTGAAACCTATCTGTTAGGGTTGAAACAGGTTGTGTTTTTTCACATGACAAACTGACACAAGTGACAAAATGCGTTTTTTTTTTTTTTTTTTTTTAACAGGTCGAGGGATACCATGCCAGATACCTGAGACACAAAGCTAATGTCTGCAATGTGAGAGCACAGGAAAGTCATGCATCCCTTGACTGATGTGGTAGGCATGTGTTTAGCAAATTAGTGCAAGCATTAACTTTAGTAACAAGCTCTCACAAAGGAAGATGTTCACACAAATGAATTTGTGCTCACTTTTTAAGCTTCAAAATGGGACAAGAGTTATGCGCTTCTAAATAAAAAAAGTTTAAGTGTCTATCAAATGTTTTGCAAGTGCTTCAGGGGTAATCAAAGCTGCAGACAGTGTAAAGTAAGCGATTCATGATTTAAATGAAGAAACACATTAAAAAAGAACATCATCATCAAGGGACACTAGTTCGTCAAGAGTACTGCATTTTTCCGAAACCCCGGGGGGGGGGGGGGATATTCTCATGTTACAGATATCTAAGTCATTATACATTCATGTTTAAGAGGCTTGGATAGTGCAGTTAACTCATTAAATAAAACAGTTTGTGGTATGAAATGGAAAGATTGACAAGACAAATTGAGAAATGACATTTGAAAATACCAGGTCTAGTTTGTTATCAAGAATACTTACATTGTGATATTTACAGCTCATGCACAAAGTATGAATTTGTTATGAAATAACTATTAATAAATCTAACAGGACAAAATGACTACTCCTCACCTCTTGCATTAGCTTCTGGTTTGTTTGTCTTGTCTCCTCTAGTAGAGAGAAAGTCTCACTCTTTTCTTTTCTTAAGGAGTTCATTTCCTCATTTAGAGAATGCAAAGATTCTTCTGTGGTATGATCAGCCTGATTGAAAACAATGAACAGTTAAACACCTTCCAAACAACAAAACATAGGTTTAACATTAAAGTACTGTATATAATGGAATGCAAACCAACTCTTGGATTTTCCTTTAACATTCATTAATTTTGGTATTCTTCCTAGAAGAAACTGGGATTTAAAAAATTGCCCACACATATCATTATACATTAGATTATTTTTTGGTTCAATTACATCTTAAATATGATTGTATAAACATTACAAGAGGAGTTTCATTACAAAATGCTATTCAACCATTTTAGCTATACTGAAAAAAGTAACCTTTCTGTTGTAAGCAAATTAGCATTTAACATAAAATTATTGAAGATTAATAATTGCTATGAAATACTGCATTTTTCAAAAACTAAAAAAGTCAAATTTGCAGAAATTTTTGCTTAACTCAAAAAATCCATTGTAGGCTTTTTCTCAAAAATGTACACATTTGCAAAATCAGTTGAAGTAATAAAGTAATTAACAAATAAATACATTTCAATAAGTTTGATAATAAGAAGAATAAGAATGGTATGCTTAAAACAAAAATATAACTATAAAGCAACAGACAAACAGATGGTACAGGCAACGATAAAAATCCCTTCAGGAACATACAGCAGTTAACACCATTTAAATAAAAAAAAAAAAAAAAAAAAAAAAAAAAACACAACTCAGTAAAGCAGCTCCCCTACAAAAATGTGCCTTTTAGGATGTGTATCATTGCTAATCATCGCTAATACCAAATTAAAGAAATTTTAGAAACACCATAATATTAATTAAATCAGTAAAAGTACACTATTAAATGTATACATATAAAACACAGAAGACAAAATCTTAGTATATAATACATACAATTCAACATTTACTATAAGCATATCATTACACATTATTTAATTATGCAGTATGGACAACGGGCACAATCTCACACCATAAGTGTGATGAAAACAAATATGGAAGGCAAAAGGCAAGTTCTAACAGAGTACAATAATTACCATAAAATAACTCAATTAAAGCAAACAAAACATTTGGAGAAAGGCCACTAACACTGAAACTTTATACTTTCATGCTTAGAAGTTACTGACGGGCTGAAAGTATATACTATATACACTATACAGAAAAATCTACATTATCCAGAAGAAAGTAGTGTTTATTGTATTTTGAAAGTAATGCAAATGTTTTAACATGCTACACAATATGTATACGGCATGTTTTTCTAAAATATGATATCTGTATGGCATGGGACTCAAGTCTTTCTACGGCAGTGATTCTAAAAATTGTAAAATGGCACTTAATGCATTCTGCAATGAAACTCCTCGAATAGTTAATTGCAATACACTGATAAAACAACTTAAAACAAACAATCCCTATTTTTTAAAAACATCATAAAGCTATTTATTAATAAAGAATATCACATGGTATGTTTACCCATTTGACATGCTTAATTGTCTCCTTTTGAGAATTAAGCATGCTTCAGTAAATGCAAAGATGAAATTTGCAAAAGATGGAATGAATTAGCATAATTATGACTCTAATGTATCTTTATACCCATTTCATTAAGTAAAATATCAACTTTAAAAATACTATATGTACACCACGTGATATACAATCCACCTTGTACTGAAAATATTTTTACCCTCATGCAAGAAATATGGATCTAATTAATAAGGTTAGCAATTCAGAACAATGATTAGAGCAATACATTTCAATATAAACTACAATTCATTATCCTTTTGTTAGATTATGGAGGCAATTAGCCCATGGTGATTTAGGCAGTTCATACCATCCATCTGAACTGAACAAAAGTTTAAAAAAAAAAAAAAAAAAAATTGTTAGTAAAAAATAAATAAACCAAAAAGTGCAACCCATGCAAAATGCAAAAGCAGCTTTGAATTAGTGGGGTGATTAGTGGTTGTCAAAAAATACCTTATTTTTTTCTGCTAAAGCAATTTTGTGAAGCTCCTCAAGCTCTGCTATTTTCACAGCTGCCTTGGCTTTTTCTTCATTTAGGAGGTCTGTTTCAGTAACAACTTTTTTCAACCTAGATGCAATTTCTTCCTTTTCTCTACCTAAAACAGCAGCCTGCTCTAAGACGTCTTTATAGGATGCCTCCAACTTTGCTTTTTCATTAAGCAAGCTTTCCTTTTCAGTGAAAATTTCATTAAGGCTAGTCTTTATTTTTTCAAAATTCTGGAGTAAATTTTCATGTACTGCATCTCTCATGGCTTGATGGTTTTGCTGAGTTTCCAGATCAGTAAGGAGTTTTGTCCTTAAGGCTTGAAGATCAGTATTTTCAGCTGTTAGAATGTTCAATTTGCTTTTCAGCTCCTCAACAGTACTGACCAAAACACTTTTTTCAGATTTAAAAGACTGCTTTTCATTTTCAGTGAAACTTAGGTTGGATTTCAATTCATTAATCTCATTCTGTAGCCCCTTCAAGCGGTCTTCAACATCTGACTTCTCCAGAGTAGCAGTTACTAGGTCATCACAAGCAGCTTTATACATTTTCTCCACATTGGTTTTCTCTGCAAGTAGTTTCTGGTTTTCACACAACAGTTTCACTTTATTATCTTCAAGACTCTGGTTTTCCAGGCATAGTTGTTCACATTTAGTGCCACTGGCTTTCTGGGTCATATGCATTTCTTCTAAGGTCCTCAGAAGATCAGACTTGTCCTTGACTAGAGTCTGCATTTCATTCTTCAACTCAGCTAACTTTGACTCAAGTGCGCTCATTTCATTAACTAAGCTCTTTTTCTCATCGAGGTTTCTTTTTTGGTGGGATTCAAGTTCTTGCTTCTCTTGCAGCAAATCCTTTTTTTCAGAAAGCAAGTCTGTACACTGAATGGCAAGGCTATCTTTCTCATTATAGACTAACTGCAGTGACTTCTGCAGTTCAAGCACTTTAACTGCAAGCAATTCTTTTTCTGTGTTCAACGAATCTATTTCAAGTACCCCCTCTCTACTATTGTGCATTAATGTGTCTTCTATTTCTTTATACTTTGCTTCAAGGGCAATTTTCTGTTTTGTCAAGTTTTCTTTTTCAAGATACTCCTTTTGAAGTTGAATTTTCAAATCATCTCTCTCTTGCAAGAGGCAATTGTATGTTTCTTTAACAGCTGCTTTATCTGTCTCAAGATCTTCTAAAAGTAAAACAAGACTGGTTTTGGCAGATACTAGTTGAAAATTTTCTTCGCACAGTTTTTCAAGTTCCTTCCTTTTGTCTTCAATGTCAAACAAAAGTTTGGAATTTTCATCTGACAAGTTTGCTTTTTCAGTCAGCTCTCTTTCATGTTTTTCTGTCAATACATTTTGCTCTTCCAACATTGTTTTGATGTTGGTTTCAAGAACTTCTACCTTAGCTTCAAGTGTCTCTTTTTCCTTCAATATTTCATCAAACCTTTTATCAAGGTTTGCACATTTCTGAGACAGAGAATCATTCTCTATTAGCAACATTTCCTTCTCTTGCTGGAACTTCTCCCGGGTTGCCACTGCCTGATCACGAAATTGCATTAGTTTTTTTAACGTGTCCTCCCGTTCATGCTTAAGCTCTTCATTCTCAGCAGAAAGCCTTCTTTGAGTTGCCAGTAAGTCCTCCTTCTCTTGCAATAAATTCATTCGCTCAGAGTCTGTTATTTCCCTACTGGTCTTAATTTCTTCAAGGAGTTTAGCCAAGCTTTCCTTTGATACTTGCAATTCAATCTTTTCTCTGGTTTCCTTTTCACAGTCTTTCCTGAGGCTGGCCAGTTGATTCTGGAGTTCTTCATTATCTGCTGTTAGACAAGATCTTTCTGTACACATCTGTTGTTTCAATAAATCAAGGTCCTTCAGTACGATTTCCTTTTCTGCCGCTAAATTACCACTCTTCTCAACCAGGCTTGCATTTTCTTTTTCTAAATTCTGGTAATTTGACTGGAGCTCAAAATTACTTTTTTCTAGTAAACAATTTTTATTATTTAAAACAGCCTTCTGTTCCTCAAATGCTTCACGCTCTAAAGACAAAGTTTGTTGAATACGCTGGAGTTTGTCATACATATCATCACTCTCTTGAGAAACCACCTTAATCTGTTCTCTTAGTTTTATTTCATGTAACTCTAATTCCTCGGTTTGCTGTTTAAGTTTTTTAAGCGCTTCCTCGCTATCACTGTTACATCTTTTTAATTTCTCCATATGGTTTGTCAGCTCCAAATTCATAGTGTTAAGGGTCATCTTTTCCTCTGATGACTTTTCTGCCTCTCTTTTCATGTGATTTACTTCTTGCACTAAATGCTCATTATCTAGTTTCAACTCTTTCTTCTCTTTTTCCAGTTTCTGACAAGACAGCCACACTTCCTGTTTTTCTTTTTCAAGCTTCTCTTTATCCTTCTGCAGATTTTCATTTACTGAAAGCAGACTTGCATTCATGGTGGTAAATTCTGATTTTAGTTTTAATGTCTCTTCCATTAAAGAATCTCTAACCAGTTTTATTTCATCTCTCTCATGTGTGAGGTTTAGTTTGTCAGAGTTTAAAACTCCTACTTTTTCATTTACTTGTTCAACTGCAGACATGGCTGATGCCAGCTGCTCTGTTAGCAACTAAAATAGTAAAAAGTGGGAAAAGGTAGAATAAAAATGAAGTTAAGAAGACAAATGGAAATAGAGTTGGGTTATAGACATACAGTAATCAAAAAAAAAAACATTCAAACATGCTATGAAAATCTCAGGTAGTAATGTGTTCTGTTTCACTTAGTTCTGATTTGCAGGAAAACATTCAATGATGACTGAACATCAACAGATGAACAATTTAAAACACAAAAATAGCTGTACAAGACTAAAAACACACTTATTTTGTGCTTACATTATTTTAAAATTATTATTCACTTTCAGCAATTCCAACTATATCTTTTTGCTTTATTATTACAATATCAGCCAAAACTGAGTTTCTTTTCACTTTTTTACATGAATTAAGAAATATTTTTTAGATTAATGAACATATTAAGTGGGATGGTTTCTGTATTTTGTATTCTCTTCATTGGAAATTATGCACAGCTACTGAAACTAATAATATTTATTATTAGAATAATTATTGGTTTAAACTGATGAGTAGCAGTGCTGGAGTAGCTTTTACATATAATAAACAAATAAATAGCATTTCACATCAAACCATTAGTTAAAGTAAACATTATAAATTATTAAAGGAAGAGTTTTATTTATTGTAAAAACTAGTGTTAAATACCCACTATTATACATTTTACCATTTCTAATTTTAGACAGCTGGGTGAAAGTGTAGTTGGGAAGGACTACTCAGAGGTACAGCAATACTAATTCTTGCGCTGCGAACCAGTTTGTGTTTGCATCTTTTAAGGCCTGAGATATCTCAGGACCCTTTCCATTCTGTTAAATGTGGAACTACACTGTACCCTCTGTTTGTATATCATACCAGTGAAGCAAAAAAGGACTATATTTTTCTACTTATTTTACACTTAATGATAGAATATTACTGCTATATGAAGAATACATGATAAAGTCTAAATAAGACGACCAGAAGAGCGGAAAACATTTGATTTAACAAATGACCTAAACTTCTGTGGCCTTGATACTAGACATAGCATAAGTTATTTTCACCATTGTGGAAAACTTAAATTTCTTTTTCATTGTTAACCTAAAAAGGCGAGCACAAAAATACACCACCTGTTTTATTCAACACAAAAAGAGATACTATGCATAAAAGAAATTAACTGGGAACACAGACCCGAGTTTTTTTGTTTTGTTTTCTTTTTAGAAAAAGGTGTTTGGTGCTTCAGACATTTTATATTCAAGGGAGGACCCAAAAATTCCTACATTTGTTATGAAGAAAAAAAAAAAATACGGCATTTGCCTTTCAGTTACTGTCAACATACACCCCATGTAATCCAATCGACAACATTTTCCTCTAGTCATCTTTTGTTACCGTGTCTAGGACCTCCTGTGATTTTTTTTCTGGATTTCTAACATGATGACAAATTATCCTTCCTTCAGTCTCAGTCTTACTATAAGGAACAGAAAAAAGTCACAGGGAGCAAAATCTGGCAGACACGGGAGGTATGAAGCAACAAGCACATTGTTTTTTGTCAAAAAGACATTACGTGCAGGTTTGCAGTCATAGTGCAGCATTGTATGCAGGTGCATTGTCATGGTGCATAAGGTAGTTTTGCGTGCTCTGGATGTTTCTTTACTTTAAGATTTATATAGATGTCTCAGCAGTTCAGTGTAACGTCACTGATTAACAGTCTGTTCATGGGGAACAAACTCTTCATTTAAAACTGCGGCAATGCTGAAAAAAATGTATTCAGTGTTATCTTAATGATCAATATTACCCAAATGCAATTTTTTACGGCTTATAGAAATAAGAAAATCATCCTAGTCACATGCACGACTGTAAAATAAATGTCAGAAATACATACACTATCAACTCAGCAAGATATGACTTTGCAGACTAATTAACAACAATGAAGGCATACGATACCTAGTGGTGTAGTCGATACCTATACCCTACTCGTGTGCAATTGACAAATTCCGGGAATTTTTTGGTATCGCTCAACCACCCCCCCCAATCACATACACATATGTATAAAGATTCAAATACACCAATATCCACAAGATTAAAATTGGAATACAGTATATTCTATAACAAAATGCAAGATAAATGTGAATTTATAATGATGTTTCATCAACCGAATTAAAAATAGACCTTTAGAAAGTATAGAAACAAAAAAGATTAACAATGATTGACTAAGAGCTGCATAACAAGTGTCTGGTATAGTGAAGAAACCTGTCAGAGGTTTATTTAATGTTCATCATGTTAGCACGAACTAAACAATGACGACAGATAATCTAGGATGTTGAATTTAACATGCTTGTCAGTCAATGGTGGAGTATTGAACATACTAAGAATACAGCACAGCTTGGTCCATTCAAAAATTCTGGAAGATACATTTTACATGTGTATTATATTGAAGCTTTACGCAGAAATGTCATTAGAAGGAAACTGTAGTTTTCTAGGTCATGTATTATAAAATAATTCTTAAACTAGAAGCCATTGGTATCAGATGTAACTGACAAAACTGTGTTTCAAGATAATCAGTCAATTCCACATGCAGCTAGGTTATCAGGTTATTTTCCAGGGTTAGGTAGGGGTCGATCTCTGAAGTGTTACTCTTTCTAATTTATATTATTCACAAATCTTCTAAAATATTAAGCCAAATTTGTAAAATTTTCCAAGGACAGCAACAATTGCAAGTAAAGACTTAGGAAATACTTGTCAATAGCAGTTTACAGCAGACAAGTACAAAGAAACTAATGATAATTACAAGATGGGGGACACTTTCCAAGAAAATGCAACCACTCAAAAAGATTTAGGGGCTCAAGTTGACAAAACAGAAGTATCATCTAGGCAATGAGTGGAAAGAAATAAAAGAAAGATCATAAATCACATACCTTCTTGTAGTATGCGACTACAAGGTACCTTTGAATAAAATTTGTGCTGATTGATGTTACTGAGAAACTATGTGATGTCTTCTCATAAGGAAACAAAAAACCTATAACTATACCTTTCTGTGGAGTTTTGTCTAAATGACATCAGTGCCTGTAGCTGTATTTATTCAATTCTGATTAGAAACAATAAAACAGGATTATTAATGGAAAAGTTTAACTCTGCTCATTAGGTTATTCATTTTTTTAAGTATTGACCATCACAAATTTGGCCAGAACTGAAATAGCAATGTGGACTTTATTTTATTGGCTTTCTGAATTTCTACACAGCAAACCATAACTAAAGAAATTAAAAATATAATTAAAGTTGATAAATGCAAAATGAAAGCATGAAGTGGCAGGAAATAAAAATTTGAAGAGCAAATTAAAAAAGACAGCAGCAGGAAAAGCAGATTAAGAGTGTGGTTGTCATGGGCTCAGAGTCAAAGGTTTTTAAAATGGCAAGAGCTAGAATACGTTAGATTACACCCCATTTAATAAATAGTGATGCCTTGAGATAATATAAAATGAGAAAATATTTTATTTACTTTAACTCTAAAAATTCATCGCCATAAAAAAAAATGAGAGAAAGACCTATGGGGGACACATCTTCTCCATGGGTCTACAGGGTAATTTTAACTAAAAGACAAATAAAATGTTAATTTTTAAATGCGAGTGGTCTTGGCTGATTCAAAGCTGGATACAGAATGATACACACTTTTGTAGGGCTGAAAGCAAAAGTCAGATTGATTCAAATAAAACGCATCTTTGTTTGTTATGTTAAGTCTCTTGTGATGGTGTAGTCAAATAACACAATATACTTGTAATACAGCTGGATTGATTGAGTCTACAGATCCATCACAAGCTGAAGCACACATATGAAAGTTTAACTGGAATGACTGCATTAGAAAATTTGTGACAAGAACAGGCCATTCAACCTAAAAAGCTCATCCATCCTATTCACCTATATTGTCCAAAATAACCTGAAGTCGAGATTTAAAAGTCCCTGAAGTCCTACTCTTCAACTCACCACTTATTAATTTATTCCATGTTTCTGTGGTGTTCTGTGATAAGAATAACTTCTTAATTTTTGTGTGAAATCTGCCCTTAAGTAGTTCTCAGCTGTGTCCCCAAGGTCTTCTTGCAGTTTTTTTTTTAAAGTAACAGCTGGGATAAACTGCATTAATTTTGTAGCAAAGTTCATTATTGATAAAATATAATTTATTTAAAACACATTATTTAGGCAATAGGACAGACTATCCCTGAAATATTCCTCCTTTTCAATACACAGAGCAGGGTTTAAATTAATAATCTGGATCAGGGCTTTAACCATGTTTTAATTTTTGCAAATATAAATAAAAATCATGACACTGCACCATGGATTCACCTGGAAAACTTGCTGAAATAGTAACCAAAGGAAACAAACATTTTAACATGTATCCTAGGTACCTCAGCTTGTTCCTTAAACTGCTTTAACTCGATTATCACTTTCTCCAATTCCTGGTTCTTGGCTTCCAAGTTGATCAGGGCTGTGTCAGCCTGTAACAGTTTTTCCTTGAGTTCCTTTATTGTTTGATCATGAATGGCAGTCAATTCAGCAAGTGCCTTTGCATGTGAAGCCTGGATCTGAGACTGACTTTCCTTTCTTTGTTGCTCCTGGTAACGGAAATAACAAAAAAAAAAAAAAAAAGAAATTAAGTAAACTTTAAACTAAGAAATTAATATTTTCAAATTTATTATAAAATTTATTTAATCAAAAAGTCATGTTTAAGTTATTTTACATTGAATTTAAACATTACTTGATTCTATATTATGAATGATCCAGTTTTACTGTATTTACAAAAGTTAAATTGCATTTGGTGTTTATTAACTAAGCACCGATTTTCTTTATAAAAAAAAAAAAAAAAACTGTATACAGAAACACATACATACAAAACACATAAACAGAAAATCTACTTTAGCATTAACCATACATAGTAAATTTAATAGTGCAGAAATTTTAAAATGTTCTTTTAGGATTTTGATTTTGAAATTGTGGATGGGTGAGCAGGCTCCAGAAATACCCAAGAGCTATTCTGCCACGAGTATTATGTTACTTTGGCAAACTGGTCTAAGCAGAGAAGCCAGACAAAGAACAAATCAATACTTGACTCCCATAGTAGTAAAATAAATAGTTTAATTAGAGATTACAAATCCTTGCACATGTCAAGAATTGTCTTTAAAAAAAGTGCCCTTCCCAACCATAACCTATCTTCTGTGGGGGAAAAACTAAAGTTTTAAATTTGTCAAAAAGTTTGATCTCTGGTTTTTAACTGATTTTGATGTTTTAGGGTCCCCTGATACAGAAAACATTGATATCTCAATGATGGGTGTGTGTCTGTCTTTGTGCCACAGTTTTTTTGAGGACAGTCTAGAGCTAAAATGGCTAAAAGGAAAAATATCAAACTCGAAACTTAAGCCTGTTATGAGATGACAATGTGGCGATTAGTTTTTGAGCCAATTCATGCAAGAGAAAGAGGCACTCAAGAGGAACCATCAAATACCGTAATTATGCAATTAATTATTAATTTTTCTGAATTCTTTTCATCAACTGTGATTGTAATGACACAGTTGATTAGAAAGATCAACTCTTTTATTTTAAAGGAGGAAAGGGATAAGGAGTATGGAAATACTCTGTTCCAGACTTCAGCACCTACCAAAAGTAGGTTGGGACTTGAAAAGGCCCATTTTTAAGGTAAGACATTTAACTTGAAGGATGAAGTATTTAATGTAGCGCTGGCAGAAGAATGTACAATTTCATATAAGGATAGTGTGAAGTGTTGCAACTATGGGGGTGGAAGAAATGATTTAAGAAGTCAGAAGCTATGACATTCATTAAGGTACACAGAACAGTAAAAGACTGAAGATGTTGTGGATGACACCATTCAGTAAGGAAGAGAAAGAATTTTTGATGCATTATTTTTTAATGCATTATTTTTCTCTCATTGGTTTGCTTTTAATTTAACCTGGATGTAAAAACAAAAAAAATCTTACCATGTTTGTCAAGCTCTCCTGCAATGACTTCATCTCACTTTGATGTTTTTCTTCTGAATCTAACTGAATTTGGTCAACTTTTGAGGTCATCTGTTTTAGGTTTTCCTCCAAATTAGCAGCTTTTTCTTTTGTATCCAAAAGCTCAACATGCAACTCTTCCAACTTTCTAAAATTACAAAAACAATAGATATTTCTTTTACTGTACATTTAGTGCAGACATACATTTCTGTATGGGATTTGAACTAAGGGAAAAATTACCCATTCAAAACCTGTTTCACAATTACTGAGATTTATATGGACAATGGTATATTAGCATTCACATAGCAAGCTTTACACAGAAATATTAATGTCCTTTAAACACATAATTGATGTGTTGTTTACTTGTTACAGATTATCAAGTATTAAAGCTGAAGAGATGGTTGGTACAGTATATTATCTTAACTTTAACCCATTATATGAACAAGACTATTTAAATATTCATACTAAAAGAATTCAGCCAGAAGACATTATATATTTTAAAGAAATGAACTAACTACAAACAACAAAGTTGTCAGTAAAAGTAAACAGACTAATTTAGAGGGCTAATTTGCATAAAGAGCAAGCTGACAACTGCTGCACACAACAAAAATGATTAGCCATTGCAAAACACGACACACTATAGACTCCATACTGTACATTACTTGTTTCTGTGGTTTAGGCTAAATTTAGCTTGCTTTATTACCCAATACATTAGTGTGAATGAAAGTCACACGTAATGTATTATTGTTAAACACACAAATAGAAGACAGGTGATCTAGCATACTTTATCAAAGTACTCCAGAATGTTTGGGGGATAGTGTGTAATGCTGTATGGAGTACCACCATTTACCTTTCTTTCTGCATTAGCTTTTCATTCATGCTTGACAGCTGAGCAGAACTGTTGCCTGATGATTTTATCATTTCTGATATATCATTTTCTAGTTTAGCTTTATCATTCAAGAGCTGCATAGATCTTTCCTCAGTGGTCTTTACTTTTTGTTCCATCACTAGAAAACATAGATATCACATTTACTTGTTATAATGGAAGGTGAATGACCATGAGATTAACTGGACCCCCAAACAAACCACCCAAAGTCTGATAAAGGACAATGGATAGTTAAGATTTTAGGAAATTTAAAAAAATTGACATAATTATTTGTAGGATTTTTTGAGAAATGTCTTTAATAATTTACTTTCTTGATTGTAATGAAACATATCAAAGTAATACATAATTTTTTAAAGATGCAAAGTTAAACTAGCACAATACTTTCTTTTAAAACAATGCCATCCTCTTGTTTTTGATAATATTTACCTTGCATAGATAGATGCGTCTTCTCCAAATCTTTTGAAGCAGTATCCAGACTTTCTTTCTAAAACAAACATACATCAGTTTCCAAATTTGTATATTATCTTTAATTCAAGGATCATGATTTGGAACAGTTTTGGGGTTGGGGGAGAGAGAGACAGAACACTGTCACTGAGGCTCCAATAATTTTGAGAAGTCCCTAAACCCTTTTGAAGGTAGTGATGCAGAGGGTGCTTTGAAAATAGTATAATGATAAAGATCTACACTCACTTCTGAGTGGTCTAAGGGCTTTTCATTTATTTTAATTAACCTACAACTGAACACCAGCAAAACCAAGGAGCTGGTGGTGGATTTTAGGAGGACCAGGCCCCTCATGGACCCCGTGATCAGAGGTGACTGTGTGAAGAGGGTGCAGACCTATAAATATCTGGGAGTGCAGCTGGATGATAAATCGGACTGGACTGCCAATACTGATGCTCTGTGCAAGAGAGGACACAGTCGACTATACTCCCTTAGAAGACTGGCGTCCTTCAACATCTGCAATAAGATGCTGCAGATGTTCTATCAGACGGTTGTGGCGAGTGCCCTCTTCTATGCAGTGATGTGCTGGGAAGGCAGCATAAAGAAGGAGGACGCCTCACGCCTGGACAAACTGGTGAGGAAGGCAGTCTCTATTGTAGTCACGGAACTGGACAGTTTGACATCCGTGGCAGACCGATGAGCGCTGAGCAGGCTCCTGTCAATCATGGAGAAACCACTGCATCCACTGAACAGTATCATCTCCAGACAGAGGAGCAGCTTCAGCAACAGACTGCCATCAATGCCCTGCTCCACTGACAGACTGAGGAGATCGTTCCTCCCCCACACTGTGTGACTCTTCAGTTGAATCCGGGGTTTAGGGGTAAACGTTAACATTATACAATGTAATTGTCTGTTTTTACCTGCACTTTTATCACTCTTTAATTTAATATTGTTTTTTATCTGTATGCTGCTGCTGGAGCATATGACTTTCCCCTTGGGATTAATATCTAGTATCTACCTATCTATATTAGTATCTACCTATCTATATAATTAGTAAATATATCTTATTTGGAAAGACAATGCATAAAGTTCTATTAGAAATAAAAACAAACAATGGAGTTAAAGGAATTATATAAATTTAATTTCCTGTGCAAGTTACTGTTGTATATTCCTCACACATATATTATGTATACAATTTGTAAGATGTCTAAAAAGCTGTTTGCCAAATAAAGACCAAGTAAAACAATTTAAAATGAAGAAACTGTACTTTTTGTGTATTTTATTTCCACATATCTTTGAAATAAATATTAGATTCAAAATACTAACAGTAGTAATGAAGTAACTAAATTATATATAGGAGTGTAATTATATTAAAAATCTATAGCTTTAAAACCAGCTGCACGGTTAGACTTGCATTACAAAAGGGCTGAAAGATGATGCTCTCTTTTCAGTGTGTGTATATGATGTGGGGCGCTTGTCCTTCAATATTTTGCAAGGAAATGTGTAGGGCATATACATTATCTTCAGTGAGATTTCATACTTTCTTGAGGAAGTGAATATAAGCTTTTTTTTTGCTTCATCTCCAAAGATGAGTTAAGTACACTATCACACACAAGTAATATCAACAAACAAATAGTGTGGCATTAGAACTGCATGTAGAAAGGAGAAAGCAAAAAAACTTTTCACATATTAGATAACAAAAATTACTGTTGCGCAACTCAAGTTTATCAACACATCATCAGAAAGTCCGATTTCATTTAATAATTCCGAAGACCTGATATAAAGTTACATCTCAGAAGAGACAGTTCAAGTTCCTTTATGTTTCTACCAATTTTAAAATAACAAGATTGTAATAACACAGGTAACATGCCAAAAAGGAGTAATAAAATTCAATTTATCATCCCATTGCATACACATAGCCCAGTTTAAGTTGTTGTACATCTTCATCATAACAATACTTTCAGAATGATTAAATTGTAAATACTGTATTTAGTACAAAATCTTAACTTACCACACTGTGCAGCTGCTGCTCCAAAGATATCTTATCCTGACTCAATGCAGATAAGTTCTGCTCTAGACTGGTTATTTTCTCATCTTTTTCTGCAAGTGCTTTGGCAAACTCACTAATCTGAAGTGTATTGAATGGCATGGATGAAATTAAAAACAAATGAATGTAACACAAAATTCAAAAATACACAAACTAATAAATGTAAAATAAATAAATAAAAAAGTATGACAAAGATTAAAACATACAAATGTAGGCAAATTAATTTTAAACATAAAAAATGCTACTTGACAAAGGAATATCAAAATGAAAAGACATGAATGAGTTTAAACATGCAAACATATTCATTGTAGGATCAATAAAAGTATTTCTTTCAACAAAAAATACTAGCTTGTAGCCAGTTGACTACAGCTCAGCATCCTAGTACAAGACTAAAAAAAGAGAAGTAATTTATAAAAAATTATTAAAAAAATGAGAAAAATGAAAATGTGAATATGCACAGTATGACAGATATGGAATGATGGTACAAACCTTGACACCCTGTGAAGTCAACAGATTTTCATTGACCTTCAGTGTCTCCTTAAGAATCCTGACCTCCTCTTTACCTTTTTCAAATGATTCCTGTAGGCTGTCAAGGTCCTTCAGCTTATCTTCTGAGGCCTTGACCTGCTGAGTGAGTTGTTCAATAACCTTTATTTGCTCACTTGCCTTCACTTCTAAAGCCTCCAGCTCATTTACCTTCATTTCTGCATTTTGAAGTTTGTTCAACACTTCCTCCATTTCTATCAAATGCTGTTCTTCTGTATTGTCTAGGACAGTCCTATGAGTTTCCACAAGTTTCTCTTTCTCTTCACTAACTTCTAGCAGCTGTTTCTTCAGTAACTCTTGTTGATTCAAATACTTAGAATTTTCCAAGCCATACTGCTTTTGTACATTTTCAAGTTCAATTTTATGATCAAGTTTTAATTTTTCTATAGTGCTCTTGAGTTCAATGAGCTCAGCCGACTGAGCTCCAGCCCCCTTGCTGAAGGACACTTTAAGTTCTTCCATAGCTTGCTGGTGGGAAGCAATGGCAGATTCAAGCTTTATTTTCCACAGTTCTGTGACATCACAGTTCTCCTTCTCTATCTGACATACTTTGTTTTTTAATAAGTCATTCTCTTTTACAAGTTTTTCATTAGAAAGCTGAATCTGAGCTTTCTCTTTCTCATTAAGCTTTTCAGCATTTTCAAGTTTCTCTTCCAAGGCTTTAAGTTCACTTTGGTGATCTTTGATTTTCAAGGCAAGCTGATCTTTCAAAGAACTGAGTTCTTCTAACAGCCGAGCAGAAGAATCGTAATCTCCTGCACCTTTAGAGGCATCTGTCCTCTGACGAAGCTCTGTCACTTCTTTAACTTTTAAAGCAAGGTCTCTTTCCAATTCCATGATACGAGACTTTTCAGATACAGTGGCTACCTAAACAACATTAGGATTTTAAAACAAACTTATTAAACAAACACTACAGCATTTCTAGCTCACAAATTAACACTTATCCTATCAAGCAGTTTCAGGTTGTTGGCCCAATTGTGCATTCTGTACTTGGAGTACAGATTGCTAATCAAAATTTTTCATTACAGAATGCAATATCTTTAAGGTTTTTGCCTGAGGCTATGGGAAACAAAGCATAACAGGAGAGACATAAAGCCAGGAAGCAGGCAAAGAATGAAGTTTACTTTGCATAACACAATTAAGAACAACTGGTGTAAAAAGATAAAAACAATATTTAAAGATATTTAAGGTGGTATTTTATCACATGGAGACAGGCTCTTTAAACAATAGTAATCCAATAGTGCTTTAACATGTATTCATTTATAGTTAACGGCAATTGGCAACTACTTTAAAGAATTAGTGTGTGTCAGCAAAATGGCTGCTTAAAGCAAGCTAAAAAGCAGGGTTGCAGGATACATTGTGCACTTAATATCAGCAAAATGGGGAGCAATGAGGTCTGAGGGATTTGCAAACCACTCCTCAAGGTGCAGAAGCTTTGAAGCAGCTGAGTGAAATTAAGCATACTTGAAAATGTGACCAAGTAAGCATACGGTATGAATGGGATAAATCTCTGTTGAAGCTACAGAATTTAGATATAAATCAGTAAACTTTAAAAGAATCTGGAAATTCTTAAAGGTTTCAAAAAATTATTTTTATTGCTGCATTATCTGTTTCTAGAACCTGCATGCTATTAAGTTCAGTATAAACGGTAAGGACACAAGTTTGTTGTACTTACACTGCATATGGAGGGACTAAACTCCTAACACCTAAACATACACCACCAACAGACAAATTACAGAGCGTCTACTCAAACCACAAAGCTCTGATTAACGGCAAATTCACAATAATATGAGAAATTCAATACTTTTTCTTACTACTGTTATTTTTAAAATTCTAGCATATCAAATTGGAGATGATGTATAAGGTGATTAGAACCTTTTAATAAATTTTGAGTTGTTGAAGTTATTTTGTTTTGAATGCAGTGTCACAGTGAAAAATGTGTTTTTTTATAATTAATACATACTTTCTATTTAATAAATCAGGAATGAAATTTAACATCAATTAAAATATTTAATTTATTCTACTTATACTTCTCAAAACCAGGGATGTTCAAAATATGTCAGGGTATTAATAGCCCATAGACGATTAGTGTCATCTATATAAACTATTCAATCCAGCAGAATACCTGGATTGAACAATACCATACCATTTGCTACACTTGCTTAATCCCGAGTAGGGTTGCGGATAACTGAAGGCTATCCCAGCAAGCATGATGCATATAGAAGGAACAATCCCTGGACAAGGAGCCAGTTCCTTACAGGTGAGCACAGTCATGCACACACCACACTCAAACTAGGACCAATTTAGCATCACCAGTTCACATAACCTGCATGTCTTTGGAATATAGAAGGAAACTGGAGCACCCAGAGGAAACCCACGCAGATGTGGGGAGAACCTGGTATATGAACCTTGGTCTACTTACTTTGAAGCAGCCCCAAAAAATAATAGACAAAAATAAAATAAAATGTACATTTCTTTTGGTTGGTCCTTTATTGTGCTCAAACTAAATCAACTTCTTTAGTGTTTAATCTCCACATAATGACTGAAAATTACCTTTGGTGTGCTACTTCTTGTACATGTGTTACAGTATCTTATTCAGCAATCTGACTGACTGGTGCAAACCCTCATTCATTCAGGATTTTTCTTTTTCTCAAGTTTTAATTTGTTTTTTTCTTAGTTGGCACACTGATTTCATTATGGAAGCTTTGAAACCCAGAAGGATTTTAGCCTGGATCCCTTTCTGAATTTAGTTTGATTGAACGCCCACCTATGTATACGTGGGGAAAAAATTAATTGTTTTATATGGGAGGATAATACACAGACAGAGAGACTCTCTACTGTGAACCATTATTAGTCACCCTTTGTTTCATTAAAGGCAAACCTCTTAAAACACTCCTCACCAGGAACTATCTAACCATTAGTTCCAGGTAAATGAAAATATTTATAAAATTCCTTTAATGAAAATGAGAAACAAGATCTGTTACTTCTGCTTTCCCTAACACCTGGATACAATAACATAATCCTTTGAGGTCAGTTTTAATGCTTTGAAGCTCTCCTGTTAAACTCTTCATGAGAATCATTCTTGTTTTTCAGCAACACCTATTGTTTGAAATGCATGCCCATAAAGCACATTAGATGCATGCTGTAAAGACTGACTTGCACAGCAGTTTTGTATGTAGTGATGGGGATGACTCCTGCACACAGCTGCTTTATATGTTGAGTTAGCACATTACCCCTGTATCTGCAGGGTTTTTGCAACTGCAAACTGGCCCTGTGCGAGTGTAGGTGTGCGTGCAAAGGCGTCCTGCAACAGATCAGCACCATATCCAGGGGGATTGTTTGTAGCCTTGTGCTCAATATTTGTGGCACACAGGTTGCCACTCCAAGATCCTGAACTAAATAAAGCGAGTTATGCAAACACATAACAAAAGGACTTTTTTATTCAAGAAAGCAGCTATAATAGAAGCTTACATTATGCAAGTCCAAATAAATGTAAAAATACTCTATTCTGGCTGTCAAGCGTAACAACAGCAACAGCTATAAAAAAAAAAAAAAAAAATACCCCTAACCAGTTTATATACAGTAGATTAATACAATGGCCAAGTACTAAACTATAAAGAGGAAAACAAAAATATGATGCATGACATTTCCTAAATATTACATATGACTAACAGAGTGACACATATTCAGAGTTTCTGCAGTTTAATTTTATATGTAAATCCTGATACATGTAATGAATTCATTTGATTTCTATCAACTGAGATTGCAATTATAGAAACAGTACCTAATTTACTAAGATTACAATAGGAAAAAGAAAGATAGCCAGCCACTACTGAGAGTTTCAATTTCAGAAGTTCTCAAGTTCATATAAATAAATAATGGGGTATACTTGAGGAAAAAACGGGGGTGGGAAACACTGGTATTTGAGGAATCTGTATTTCCCAACAGCTTAAGTTTAGTAAAGCTTTATTCTCACATCACTTTTAAAGCAGTTTCAGTAAAGACTTAACTGAAATGAGTTTAGAGCAAGGCTTTTTTCCTTCTCATCTTATATGCTAAAAGGCAGCAAGATAAAATATTTTTCAGATTTGGGAATACATATATTCTTTATCACAGACTGGAAGAATTTATTCTTGAAATTTTAATGCAATTCAGATTAACTCTTTAACGCACACAAAGTTGCACCAAGAAAGGAATTAAAAGTTTCAGCCACAGAATATATTAAAATTAACTTATCCATATTATAAACTGAACAGACATGAAATATGTCCAACTTTTGATTCAAAATTAACACTTTTCATTTAAACTATGGATAAATATGTTGGCTAAGTAAACTAAATTAAATGAGAGATTTTAATTTGCTGGAGGTGATAAATTTTTTTAATATATTTATCACATTATAAATCAATAGATTTCTAATTTTTGTGACTTTTCAATAACATATATACTTCACTTGGTAGACACTATGTTAGAAATTGGAGCTATGCACAATAGGCTTTGATATATATTTGTTTGTTATATATCTGATTAAATTTATAAGTTTGCCTAATAAAACTGTAAAGTTAGAGCAGACTAATGAAAATAATCTGCAAACAAAATCTTTAGATAAAATACTCAAATATTTACTAATGTAGTATTGTTTTCTTTTTATGTGGTTATCACTTTTGAATTGTACCAATAAGGCAGGCAAACTCACAACATAACAACATTTGCCTCCATAAAAGTTCCTATAATTGGCATTTCTACATCTGCATATATTGATCTATATTTCATTTCTGGTATTTTTTTTTGTCTTTTAAACAAATTAATAATGTGATTTATGGCTAAATACATACAGATTTCCATGCATTGTATGGAGCCTGAAACACACATTTTACGTGAACTACTTATTTATAAATGAGTATATATCTATCAACACATAAAAAAGAAAAAGAAAAAATACCCCACACCTTCCTATTTGTGTTCCTTGAAATATCAGCCAGTCTCCTGCTTTAAGGAACAAATTAATTATGGTCTGGCTGACAAATGGTACCAAATTGGTTAAAATACAGATAATTCCTATTTTAAATGTCACAGTATACCAAAACCTAATTTCAAGATGTTGGTTAAAAGTAGAATATTCTTTCAATTATACTTCTGGATGTTTTATATAAAATTGATTATTTTATAAGACAAAGTATCTTTTGAAAAGGCAAAAATTCTGTAATTCTGAATGTTTGCAGCCAAATTTACATAGTAAAATCCATTACCCTAGTGTCTTCTAACTCTCTCTGGAGTTTGTCAGCTTTGGTCTTTTCAAAGAGCAGGCTCTGTTCAAGCTCCTTAATGCGGGCATGCTCCAGTTTGGTCTGCGTCTGTTAGTAAAAAGGGAAAGGAAGAGAACACACCAGTGCCACCATCACATGCCAGCACGACAGGAGGCAGCTGCATGCAGACCATGCTGCCAGCACCTTCCACCAATGAGAAGGGAGGATGCAGTTGGTGAGTTGATGGGATAAGTGGAATGTTGAGGGTTTGGATTGGTTTGGAATGAGATGCTTCATGGAATGATTGCAAGAAAGGAAAAGAAAGAAAAAGTAACAGCAAAGAGCAAACATGCAATAAGGTTATATCTTAATTCATATAAAAATATATCAAGAGAATCCTAATGAACCAGTTCAAAGTATATTAGTATTGTCACCAATATATAAATGTTTGCTCAAATAAATGACATAGATTGGTCAACACAAAAAAAAAAAAAACTAAAAAACTTTCACTCAAAAAAGGAAAAAAATAAATTCTCCTAGTTATGGCGTACTAAAAATTAAGTCTCACAGGGAAATGCATTCTGTAAATTACATAAAGGACAGATTAAATAATTTAGACACTATATATATTTTTATTTTTACTTATGACCCATTTACTATTTAGACAGTCTGGGTGAAAAGGAAGTTATAAAACGATTTGAATAAAATAAAAAATAAAAAAAGAAATGCAAAATGATAATGCCATGGTGCCTCATTTATGACACTTCACACAATATGCATTATGAAACATTAATTATTGCTCAGTGTATAAAGTGATAACATAAAACTAGAATATAAACCCTAAACTACCTAATGAAAACATTATGCACTCAATTAATAAAAGCTATTTGTGAAAGAATTTAATGCTCAGTTAGTGTAACAATAAAAAATGTTCTTAACATAAAGTGCATTAGTAGTGCAAGATGTCTTAGCCAGATAATGCATATATAAAAAAAAAATGTGTTTGAATGCATAAATAAAAAAAGTGTTCGAATTTAGATCTAAAATAGATCATCAAGTCTTAGGCCAAAATATTATCAAAAAACAAGAAAGATGTTTTGTTTTTTTCCCCAAAAACCAGCTCAGACATCTAGCATTTATAACAAAACTGGCAGATTCCATTAAGACTTCATTTTGTTTTCTGTTATTAGTAATTGGCATCAATATTTAAAGTATTAAAGATTTATTTTCTGAAGGTAAAGCCTTACAGATTATATGCCATAGTGAATGGCCTGTTCTAATATAAATGATAACTTTAAGAAGCATCAAATGAGGCAGAGGTGGGCATCATTACTTACTGCATAAACTAAGCCTTAAAATGTTGTTAGCCCATTATTATTTTTTAAGGGCAACCATGCCATAAGAAGTGAACAGTCATACACGCTTTACTCACAACTCTGGGATTTTATGTTTATTGAAAAAAGAAAAAAAAGAAATAAAAACCATCAAACACAGTCTTCACCAGGTTTAAACACAAATAAATCCTGGATAGCAAATAACATACCCTACAAATTTACTTTGCTATTGTTTAAACAACATAAAGGCTACATTTAGAAGCTATTCATGGCCACTCCAAACACTGATTTTTTTTTCTTTTTCACCCCCAGGCAATTAGTCAAGGTATAGGGCCTTTTACTGAAAAAATGACCACATATTATATTATTACCTGTCCATTATATGAGGTTTTTGTGGTGCTATATTACATTTGCTTTTCTGCAAACATAGTATTTTAAAAAAAGAACAAGCACCAACATTTTACTATTATCTATCCAGATGACCTTCTTCCAGACCTCTTGAACTGCCATTTTACTTTTGGAGATGACAGGCATTCTATTAGCTAACCTTTCATGAAAGCCATATTTTACAAGTATTTAAATGATAATAGGTTCATGAACCATATGGACTAAAGTCTAAAGATCGATTTGACCATCATTTGGTCTGGTACTTAGGTGAATTTGGAAGGAAACAGACTTCTGGGAAGATGGTCAACTATCATGAATGTTCAAGATATGTAAATAATCCTTTTATACTGCGAAAATACTAAACTTCATATTGTCTGAAACTGACCTTGTAACTCCATATATACTGTGAAAAATTTAATAATCTTAACGACAACGAAGGGCTTTCTTCAAGGTCAGTGGAGTTGTTGTATGTTCTGTACTAATGTGTGTGTAAAATATGGGTATTCTAATACCTGACATTATAAACTGCAGCAGTGTTTTGGTATTCTGATACCATTATAGCAGAGATTTGTTTGACTCATGAATCATTCTTAAATCATCCTTCTACACAAAACCAATAGGACCACCCATTCTGGTTCTAGCAAAACCTGATAACTCCCCAGACAGAGGAGAATTAACACTTGCTTCTTGAAAACAATACAGATGTCTTTTGACAAGGCATTCTATTCATTCTATAATGCTCCACATTGTTCAGATTATATAAAGAGGAGGAAGCTTTTCCAGATCATCAATAAATTAAGTACAGTTGATTAACAAATAGACTCTAAAACTTTCTTCATTAGTATGGATGCTATAAGGATATACATGAACTCCACATGCTGGCTTGGCTCTAATTGATTAAATAACCATGAGAGAAATCTACCATGTGTCTGTCAACTGGTGTTAGATTAATTTTAGGTTTTGTTGACAGACTGAGCTTATTATAGAAACACTGAACTTTATTAAGATTGAAACTGTAGCACAGTGGTCAGGGTCTGCTGCATTAAAGCTCCAGAGTCCCAAGTTCAGATCCCAGTCTGGGTAGTGTCTGTGTCAGGTTTGCATGTTCTTCCTGTGTTCTGGGTTTTTCCTGTCACATGCACAAGTAGGTGCAATAATTCTACTGATTTTTCAGATGGTTAGAAAAACAAAGTCTGCCAGTTTTGTCTCCTCAACACTGTATGTTAAGACTAAAGCAATATTATGCATATTATTTAAGGATTAAAAAGCTAAGCAATTTATTAACAAAACATAAAGTGGAATTATTCTCAAGTTTTGCCATTAATTTAGCCAGCCTATCAAAGAAACCAAGCTGATTGAAACCAAATTCATTTTGGTGTATATAGAAGGTTTATGTTGAAATGTATAATGAAAACTGACAATAACTGCTTAACATGATTTTTGTAACCAACAATTGTGAAAATGGTGATCGGGAATCCATATTGTCGATTTACCTCCAAGTCTCCTTTGGTAATGCATGCTTCTTCAACACGAAATTGTAAATCCTCCACCTTTCTATTAAAAAAATGCAATACAAGGAAAACTTGAACTTTACAAGATTCAAACACCAGCAAGATAAACTTAAGAGGAAAAAAGTAGAAAAAAAGATCCTAGACTATCCAAAATGCTTCATAATACTTTCCTGTCAAATTACCAATCTGCAAATCTGCAAAATAGTACATAAGAATTACTTAACATATTTTGATTTTAATGTTTTTTAATGCTAGAATGTAATGCTTCTTTTAGCCATATGTTGCTAAGTAATTCTCGTATACACACAGAAAAAAATTACTCCTTTTTCAAATAAAGGTGTTATTTGTAAACTTTTGTAATCAAAATACAAAAAAAGCACCGAATACAGTTATTCAGAAGGCAGCTAGAATAAAAACAGCAATATTCAGAAATTTGTGTTTCAGCAGTTTCAAGTAATGCAGATAAATATTAAAAACACTACATTATCAAAAAAGTATAAACATTGTGAGACTACAAATTTTAAACCATGGCAGTTATTGTTTCACTAGTTATAAGACAGCACACTCTTAACTGTCCCTCAAATTAATTTTAATTCTTAGTTTTTTGTATTTTTTTTTTTATACGGCAAACTTTTACTAGAATGCTTTTCAATAAAATCAGTAAATTTAGTACTAAACATCAGTTTATTTCAGGGCAGGGTCATGATGAATCTCCAGTGAAAAGGACTAGAAACTGGGCCTAGTGGCTTCCATACACTTGTCAAATACATGAGTTCCAGTTTAGAGTTACTACTTAACCTGATATTAGTGAGAAGTGAGATGAGTGTGCCCAAGTGTTCCTTGAACTGGACCGGTCTCACAACTACTGCTGCTATCTGTCTTGCACCTAGTGGTGATGCAATAAATTACAGCTACCTACAAAACTGAAATCCATTACTGTAAACAAATTTATAACATATGTTTGAGAATACATAACAGCATAAGACATCTGGCAAAAGAAAGGAGACCATTTAGGCCATAAGGTTTGTTTTATTAGCTCATATTGGTCCCTTCTGGAATATTATGACACTCACCTCTTTTCTTCTTCTAACTGGTTAACCAAGTCCACTTTGCCCTTATCTGCAGCTTCCACTAGAGTTCGGAGTTGATCCATTTTAGCTTCCATTTCCATTACATACTAATTTAAACATAATCAAACAAAAGTGAAAGGGACTCATTAAATAGAAATTAAAATGTACCCAGAAAGATGGCAAAATACATACAATCTCTTTATCAAATACAGTGTTAGATCATTTTAAAATGAATGTGTACACAAAACTGCTTATTGCCATCAAGATTTAAGTGTAAACGCAATGCTACACATTCTGTTTTTCTTTTAAGTTTTACTTCACTAGCTTGCTAAGAAATGTAACCCTTAATTATTTGTCTCTCACCACCTTTCTCTACTTTTAACAAGCAGACAATTAGAAAACAAGCAGTTCAAGGTATAAATAATAAGGTACATAACAAAGCATCATTAAATACAGTATTATTTCCACTTCTGGTATTTCATTATAAATTTACTTAAGAGAGACAAGTTACTCCAGTTCTAACTATAAAACATACCATTTTTATTAATTTCTCACAAAACAAAAATGGGATTTTTGACATTTTGTTAACAATACCTATTTGGAAGATGCAATAATTGACTTATTAAGTAGTATACCTATTGTTTGCATAAAAATGACGGTATTTTTTCCCCACCTGTTCATGTCCAGCCCTTAAAAGGGATAGCTCCTGCTCAATCTCTCCCACATGGCTTGTTGCCTTGGCAACCTCTGCTCTCTCTAGGTCACGCTCTGCCAAGAGCTGTTCAATATGCTGCTGTTTCTCTTTCAGTGCCTCTTGCAAAGCTGTAGTACCAGATATCTTTCTTGCATAGCGTGAGGATGTTTCTGTTAACTTATGGGAGGATTTGAAGAGAAAGCATTAGCATCACTTCTTAGTCTACATGTTCTACCTGCCCATATTTTCTGGATTATTTATTTAAGATGTTAAAGCAAGATCTGCAAATTAATGGACTATGTTTGGCATTTTTATGGTGAATTTAAAATACTTCATATGTTGTATACTGTCAGGAAACCTTTATTTGTGCTAAGCAACTGCATGCTGTACTACTACTGTATATGCAAACATTAATAGGAAGTGTAATTATACTACAACTACATTTTTAATGCCCATAATAAGAAAGCTAATTGGATATCAATTTATTGTAATTTAATTTTAAATACAACAAATACTTGCTTGCATATCACTGTTAAATATAGTGCGAGGCCAGAACAATACAAACATTCACATTTCATTCACATTCAACCTGTTAATTTACTACTGTCATTCCAATTTAAATGTCTCTGGAATACACAAGGCATGCCCTGCTAAGTTCTCTCTTAATTTATTGCAGTTTGACAAATTAGGATATATCAATCAATTCTAAGAACCTTCTCTTTTGTTTAGCTAATAGTTCAGTTCTCTTAAAAACACATCCATATACTTCCAGAAAGTAGTGAAGATTTCCATTTTAAACCTGTGACTGTGTTCATTCTGAAATATGCTTTCCCTTTTTCACCAATTGTCTTTCAATAAGTTGTAAGGGATGGCTGGCAGCTCAACCCGGCCGGGACACCCACGAGACGGAAGGATTGGGGAAGGCAGCTTCTTTAGGGCACTGCCTCCCCCAGAATGCCAGATAGCAGCTCCCCTCGGTTGCAGCAGTGCCCTGGATTCCCATAGGGCATCATGGGACATGGGAGTTCTTTACTTCAGCCCTGTTGGGTACGGTGGGTGCCGCAAACACTGAGGAGCAATATGGCATAGGGCTTCTGCCTTACCCAGATGTGCTTACAGACCACGTGGGTGAAAAAGCAGAAGCACTTCCGGGTTGGCCAATATGAAAGGACTGGCTAGCCTCATAGAGACGAGCCACAGTCAGTGGAAGGTGGACGAATTAATTGAAAGAAGTCTTCTGTATCAACTTTATCCATTACTTTGAGAATATTTAAAGACTGGAAAATGTCACTATGCAGCCTTATTTGGTTTAATTCCCTGAACGTACCAGGAGTTGGACATCATGCCCTTTAGTCCCATGAAGCACTTTGTTGTTCTCTTCTGTTTATTTCTAGTGTTGCTGTGTTTTTTTTCTGCAGTATAGTAATTATAACAGTACGCAATATTCTAAATGTGATTTCACTAAAAACACACATTATTCACAGTCCCCTGATTTAAATTCGGCAGTTTTTACAATATTATCTGGCATGTTATTTGCATTTCAATTGCTTCTGCACATACAGTAGTGTTGGTCGGGATGGGTAAAGTTGGTCCAGGAGGGTCATAGTGGCTGCAGGTTTTCATTCCAACTTAGTTTCTTAATTCAAGTCAATTTGCCCACCCCAATCTAGATCAGTGGTTTCCAAACCCAGTCATGTGGACCCACTGTGGCTGCAGGTTTTAGTTCCAACTAACTTATGTTTTTAATTGGACTTCTAGCCTAACTAAGTGAGCTGTTATTTCCCAGTTTCTTTGTTTTGGGATCAATGTAGAAATTACAAAATTGTGTTTGGTGAATTTTTATTAAAATGTAGGTATCACTTAAGATCAAGTGTCTGTAATTACGCTGTACTTACCATGTAATTACTTGCATAATTACAGAGTTACTAAGTGTTATTACCTTGTACTTACTAAGTAATACATTGTAACGCTATAATTAAGGACTCAATTGTAATTGTTTTTCCACAGATTTTTTTTTTTTAACTATGTATGTGTATAAATTGTGGAACAACAATTTCAATTGAGTGCTTAACCACTGCAATACATTTTATTACACAGTAATAAAACCTAGTTTCTCTGAAATTATACAGGTAATTACATGGTAAGTACAGCGTAATTAGGGGCACCTAATCTAAAGTGATACCAAAATGTATTAGGCAGTTGTATGGGGATAATGTTTTTTTTCACTTTTTAATAACATTTTCATCCTGATGTTCATTCTGTTTTCCAAATAATCTGGTGATTTATTCACTTGACTAATTAGTGAGTCTGATGCTGATGTAGTTGCAGCCTTTCATCATTCAGTGTTGATTCCCCAGGTGTCTCCCCTGCTTGTTTTTAATTGTCATTGTCAGGATACAATGAAGGGAGCATACTACACAGTAAGAAGGACAAAATAATAGGGGGAAAAATAGTTAGGCATTGAAAGATACTGTATACCAAAGAGAAATATTTCTAAATGCCTTATAAATGTAAAAATTGTAATCCTGTGGTTTTCTAAATGATAAATAAGAGAAACAAAGACCAGATAATTAAATGAGATTAAGTTATAATTGATTATAAATCTGGTTGGAACAAAAACATGCAGCCACAAAAGGTCCACAGGACTGACTTTGGAAACCCATGGTCTAGATAAGAATGTTGCGTTAACATCAACCCATCATAGCAATTAATTCCTAGAAGACAGTGTCTACCACCTTATATTTCTACTTAATGTTCATTTTGCCTATACATAGCACTTTGCACTTTTCTACATTAAACTGTGTTTTATGATAGTTTTTCTCAATTTAATAGATTGTCCAAGCATTTCTAAATAAGTTTTTTGGCCTCCTCTTATCCTTGCAATGTTAGTGTTATCTGTGAATTCTACAAATTTTCCAATTAGACCAAAATTTAGGCCATTAATACAAATTACAAAAAGCAGTAGTCCAAGAAGAGACACGTGAGGGAATCCACTGATGACCTCACCCCACATGGGGCACTCTCAACATATCTGCACTTGTTTTCAAATTCAAATACAGATTTACAGCATAAATTACGTCTGATGCCAATAGCTTCTAGTTTCACAATTACTGCATGTAATATGTTTTGATTTTGTCTACTACTCCATTTGCCTGTTTAGAAAGTTAAACAGATTGTTTTGGCATAATCTTACTCCAATAAATCAATGTTAGCTACTATTCTGTATATTATTCTCATGCAATTACTGCTATAATTTCTTCGTTACTATAGTTCCACAGTTGTGCATGGTACAAAATTTAGACTTTGCTACATTGGTCAATTGTTACAAAAGGTTATTCAACAAGTAATGCAAATGCAATATTCTCCTGTTAGAGCTGCTGGTAAGGTGTTACTTATTGTGCTGTAATTGTTATTGCAAATTCTGTTTCAGAAATGTTCCTGCTCTTTCACTTCCTGGTGTCTGTAAACCTGGCACTGCCTCGAACATTGGTGGGCAGATATTAGAATCACCAGTGCTAGACCCAGAATTAGACCTTGATTGTTTTCCACAAAACTGACGATACTAAAAACCTATTAATATCTTTAAGAACTCATTTAAAATATATATAGTTCTATACATTTTTATCTTCATACTATAAGGTGGTTTGTGTTATCAAGGCATACTGTCATCTTGTGCTTTAAATTAGGTTTGAAAGATCACTGTGTAAAAAGTATGGACTTCAAAAACTGTCTTTATATTTTATATATAACCATACTTACCAGTCCTGTGCGACTAGGTTTTCCACTTACTGAAGATGCAATTGAACTAAGCGAGCTGATGGAAGATGCACTGGGACTTCGTTTCAAACCAGATGGTGTAGTTACAACTTTCCGTACAGTGGTTTTTGCCTTTGCTGGGGTGGTTGACGGAAAACCAATTTTGGTAACTTTATGAACAGGTGCAAATAAACCATATTTTGGCTGACACTGAAAATACCTAAAACAAAACAAAACAAAAAAAAAATTAATAAACAGCTCTAAATCAATGAAAATGTTTATGCTAGTAATACAGCATCAAAAAGCACTCAGAGAGTGATGTGTTAATTCAGCTAAACACTGCTATCAAATAACTTAAATGCAATTAAAGATCACCTTCACAGAAGCCAGGTAAAACACTGTACATTGATTTGTCAGAATGTCAAGGCAACGTTGATCTATGCCTTTTTTTTTTTTTTTTTTTTGTTAAAAAAGATACTTCCGAATAAATTAATCACAGGTAAGTTGCATTGGCAGTAATACATTGGCCACAGGGTTTGTATGTGTGTGTATATATAAAACAAGTGGACTCTCCAGGGAACTGTTCCTGCTTTGTGACGGGCGCTGAGGAGACTTCTGTCAATCATGAAGAATCCACTTTATCCACTAAACAGTATCATCTCCAGACAGAGGAGCAGCTTCAGCGACAGACTGCTTTCACTGTCCTGCTCCACTGACAGACTGAGGAGATCGTTCCTCCCTCAAACTAAGCGACTCTTCAATTCCACCCCGGGGGGTAAACGTTAACATTATACAAAGTTATTGTCCGTTTTAGCTGCATTTTCATCACTCTTTAATATTGTTTTTTATCAGTATGCTGCTGCTGGAGCATGTGAATTTCCCCTTGGGATTAATAAAGTATCTATCTATCTAATTGATGGTCAGATGGGATTCCATGCTCACTTATGTTAATAGCAATTATTGAACTATGTTTTGCTGTTAAACATCCTAAATTGCCAGGTACCAATTACCTATTTCATCACAGTTTTTTTTTTGTTTTTTTTTGCATTACTTGATTTCCTCCTCCTGTCAAACTGCTGAACAGAATTTAAATTGAAGAGGGTAAGCAACATCTTTAGGGATCTGAACATATAGCTATTCTAAAGCTTATCAGCGTATTTACTACTGCACTCAATCCAGACCAAGGGGCCCTTTTGGTGGGGTTGGAACCTATCCTAGATAGTAACAAGCACAAAGTAGCAACAAACCCTGGACAGGGCTCCAGTCCATCATAGGAAAGATAGTGGTTTTATCACCTAGGGTAAATGTGTCCACCAAACCTAAAATAATAATTATATTAAAACAGCTGAATGGATAATCTGGGATAGTTACAAACAGTTCATACTGACAGTAACTGTTTTTCTGTTTTTACATTATTGATTAGTTTCTTTTTACATTAAAAAATGTAAACAATGTATGTATTATCAGATGGCACAGACAATTAGACTGTATGAACAGTTAAACTTACCTTCAAATATGCATTTCTCACACATACTAAAGAAGGTTTTGAGTGATTAAATTGTGGATTACAATATTGGCACTCACAGTAAAACATGTTTACCTATGGTTCAGAGTCAGACAGTCATTTTCCAACCTGCTATATCCTAGCACAGGGTCACGTGGGTCTGCTGGAGCCAATCCCAGCCAGCACAGCTCTCTCTATTATTTATATATATATATATATATATATATATATATATATATATATATATATAAATAAAAAATGAATAAATTGAACAATTGTACACTAGTTTAATACTACTACTTAGTTTTCTTGAGGTTGCATTAACAGCTTAACTGTTTATTTCATAATAACCGCCAACCACCCATTATCTTATCAATGAATTTATTCTTCAAATAAGACTTCAAAAATCAACCTAAGAAGATAAAATTACCATAAATTACACAAAAATGGTTGTTAAAAACATACATATTTGTGTTAATTATTTTTAAAATTTTTTATTCTTTTCTTAAACTTGAAGAAAAAGAAAAAAAAACCTTGTCCCAGCCACTGCTCCATCATTCTTCCCCAAAGGCTCATCAAGCTCAACCCCACACCATTCTCCTTTTGCAAAGTCCGTCTCCCCTAGAAACCTTACAACTCCAGCTTTAGTGCCACCAACCTACGGAAACAATAAACATTTTAATTTTATTTAGTTTTTTTTTTTTTTTCTGGGGGGGAATGAAGCAGGACGACACACTACATATATGTACACACAGAAATATACATTTGTCATATTTTAAAATCATGACTGAAAAACAATTTATTGATAAGCTAACATGATGTACACATTCCAAGGCAGGACCAGAAAGCTTTTAAGTTTCCTCAAGAAACATGCCTGGCAGCTATTTTATTAACAACAGAATTTCAATGCATAAATTTCTGCAACATATCCTTTGCTTTTGACTGTCCACTTTTCAACATTATAACATAATATTTTATACTCTTCTGCAAAGTAAGAAATCTGGCAATCATGTAAGAAATGCATTGTCACCTGCAGACTCACTATTAAATAGAAACAGGTGAAAACTGCCGATCACTGTATAACAGAAAAGTACAATTTTCTTACCCATTTTAATTTCATATCAAAAACAAAGGCTGAACAAAGAACATGCACATAGACTTCCTTTTTTTAGATGGGACACCTTTGGATCATGTAATGTTTTAAAATAAAAACAGCAGCTTTTATCTTCTGACTATGCATGTCAATAGTGCATCTCAACTTCACATGACCAGTTGAAAGTTAACAATGAAAATTAAGTCTACCAATCTGTAGATGGTGATTTCTTTCATTTATATTACACAATATAAATGATACTAAATATTAAGCAGAACTAACTCACTCTTTTCTCAAACAACTAATCATTTTATTGTTTGTGGGTTTTTTTATTTGTATGACAAAAATTAGGCATTGTCCCAATTCCATTAAAACATGAACACGTCCACTGCCTTTTAGGTTGAAAGTAGCCTCTTTGGAACCAGGATAGTTATTCCAGATGGTTTCTAAACACCCAAATCAGGGATAGGTATTACTACTTGAAGACCAAGAAATTAGCTAAATACCAATAGAAAGCTGAAGAAAATAATGCCACCTATCAGCCATGGGCAAAGAACACCATGGCAAAGAAAACAAGTACCCTCCACTGCAAGCATAGTTCTTCACTTGAACTTGAAGCAATGACAACATAATTTGCACAGCATCTACATTTCCTTACCGGCCTGTTACAAGACTGCTTTATCTGTGTCAATATAAATCAGAACTTTAAGTAGCTTGTTCAAAGCCAGACAAAACTTGCTTTCTGATGTTTAACTCTTCCCTTACGGCAAACCCAGGAATAACTGTAAGGCAAATGTCTACCTTTTAAAGTTTTTTACTTAAATTAGTAACAGGATAGCTTTCAGGTGCAGCACAACCTAAGCCTTTTCTTGCCCATGGCTATGTATTCAATCAAGCAAGGGCAAACTTACTGTAAAACCTGCTAATGTTTTAAAAGAAAAACAAAGAACTCTTTGTAAAATCAAGAAACTCCAGAAACCTCTTGACTTGCTAAGAAGAGTCTCTTCTGTGTCATGTTTGTCTCATCTGTCTTGTGTCCCATTCTTCATGTTAATATATAAGATGTTAACCCATTTCTATAATCATAATGATAAATTGTATTGTTTGGCTTCTTAAATTGGTAGGACTTTAGAAACTCGATCTACAGAGAATAATTACTAAAATAAAGTGGGAGTCCTATCAAAATGTATCAATAATTACTCATAATGGCAAAAACAACGCTGAAAATCAATTAATTTAGTCTATTCATTTGTATACCCCACAATGTAAAAGATTCAAATAGTGCTATTTTCTTATTGAGGAAACAAGTGTTCATGATTCTTTCATGATTACCTGAAATGAACTGAAAACTGAATGAATGCCACAAACATTTGATGAAACAAATAATTTTCACAAATTATTACTGATGAAATACTGAAACACATGGCCAGGGTTCTGTATCTACTAATTTGATTAAGAGCTCTCAAGTTCAGGCCTTGGATACTACTCTGACTGTAGCTTTTAATTCCAGTTGCACAAATCAATGGGTTAGTCTCATTTTTAATTAATCTAATTGATTAATTAGCTAGAATTTTTTCACCCTCTTATTTTGCTGTCAGAAAAATGTGCTAGAGTTACACATAAAATAAATCTGTATTTTTGCCATTGCTTTAAACACAGCACCTGTATAAACAGGACAATGAAAGAGCTACTCTCCTTTAGGCATTTAATGACATTTGCAGCTGTAACTGCCTGCTCATTAACTAACTGTCAGTATTTGGATACAAGTCAGGAAGGTAAATTAAAAAGACAATGGTAAAATAGATAAGCTATGAAATAAATATACATCTCTCAACTCCTTCTAAATGTAATACTATAGTGCTTTTTTGAATGTATAATAAGAGAAGAAAAAAAGACAGCAAATGAAACAATTAGTTCAATTAGATGTAAGGGTGGCTCATTGATTTGTGAAACTGGTTGTAATAAAAGCCTACAGCTGCAGTAGTAAACTAGGACTGGACTTAAGAACCACTGGATTAGACATAGTTTTCAAAATCACTTATGTAACAGTTTCTCAACTGAACATGAGGGAGAGAAACACTAGCTCCAACGATTCCTACTAAAGTAAGTAACAGCGCAAAGCCCCTGTTCTACTGAACAATAAAGACTCAAAGTATCTCTGTAGTAACTGCATGTGACATCATATATGTTAATGAGAAAGAAAATCATTGATACAATAATCCTATCTTTGTATTTCAGCAGTGCATTACTTTGAAGAAAAATATCCTATTTATCAACTATATCTGCTTATATTGCTAAGGAGTTAAAATACACAAGTCACATGAAAGCAGACTCTAAATTAGTGCATACTACATCAATAATTTTGCATTTATTTTTAACAAAGAACTGCTAAATGCATTTTTAAGTGACTTTCAGAATAAAAGCATACTCAGATAAATTTCAATAAGCCACTTGACTTGGAAGGCATAATACACAACTTCAACTATGCTTATAAAAAAAAAAAAAAAAAAACCCTACACACACACAAAATCTGTTATGTCTCATGTTTCCAGCTAAATTACTTTGCACATACAAAATGTTCAAACTGCACTAAAAATGTTATTGAATATATAGAAATCTGATAAATTTATATTTCATCCTTTGTAAAGGATATAAGAAAATATAAATTGTATAAATACATATTGTGTTGTTATCTTCAACACAAAAAAAAGCAAATCACTGCTTTTTAATGTGCTCATACAGCACTCACATCCATTGTCAGACTTTTTCGATTTTTACTGGTTAAGAATATGCAATAGTTGCACAAAATACATGTTTTAGGACTCCAGTATACCTGCTTATAGAAATGCATGGCAGAATGTTGCCTATAATACTTTTATGAGAAATGTTTATTCTTTTTAATTTAAATTTTAAAATACATGATTTATGACACACCATTAAAAGTTAAACCAGCAGCAGTCACTTGTAATCAACGTATCAAACATTAAAATGGATGATTTAAAACAAGAGTATCAAGTTTTATGAGAATCATAAAAAAATATACTGTAAATCTGAGGTCTACTGAGCACAACTTATTAGTAACCTTAATTTTTTTTTTCAGTTTCTGCTTTAAAATGTGAAATAAATGTATAATATCATCATCAAGTACAAGACAGGACTAAAGTTCAATCTATTAGAGGGCATATTCCCACATTGGGCCAATATATAATTTTCAGTTAACCAAACAAAATAATTAACACACAAGCCTTTGGAATGTAGAGGCACTTATTCCCCTCATTCACTGGTCATGTAACTTATCTTCAATTCCAAAGCTCAGTATTATGCCAATTTTTACATAAGTATATATTAATTGTACAGCAATGGTCACCATCAGGTTACATCATAAATTTTTTTTTTTTTTACATTCTGCATGAAAACAGACATTCAAACACTAAGGTGCAGACATACAAAGTACAGTACTTGGGGTGCATAACATCTATTAAAAAAAAAAAAAAAAAATCTTGGGAGGGAGATGAGACTTAATCTTCTCGGAAAAGACACTTGATGTCACGCGAGACAAGGCAATGAGACAACACTGAAAAAAAAGTTCACGGACATCTAACCTAGCAGTTGTTAGAATGCTTTTGGCAGACAGACATTATGTGCTCCCAGCTCTTGAAACAACAACAAGCAACAAGCAGAACACGCAGCTCACCAGCAGCAGCAAGCCAGCAGATGATCCGACCTCTTCTCCTTAGCGTGCGTTCAGCTCCACTTCCCACCCCCACAACACAACCAGCAGAGATGCGAAATGGCAAATGCACAGCTGCTGTACAGGCTTTTAAATGATCGTCGTGCAGCATGACAAGCAGAACACGAAGCTCATCAGCAGCAGCAGCAGCAAGCCAGTAGATGACCCAACAGCATCTCCTTAGTGTGCATTCAGGTGCCCCCCCTTCACAATGCAGGCAGCATTATACATCCTCCAAGAAAGAGATTTCCGGCCCAGGGCCGGAAATAAAGGACAAGTACAGTATTGTTTTTACAAAAGTTTTAAAGTAACCGTGAAAATAATGCATATGTAATGATTCCCATTAAAATAACATCTTTAAATAATCTTTAAATTGTATATCCGGTAAAATAAACCCAGGGGTGGGCAAGCGAAACGAGCAGGGGGAAAAGCCCACTAGTATAAAAAAAAAAAAAAAAATTTTTTATATTTTTGGTGTAGTATTCCATTAAGAGTTTTCCCTCACACATCCCCTTAGTTATAAGCAAGTTTTCTGGGACCTTCATTTGTATACAGTCTCAGAATTATGTTGACCCACGCCTATCGCCTGACTACAGAGCAAATGAATGCACAGATGGTTTTTGATGTAGTACTTGCCCTGTCTCTCACTATACATTTCTAATGGTTACTCTCTTATTTCATGGATGCTTATAAGTAAATCTGAAGAAAAGCCGGATAAAATGAAAACTGTGTGCCCAATGACTCCTAAACAGACTGGACTTTTTAAAAAGAAAATATGATGGTAACTTCAAAATTGTATAGACCAGCTCCCAATATATAAGTGTATGAATCCACATTCAAGCATCATCTTTTAGTGATGTGTTAACAATTAATTTTGTCCTTACAAGCTTCTTCTAAGACTGCAAGCTTACAAACACATATTTTGCCATTTTGCATTATTGGATTGATATCTGGCTCTAAAACTGATAAATGGAAAAAATCTGTTAAGTCTGGTTTGGACCCTGCTGATCAGTGTTTCTTAGATTAACAGCACTTCTTGATAGCACTGCTAGACCTCTTCAGTAATAGTAGGTATCCCTGTCCCAAACTTATTTATTCTTCATTTCTTTCTTTCTCCTCTTATCACAGCCTCTTGACCCTTTTGCTTCTAATTTTTCTCTCTTTTCTCTCTTCATGACCATGGTGGGCAATAAGAACTGCTTCTTTACTCTTGGTATGATAGGGCTACTGGCAGCTTCTTATTGTATCTGTATAACTCTCCTATACATGGCTGTTCATGGGGTAGTGTAGGGTAGTTGTGAGATATGGTTCATTTTAATTGTGGAGGTTTAAATAAATTCTTAACTGTTTCAATTTCATAAAAATTTGAACACAAAAAAATCTTGTTCTATCATTCGTAATGAAATTTTGTAACACCTGTGCAAAGTCTAAATAACTCTGCAAGGCACTATAGGACTATTATAAAAAAAGATACTTTTTAAAACTTTGGAATTTCTCTTGGGAAAACAATTCTTGTTACAGCAAATCATAACATCACTGCAAGAATACAAAAGGCACTATAGTAGCATCCTGAAACTTGTAAACTTTGCATGTTGGCTCAAACAAATTCTAATCATTAGTAGATTTAATGGCATTGATAACTTTTGAAAGCTACACGCTTGTTCACAGCCTTATTTGCAAAAAGTTGCAGGAGTCTACTTACCAAAACACGATCTCCCATTTTCAACTCCCGCTCTCCTTTTTTCACAGAGCCAGCCTCTGACAAATTAGATATAGATTCACTGGCTACCCTTGTGAGGTTTGTGGCTGGCGTGGCAGGGGTGGAAGGGGTTGCAGGGGTAGGTGGTGTTGTATGAGCAGCAGTTGCTGGGGAAGGTGTGGTTGGTGGTGGAGAGGTCAAACAGGCAGAGTTTGTAGTGGGGGATGTCGCTCTGGACAATGGGGCAGCCTGTGTTCCATTGGATTCTCCTTCTGCTGCATTTCTGGAAAGCTTTGATGGTCTTGTAAATATACCACGTAAAGCTTCACACTGAAAGTAACGTACACCAGCAACTGAGCCATCATTCTTGCCTATAGGTTCATCCAGTACAATTCCTGCCCACTGACCAGGGGCAAATTGAGTCTCTCCCAAAAACTGTACGAATCCAGGTTTGCTGCCATTAACCCAAACTCGTTCACCAACGTGAAAGTCATCCACAAATTCCTCCTGTGCCTCAGATGTTGTTGAACTTGAAGAAGTCTTGTCTCCAGCAGATACTTTTCCTGAAAAGCAGCAAAAAATAAAATTATTTACTGGCAAACACCTCAAAGTATGCATTTTATTAGTAATGTATTACTAATATTAAGAAAAATATTTAAAATAAAACAAAAATGCTTCTATCAAGCACAGCAAAATAATTAAAAAATAAGAAATTATTGAAAATATATTGTTTAGTAACAGTTCTAATTATAACACCTAATCACCAGGAGTGCTCAGAGCCACCAGTACAATGTACACGTATAAAATACTGCACCTGCAACACTACAGGTTTTCTTCTCAAGCCAGTTTGCAACAAACTGGTTTCACAGTAGACAATAGGAGTTGCATCAGTCTCATCCTGTTAAAGATGGATACCTTCTTTAGAGTTTCCAATTTCCTTCAAGAACAACTTTAACTATCAAATGCATTCATTATAGACAAGGTACCCATGCTATTATATATTATATAACGTAAAAGGCATTTTTATATTTGAAAAATCTCATTTATAAAGAAATAAATGGTCTTAAAATTAAACTACTTCATACAGTATCTTAAGTGTACTAAAGCAATAATCAAAAGTTACAAGAAGTTAAAATTCCACACATTTCCAACATGCAAAGTGAAACAAATAAGCTATGTTGCATGACAAAAGAAATATTAACTAAATTACTGTTTCACCAGATCGTTTTTTCAACCTTGAGGTAAGAAGTTATGAGGATTTGTTAAGGAAATCGGAATTGTTATCTGATACATCTTCAAGCTTTGAAATGTGGTTTCTTTTATTCCCACAGAAGCGATTTTCACAATAAATGTAGGCAAAAATTGTGTCCTCACCAGGGGCAGCAGCTGAGCTTTTTGTAGTAGCAGTTGCAGGCTTGCCTATCTTGCTGGGAGCTTTCAAACCACTCGGTTTCAGCATGCTCATTTTAATTTGTCTTTGCCAGCAGGCCTTTGTCTGTCAATCAATGGAATCAACCTTTCTCAACCATTGATCTTATTCAAGTATAACGTTCTGGCTTTGGGCTATTCTGCAGAAAAAAGGAACATCACAAATTAAGCAGTATATTCAGAATTGTTTAAACTGAAAAATGTACACAGTTCAAAAGGATTTAACCAAAAATGAGAACAGATGTTAACTTAAATTCTACAAAAATAAAATGGAATCTGTTCCAGATAAATACGAGTAAATTAAGATATTGTTCAGTGAATATCTCAATCTTCCTCAGTGAATATCTCAATCTTCTTCTAAGTTTCATTTTATATTCAAAACATATAAACAAGATTGACTTTAATCATAACTAATGTCACAAAAGGACAAGAAAAACTCATCTAAAATATTAGTAAGGTACTTACTAATACTTGTAATAATTTGTAATAATTAGTAATAATTTGCTCTTTGAAATGTATCAACAGATCTAATGTCACAACATACTGTAAGATTCTTAAATTAAGTTGATACTATTTAGGGTCACAAAAGGTCAAATATTCCAACCGAAAAAGTAAAGCATAGTACTTAAAAAATAATAAAAATACATTTTACATGTATACAGTTCACATACAATGTCCTCAAAAATAGCAGAGGAACAGCAAAATGTTATCACAGTAAAACATTTAACAACAGAAAAGTGATAAAAACTCAGATTAACTGTCCAGGGCAAAATTGCGGGTAGGAAACTCAACCATCACTATCTAATGTTATCTAGTCACCATACCAAAATAAATCAGATTGAATTTGCTAAAGTACAGTATTTCAGTTTTTAGTCATCAGCATTCTCAGCAGTAATTGAGCCCTACTTGTGTAAATGCCATTACACACAGCATTACACATACAAAAAAACCACTGATAGCTTTTGAAATGCCAATGCTAATCAATAGCAGCTTACAGCTGTACTAGAAATGTCCTTTCACCTTGAAACACTGAGCACATAATCTTCTACAGAAAAAGATCAAATCTTCTGGTCTGCATCCTAATGAAAGGCAGTGCCCTCATTAGCAGAAATACAAGTTAACTTCACTTTCCAACCAGGATCGATAAGACATGTGTTTCACATAAACAAACATACAAACATCATAATTAAACTAAACAAGAGAGCACTTTATTTTAAACAAAGAAAAACTGATTTTGTGAAAAGATAGTACACATTTATTATCCCACGGGATAGCCTATCTACGGAGTCTTGACCTCAAATGGATAGCACAATTTTGTACTTTTGTGATTTAATAAAGCACTGAAAAATATGCTAATAATATTAAATGAACTTGACTATTGTCTTAATAAATAACAATATTTGCCTAAGTTAACTTGAAGCAGAGAACCTTTCGAAATTCCAGAGTTATTCTTGCAGCTAGTGATCTAACAGGTTCTTCAGGTTGGTTTCCAAAACATTTAGTGTCTTTATAGAAACATATGAAGTTACGAGACTTGTAGAGGTATGTTAATTATAACAAGCCATGTTTTGAGATTTTGTGGTTGATAATTGCAGAATCACTACCATTAATCATGCTGAAACATTAATGTTCCTACTCTTAAATTGTTTGTCTCTGACAGTCAGTTAACAATTTTCCCAGACCGTGTCTCCATAGCATTACAATACACAATATTCTTGAATTTAACTCTCGCCTGTCCTTGACTCAAGAAGCAGCAATAGCAAACAGCCACACCTAAAATGCTAATAAATCAGTTTTGAAACAAAGGCATGCTCAAAGGTTTAAGGATGAGTGATAAGGATTCAAGACCATTCACTGGACAAATTACTCAAAAAGAAAAAGTTACACAAAATAAAATACTGATATTTACAGTCAAATGGTACTGTTAAAAAAACATTAACACAAATTTGTTGTTACCAATATTAATAAAAACTACTCCAAAGTAGGCGTGTGCGATATACATCGTTTATGATTATATCTTAATTGCTGTTTTGACAATGTGCGAGATTAAATTATCGAGTATGTAACTCGATTTGCAAAAAAAGAAAGAGTTCATTCACTAATGCAACAGTATACACCACTGCGCGTGCGCACAGCGAGTTGCGTAGGCATGCACGTCCAGCAAGCCGCAAGTTAGCGTCGCTCGCTGCCTCAAAATGAGTGAACAAACAGCGCCAGATGATCAAACAGCCTCGCCGTCTACGTCTTCAGAGTTAATTGCCAGACCAGTGGTTCATTCTCACTCGCATGGCAGTGGTTTGGTTTTTGAAAAGACTGATGTTGCTCAAAAGACGGCAATCTGCACACAATGTGGTAAATCGGTTGCCGTTAAAGACAGCTCAACAACTAACTTGTTTCACCATTTGCCGCACAGAATACGAAGATTACGAAAAACTTAAGGAGTCAACTGTCCAGCACAAGTCTAAAGTAACCAAGGTACAAGCACAAAAACACACTCAGCAAACTTAAGCGGACTCATTCTGCAAAAAAAGTGCCTTACGACAAGAAAAGCAACAGATGGCATGTCATAAACGCCGTCACCAATTACATCACAAAAGATATGGTGCCAATTCAAGTGGTTGAGAGAGATGGTTTTAAACAACTTTTGAATACTTTAGACCCAAGGTACAAACTGCCTGGCCGAAAATATTTCAATCAAACAGCTCTGCCTAAGTTGTATGATTCGTGTCGCCAAACTCTGATGCATAAACTGCAAAAGGTTTCACATTTTGCCACAACAACGGATTTATTGTCAAGCCGAAAATCCAAGCCATACCTATCCCTGACGGTGCATTTCATTGACGAAAACTGGCAACGGCAAAGCTTCTGTTTGCAAACATCATACTTCCCAGAAGATCACACTGGCGACATCATTGTGCAAGGTCTGAAAGATGCGCTGGCATCATGGTCACTGCGCAGACCGCATGGTTTACATGACAACAGACAGCGGGGCTAACGTTGTCAGTGCACTACGGATTAATAACTGGAAGAGGCTACCTTGTATTGGGCATAGGCTTCATATTGCGATTGGTTAGTAATTTGGGGTTCCTCTATAAAATGCAGTTTATGTTAAATTGAACTTATTTATTATGACATTTAAAAATACAAAAAGACCCGATAAGTAAAGCTATAGATGACAAAAATATAATTAAATATAATTTCAAATAATACATTACATTATCTTGGAATTATCGTTATTGTCAAAGTCCCAGAAAATATCGAGATATTTTTTTTCCCCAATATCGCACACCTCTACTCCAAAGTTAAGCAAGTTTCTCTCTCTACAAAATCCCAATAAAAATCTATGACTATCTATTACAGCACCACTATAACTAACTGGAAGCAATTTTTACAATCTTTGAACAGACACTGTTAGTTCAGTGCTTCACATTCGGAAAATTCATAACATTGATTAATTTTTGACACTCCTGATAACTGACAAAGAACCAATTCTGTGTTAAATATTGAATGCTGTGACAATCACATTAGACATCAATTACGAAGGGAACTCAAAAGTAATAAAGTTTGTCACATTAATAAAAACTGGAAAAAAAAAAAAAAAAAAAAAAGAGTGTTTCATCTTCAAAAATAAAATAAAGCCCTGCCCGCAACTGGGATATTTAAACTTAAGTATCTTCTGATCATCACTCATGCAATCTGAAACAGCGTAATGTTATCATATACATCCATCCATCCATTTACAAGCCTGTTTAATCCAGTTTAGGTTGGCAAACCCTGGAGTCTATGAGCAATGGGCACAAGGCACAAACCAGTCTCTGATGGGACACCAGTCTATCACAGGGCACAAACATATCCACACCAAGAAAAATTCAATGTTCTACAATTTTACAGTAAAGTAATTTGATAGTTACTTCTTTCAATAATGTAACTAGTCTGCCCTGCTCACATGCACTCTATCTTAACTGAACAATGGACTGTCATCCTATTCGCTGCTGTGTGCCAAGTCTGAAATAAGAATCAAAATGAAACATAACGAGACATGCACATTAAAATAGCCCTTCACTTTGCCACTGAATGTACTTGGTTTAGTTTACATACAGTGACTGTTTACAAATATGCCTAACATAAGTCAAAATTTTCCGTATGTGTACAAAGAACTTCACAACATTAAAACTACAATATTAGGGAAAAACAAAAGAATATTTAATCTATTTTAATTACATAAATTATTTAAAACTGCCAAAATATAGATATTAAATGTATAAGGTTTATTTTAAAGATGAAAAAGGATGTTATAACTGAATAAATTAAAAAATATCCAACAGATGTGTATCTGCCATCAAACTGCCTAGCAGTACAATCCATGTACAGCAAACAGACAAGTATAACCCAAATTCATAGCTAAAAGAGTATGTGGATGCCAAAAAAAAAACTTTAAACTTTAAAATGAATTTTGACTTTTAATTTTATTAAATAGCACCAAACTCTTAGGTTGGTTATTTGCACCATTAAGTCCTTTCCAAATAGATTTTAATTGATTTTTGTCAAGATAATCAATCACTGACGAGGGCTGTACTGTTAATCTTTGAGGTTTGTTATTATAATCAAAGCTGCCAATAAATAGTTTTAGATGTTTTACTACCTTAACTCACATATGGAGAAGGACATTTCAAAAAGCAATAATAATATCAACAACTTTATTTTAACTATGAGCAATGTATCAAAGGCAGACTTAAAGCCAAAATAACAACACCCTTGTTAAAAGAAATATTAGGGTGTTTTCTTTTAGATTGCAAACAGTGATTCATCACACAGGAGAAAAACCCAGATTTACACAATACTGCACATGATGTATTTTAACTTTGGTGTTACTATTGAGAGAAAAAAAGTTCAATATGTTTTTATTTACATTTAGATGCTTTATTTTTTATTTATTATCATTATTATTATTGATTTATTTATTAATTGCTGGAGGGAATGACAAATGAGAGACAAGCTCCTGCAGGCACTAAGGTGTAAACCAGATTATTGTATAATACAGTATATAAGAAGGAAAAAGAAAATGCCTCTGTGTTTTTACACACTGAATAACAAAAGTATGGACACCCTTACCGAACTACAGATGTAAAGGTTGAAATTACAAGTATCAAACACTTTCTACCTTTAGTTAGATGGTCAAACTAATAATGTTTAAAATATAAACAAACAGAACTTTCAGTGCCTAATAGGTATGCAAAATTCTCAGATGATACAGACAACTCTTATTTTGCTTTTGTTTAAAAGAAAAATTAACTATATACAAACTGACAACTTGAAACACATGAGCTAAAATATTTTATTTTTCCCTTAAACATTTTTGAACTTTGTCAATTACCTTAGTTTCAGAAACAAACATAACATAAATACACTAATTTTGTGTTACTTCTTAGTTGTTCTAAATAAAAAACAAAGTTCTCTGTTCATTAATTTCTGAGTAAAAGGGTTTGCTTTCAGCAAGTATGGACTGAAGGTGTCAACTTTCTCAAATAACAGCTCAATTAACAAAACAGCAACTGTCTCTGGCTCATCTAATAATAGGGATGTACCTTTCAGCTTCTTTTTCCAGGTGGTATCTTTTCAGATCACCAATTAATGTAGAATGGTTACCTTACTCCATTCAAAAGAGAAGACTGTCATACAGTAGTTTTCCTGTCACTGGTATTTATTGTAAAAAATGACTACACAACCAACACTTTATACAGCAACCCACAGAAAGTTCAGCGACACATTTCCTATGTCAGGATAAAAGTGCAGTGAATATCTAAGCCATGACACAGTCTCTACAAAGTTACAAATATGAATTGGAACGTTCAAGAGTGGCTGCAGTTGTTTTCTTTTTCCATAAACTTAACTTGAATTAATTTCATTCAAAGTTGATTAGTGTCTGTTGCAAAGCTCCCCTGGCTTCCCTTCATGCTTCAAAACAAACTCTAATACAGCTTTCTAAATTTGGTTCTGATGAGAGATGTACATCGGCCTTTCACTTCTGAACTGTGGGGGGGTTTGTGATTTCAAACACAGCTGACTTTTCCACCATAGCTCTAATAATTTCTCTATCATCAGCTCCAGTTTCACTTGGCCAACACAGACTGAGAAGCACAGCGGCAGATTGTTTTTCCAGCACAATGGAAATTGTTACATCTGTAAAATGTAACTTTGTTTCTTGCTTTTCATAAACATCTCTTTGGGATGCTTGTTAGTTTAGGCTGACTAACTTTATAAAGATGAAACAACTAATCAATACAATTTATCCAGAAGTCACTTGGTCTAATGTCTAAAAGTGACATTATGTATATAGCCTAATTAAATCACAGCTGTTCCATTATAAAAAGAAAAAAAAATTTTGCTTTTACTGACCCTGTACTAAATGAAGAGAACAAATTTCATTTACCACCGTTTATCTAGTCCTCCTGCAGGTTGTAGGCCCAAAGGCAGCCAGTCCCACATTGCAATTTCAGGCTGCGAACAACCAGGCAATCCCAGTCTATCTCCAGGAGGAGGCCCCAATAAATCCATACCTGTGGCTTTGCTTCATTAGGAGCTTTCAAACACTCTTTGTCAGACACCTCACTGGGGACCAAAATTAAAGAGGACTGTATATTTTTAAATTTTGAAATATTACTTATTGAAGAAAACAAGCCTTTTTTTGTATTGTGGTACATTCTTCTATAGAAAGAAGTATATTAGATGTACTTAATTTTTTTAATGTTTTGAAACTTTACTGCTCACCACCATGCAACTGTTATTCTAAGACCACATTAAACAATAACTTTCACCACATGCTTTTTGTTCATATAACAGCATAAGAAAACAAATCAACATCAAAGGTCTCCAATTAAAAGTTCTTCAGGCCATTATTAATGTCTGTTATCTCTAACAATACAAATATGTTTTTCATCATCATCGATGCAAGTAAATAAAATGAAACCATATACTTAGGTGGTTTACTGCTCTCATGAGAATGTTCATCTGGGAATTGTGGGTGATTTAAAATCAACTGCAGTGACAGCAAGACAAAACAATTAGCTTGTGTTACATAGGAAAGAAAGCATCTCTTTCCAATTAGACACTGCCAGTATTGACAAAACTGTTGCCACAAAAATTAAAACTTAACTCTTTTGCTGAAAAGACTAATAAAATATTTAGTTACAAACAATATCAAATAACTCTGAATTCATTCAAGAGAAACTGGACAAGAACTCAGATGGAACAATTAACATAATAAAAATAAGAATACAGGCTAAGCAATAATAAGCAAAACAGATGCTTTAACACATTTACATTATGTTTAATTTCCCTAGAGGACATGTTTTATAAACTGGTAATTAATGACAATCATTGCATTAACACTCGTGTTGTTAAAACAGTTGACATAGTACCACTTAAAGCTTCCTCACTGTGACTTCTAGTAATAATAATTACTGTATATGCTAATCCTAACTAGGAACATAATTTTATTTGTACAGAATTACTGTAAATCTGTTGCTGTACTTTTATAACAAAAGTAACAAAACTCCAGCATTCTTAAACATGTAAAAATAAATAGTAATAATTTAACCATTCTTCACTTTTTTATTTGTAGTGTCATGAAATAACAAAAATCTTTTAACAGTGAAGAGATTGGGAGCATACGCTAATAGAGTACTGCTGCACCCACCACACGACAAACCACCTGGATTTGGACCCAAATGCAGCAGGTGACACCTCAGCACCACACCGGTGTGAGTTGGTTTTGGTTTTTTTTTTTTTATTTAAAAACAGTGGCTGGAGTGCCAATCCTGCCACCAACCCCCCAAGTTTTGCATGTAAGTTGGAGGTCCTGCTTGTAAGGCTGGATGCAGTTTATCATCATACCCAGGACAAAGAAATTACAGGTTAAGAGCCTTAATCAAAGGCCCAATGGAGGAGGAGTCACTTCTTGTGTTTACGAGATTCAGTCTGGCATCCTTCCAATTGCTGGCTCAGATCACTAACCTCACAGCCACTACTCCGTCCCAGGAGATACAAAAAAATTAATTTTAATATACACCAAGCACAACTTAATACAAAAACATATGGGTTTTGAATTGAAATATAGTACTCATGATCAATGCCTCTATTCAGAAAGTTAAGTTTTGTGACATTATCATCATCATTTTATTCAACTTTTCCTCATATGGGGTAAGATGGCAATATCCTGAACTGGGATGAATGGGGAACCTAACACTGAGGAACTTCTGCCATGCATTTCTTGAGACTTCCCAGAAGTTGTCAGCCAAAGGAGCAGCCAAGTTCCTTGTAAAGCCCTTCCAGTATACTTGCTTGCTACACCTGCTATAGAATCGCTGGGAGAAGCCTAAGAATACACACAAAACACCTCTAAATCCAGAGAAGCAGGAGTTTAACGCAGAGGTCCTCCCAGATTGTCAAGCTACACACCCCATCACAACTGGGGACCTCAGGCAACAATGAATCCAGTTATAAAAATGGTCTAACATACTACATCTTAAAGTGGTATTCATATCAGCTTACAGGTAACAGAAATATATCAATCACTCTTTAGGTACCTGCAGCAATTTGTGTCCAAAGTATTAAATTACCCAAATACAAAGTAAACCTTGCCTCTAATATGGTGCAATATGCAGTTAAATTTTGTAGGTAGTTCAAACACTCTAAACCATGAGGAGAGTAAAAAAACTGTAAATAATTAAAAACATTAAACTAAACTTGCAATTTTTTCCTTTGTTGCTTTTACAGTGTATTGGCAACTACCACAACTTCCAATATGACCAAAATATTAACATTTGGAAAGGAGACCTTTCTGTTAAATTGTTAAATAACAATTATGATTCAGTCAAAGCAAACTAAAGATTAAATGTGACAATTATACATTAATAAAGTTCTGCTTCTCTACTGTTCACACTGAATAAATGTATTATAATCTCATGTATCATATTAACGCGGCATAAATGAATTCTTAAAGAGTTAAATATCAAGCCAGTTTTCAAGATTTCACGTTTCACTTCAGCTACTTCTCAAAAAATACTGCAAGGTTTAATTCCACCACTGAACAAGGATTGCTTACTTCATGGACCAGTGCTCAAAGAGCAGAAACTTTGAAATTATTATACTACTGTATGCAGTTCTATAATCCCAAATAGTCCAGAACAAATGTAATAAAAAAAAAAAAAAGTTTCTAAACATGCTATTTTTTGTTTCTGTCTGATCAACATGAATTCAAACAAAGGTAAGATTTATTACAGTGTAGCTAAATAGTGTCACCGCCAGTGTCAGCTTCTGATTCACACATTCAACACAGTCATAGCAGGCTGAAGTCTACCATGACCCATACAGTAAGTGGCTTTTGAAAGTAGATGGATGGAAAAGTTGAACATTAAAACAAAAAAAGTGAAAATGACAACAGCAAAAGAAAAGACCCACATTTACCAAAGCAAGTTATGTAGAAGAATCAAAGTTCATTTCCATGACATCAGATATGATAAGGAGAAGTAAAAGGACAAAAAAGAGAAGCCTTTTAAACATTCAATGTGTTATGAGAAGGCTAGCTCTACAGTGGGCTAATAATAAACAGCAGCATTCATTTTGACAATGTTATTTTAATAATGACAACATTATTTAAAAATAGGAGGAACAATAAAAAATATTTATTTTTAATGGCTGCAGTTGAAGGGATGAGTTTTTGACATAAATTAAAATAGGGGAATGTCTCACATTGGATTGTCTGGCATAACTACTAGACAATACCATTGAAATTGTGGAGCTTTAAACCACAAGGCTGCCTTTCTAAAACCCAATGCCATATAATAGAGAGAGCTGAGCAATTAACTTAATTTAAAAATATTACTCACAACAAATATAATGCATGTTAACCAAGTTAAATTAATAACATTATAGTAAATTACAGATTTCAGAAGGGCAAAGGCTATTCTTTTTTTGTGGACAGGTTTCTTCTTGTAAACTGTTCAGTAATAATAGTGAAGTCAATGCAGCTACAAAATCTCTCTTTCTGTTATCCATTTAGATTCTCACATTACCCCCAAATGTTACCTGCCTGATACCGAGATGCTAGCTACACATATTGGATCCCCTATAAACTGAACAGCATAAGCAGGGTAGAAAATGGGCAAATGGATGGATGAAATGTACAGTATTATCTTACATGATTCTAGAATGTGTACATTAAATAATTCTTAGCAGCTCAGCGAATTCAAATATCATATTTAGATAATCAACATGAGTACACAATTATACAAATACAATCACTTTGTTCATTTGAATTTTAAATCCTCATTCATTTAATATATTAAATCTTCTAGTATTGTTTATTCCCAGATTATTCTCCTTAGATATATTAATTGAGTATTAATACTAAATGGATAAAGAAATATTCCAGTTTTCATTAGGAAAAAAATATATTTACACAACTTTACCACAGTTGTAAAAACGATGTAAAAAGTCACCTCAAAACACCATTACCCTGGCCTTTACCTTTCCAAAGTATAACTGTAAATTTATACTTCTATGGTCACAAATGTAAAAATAATTCAACATTCAAATTAATTCTTTCTCGATACTGACATTCAAAAAGCAGTCAAGCTACTTAAAAAGCAAACCATATATAGTGCATGAATATAATGCAGCTACTTGTGACAATTAAACAACAGAAACAACACTCAAAAAATCTTACAAAATATAATGTAATATAATATGCTTTGACCCACCCAAAGATGACAAAAGAGAACTAAAACAATGTCACTTTAGCATCTATGCAATTGGCAAAGAGTGTAAAACTGAGTATTTTCTCTATGACAATACATACTGAGAAATCAAGAGGCAAACCCAAGAAGCGATCATTGCATAAGCTGGACAAGCCGGGAAATATTCACCTAAAACTGACTCATTTCGGACAACTGATTTGACAACACAGTTTTCTAGATAATTTTGATGCACATATGTGAAAATGTTTCTTTTAACCAGCAAAGAGTCTAAAGAGTGCACTGTGTGCTGCTATGTTAAAAGCAGGATATAATGTCAACCACACAGCAGAAGTTTAAAACTAAAAGGGGAATGGCTGTCATATGACCAGGTGAATGTGATTCAGCAAGAAATGAAAGGGCATGTCGCCCTTGAAAGTTGTATTTAGTTTCCTGTCAGAAAAGAATCCAACAGCAATCTAATGGGTTGATCAGTATATTTCTGTTGACTTCACTGCATCATTGCTGAAAGGATTAGATATTGAATTTTATTTTTCTACATTACTTTACTCAATAAAAAAAGATTCAGTTGCAAAGTGCTGGGAAATAGATAGTCTCCTGCATAATTAAAGACATGTAATAATATTTTCAAAGTGATTTCTTTTCAAAATGTTATAAATTGAACCACAATAGTGTATTATTTCATGAATACAATAAAGGAGTAAATGAAGAAATATTACAGCAAAAGGCATCATGAGGTTATGTTGTAAAAGTGACAAACTTGAACATTTTTGATACCACTACAGGAAGTAAATACAGAACACTGCTAAACGATTTTCCTGTTGGAAAATCCACAGACTATCATTCTCAGCTTTCAAAGCCTCTTTTAATAATTTAACCCTATTAGAGCGGTCAGCAGCAAGAGCTAATGTTACATTTGGGGTTAACACTGGGAAGTGGCAGCACTGGGTGAAAGTCATTCAGACCCAGGTTTCAAGTGGTCAACAGTGCCAACCAGTAAGGCACCTCTAGGGCAATGGGGACCAGCTGGCTTGAATGCCTCCCTTGCTTGCCAGTTTGAGCTTGGTGTTGATAGGTCTTATTGACCAAATTCTGTTTCAAAAATGCATAATAAAGCATTTGGAATTAAACCCAATCTTCCCCTAAAAGTAAATCACACATGTACAAAAGAAGTAACATACTGTATATAATATGATTCACATTTTAAAAGAAAAATTGCATATTGAAAGCACTTGATGTTATTCTTTCAAATGTCTGAACAGTCACAGCATTTTAAATAGGGAATATGACCACACCAGCACACTGACTGTAGAAGCATCATATTGGCTACTCTATACTTAGCCTGTGACTTAATGATATTCCTTAAAAATGAATCATTCAAACCTTACTGCTTTCTAAACTGCTAATCTTAGAAACCTCTTAGTGGAGGATGCTGAACTACTTTTTCCTCAAAAACAAATGCTGAACAATCGAAGAAAGTGAATGGAATTATTTAACAAGTATCATTCTTCAATTTAATTTCACATTCACAAAAATCAGCTTCAATATTTTCTTCTTAATTTTCATTGCTTACTTTAGGAACACCCAGTCGTGAAGCAACTGAATGCAATACTCCAAAGTGATTAGTCTAGAGATAATTCTGACCTATACACTAATATAAAGATTTAAAGAGGTACAAAACAAAACCTATAAAAAATATGAACTTGTAAAAACTGATCTATTTTACATTATACTTACCTTTTGAACCTTCACTTTGATTTAAATATGTTTTTTTAAGTTCAACACTTCATCTAATGTATATTTCAATACATATATTGCTTAGACTTTGAAGCTGCATTAAATGGGAATTCTTGAACAATAAAAATGTTGAAGCACTCTAGTGTCTTGCTGTCACAAATTTAAAGTAATTATCAGTAGCATTATTCTTAGCACAGCAGTCCTATTAAATAAACAAATCAGATGAGAATACTTTAAGCTAAAAAAAAAAGTACCAACAAGCATTTTTCTGAAAAAATGTTTTTAAATTACGCATTATCCCAAAAAAAGCCACACATTAGATAGAAGACTAGAAGTAATGGTGTACAGATTTCCAAGAAAAAAAATTCCTTCAATAAACAGGAAATTTCATCTCAGACATGAACAAAACAAGCACAAGCTCTGCAAATTTGCCAAATGTACTCTGCACTTTGTTTTGTATTAACAACGCTAACATTGATTAATCAAAATATAAAGCTTTCCTGTCATATTAAAATGCCAAGAGAGACATGCAAAACCATTAAAAGTGAAAAATGAGGTGTCTCACTTCCCTCCAATGTCAACATAGAAAATAGGTACAACAGTCACGTTTTCTACCAGAACTCAATTTCTGTTTATTCATTAGTTCACTATGAGACCAACACTGCAAATTAAAACATATTTAGCTTAACAGCTTAATTAAGGTGCATTCATTATTCGTTGTTGGCTTATATGTATTTTTCATTTTGTGAAAAAGAAAACTTGACAATTCTATAAACAAGGAACTTAGGAAAAAAATTGTATTATATTAAATTTAAGTGTATCCAATCATTTCTGTAATCAGGCTACCATAAAAAAAATAAACGGTAATAAACCAAGATCAACCAACATTATATATTAGATAATGATATCAGCATAGTGTGATGTTGGGGCTCCTCTTGCAGATTTAGGGCATAACAAGCAAGTAACTGAATACTGCAAAAGGGAGATAGCATTAAACTTTAACTAAACATTAATATTGAGTGAAGATAATAAAGTAAGCAAAACAGAAAGGACCACTAGAAAGGCAATGCAAACTCTCAAAGCTGGTAAACACTTGTCAACTCACTATACCAATATGTTATACATTATAAAGTCTGTCTCTATGGAATTTAACTTCCTAATATATTTCAGGGTCATGTTAAATGTCAAGCTTTGTTTAAACCACTCGGTTACCAAACTCGGTTACTGGGTTACTGCGCCACCACCACCTACCCAAAGCATCATGATGCTCCAACAATGATGGATGGATTAAAAGCCAGAAGTCTACGTGACCATCATCATCAAGTCCTTCCGTGAGAACCCCAAATCCAAAGAGGACTGGAATCCCTACAGATTTTATTTTTTTCTCCAGCCGTCTGGAGTTTTTTTTTTTTTTGTCCACCCTGGCCATTGGACCTTACTCTTATTCTATGTTAATTAATGTTGACTTATTTTCTTACTGTGTCTTATTATTATCTATTCTTCATTATGTAAAGCACTTTGAGCTACTTTTTGTATGAAAATTTGCTATATAAATAAATGTTGTTGTTGTTGTTGGGTGACTGCAAAAACTGCAGGTTGTTTGTACAAACTAGATTCTAATGTGCTAGATTTTTCTAGCTATAAATTAATTACATTACTTGTTTCATCTTTCCCTATTAGATTAATGGCAATTCTAAAGTTCTGCGGAAAAGTACAGCACAACTCATTGTGCTCAGATAATTTTTACTATAAATCTATCTGCTAAAACATACATGCTGTTAGGTAGTTTATTCATTAATTAGATTTATATAGCACTTTTCTAACCTACTCGTGGGGAAGCATTTTAACCAGCAGTAATGTGTAGCATCCACCATGACAATGCAACAGCAGCCATTCTTGTGCCAGTACCCTCACTACACATTACCAAAGAAAAGACAGGACCTCGATTTTATGTCTCATCCTAAGCACTGTGTCCTTGTTTCTGCTCTGAGATCCACACACAGACCTCAGAGTAACTTGCTCCCTGACAACTCTTCTAGCAGCAACCCAACCTTTTCCTGGATACTCTTCCATCCAAGTACTGTCTGGGACCAAACGTCTTACATTAAAGGGTAATTTTTAGTTCTAAAGTCCAGGTGGGTAAGGCATCCAATATTTAGTGAAATATCTAGAGAGGTCAGTAGCTTGTTCATAGTTTTACAGATAAAGCTATGATTTATAAAACTATGATCTATAAAATGATGCATAAAATTACTACTAACTTAAAAAATAAACTGCAGCAAACTCAGTTTCAAAAAGACAAAAAATATTAATATCCTTCATATTACTACTATGTTAAAAATAGACTGCAGCAAATTTTCAGTTTCTAAAATAAAGAAATACCAGTATCTACACATTATTACTACATTTAAAATAAACTGTAAAACTTACCACTTTCTAAAGTACATCATTTCATATTACGCATATTATTCACACACTTCATATTACTCTCCATACATTTTCTAAACCTGCTTTATCCTTTACAAGATCACAGGGAAGCTGTAGCCTATCCATGCAAGGGACACAAGGCAGGAGCAATCACCAGATGACAGCCAGTTCAGCACAGAGTGAACACACAGATATACACACACACATACCTACCTACCTACATACATACATACATAGAGGAAATCCTCACAGACACTGGTAGAAAATGCATATCCACACAGGGAGGACCCGGGATGTAAAGCCTGGTCTCATTACGGCCTTGCAGCAACTTTACCACCGCTCCTCCTTACAACTATTTCTTATAAAGCACTTTAAGCTAAATCCTGTGCATGGAACTGTGCTACAAAAAATAAATGCTGTTATGCACTTTATTTACCCTAGTACTTTAAAAATAAACTGCTACAAATCTTAAGATTTTAATATAAAAAATAAACATACTTTACTTTCCAATACCTTAAAAAATAAACTGTAGCAAACGGGAATAAGCAAGTCTAAAAAGACAGGGAGGATGGGATGAGAGTGTCCCCCTTTCATTTTAAAGGGGGCTAAGAGAATGAATAGGAGGTGCATCACAAAACTGCACTATTCATTTACTAGATTATTTAACCGGTTTAATCTCTCACAGATAGAACCTGCGGTAACCTACACGCATTTCACTAATGCCAAGTCATACTTTCAGCTTAAATATTAACAACTGGTGTAAGCAGAGCGTTATGGTTGAAGTTATTTCTTCACTCTGTGACTCATATTATCCAGACTTTCTAACTAAAATATGCGTGGTCGTCTATTTTGATATTCGGATTATATCAGAATTGCTGTCTAATGCAAATATTTATTGATACGTAATATGTCACCTGCTATAAAACATTACACTTTTTTTTGCTAAATGATGAACCTGAGTACAAGCAATCCGAATGTGACAACAGCCCCCCCTTTCCACCCCGCCCCGCCAAAATTCCAGGGCCACTAGCGGCGCGTCGTCGGCTCACCACGTGCGACTTCTGGCTGAACGCCTTGTGACGTGCGGTGTGCACCAGTGAGGGGCCGAGGAGGTGAGGTGGCAGCCAGGGAGCGACACGGTGCCCTCCTCCAGACGACAGCACCTAAACAGAGCATTCCAAACCAATGAACCATACCTGTTCATCTTACGAGTAACCCTAACATCTCATCCATCCTTCGTGACATCGAGGCAAACTTTTGTTATTCCTTTAAATTCTACCTCGGCGGTCAGAAGGCAATTCGCCTTGACAAAGCCTCCTGTCACCATGTCACAGCGCCGACAAACACAGAAACCCTGACAACGCGTAATCACGTCCCCTCCAGCTCAGAATCCCTAGAGCGAGGCCATTACTCGTACTGAGAACCCAATGAAGGCCCAAGGAAACAGCGGCCCCGCGAGCAACTCCCGGTCCCGCCAGTCGCACCACCTCCGACCGCCAGCGGCTGCGCTCTATGGAAAAACCGGAATTTTGCCCCCACCATTAACATTTCCACCAAACCCCTAAATTTACTTACCTGCTGGACGAGCGTGTATTTATTTCCTTAAGAGTGGGCTAGTGTGTATTTTCCGCAATTAATCTGTCCGTCCCCCTCCGGCTACTCCCACCTCCCTCGCCGTCTCGATTTCCTCGTCCTCCTGCAGCAGCCAGCGGCAGGTTTAGCGCTTGCCGCCTGCCAGCACCCATGTGACGTCACGGCCACGCCCCAAACTCCTCCCCTCCCTTCCTCCCTCCCCTTTGTCGGCGGCTCAGATTCCCTTCCTTTAAATTCTGAAGTGATGTATGTGTGCAACTTGGAATACAGATGGCAGTTTTTTTTAATTCAAACAAAGCATGAGGGCAGACAGTCGACAGATTTTTTCCTAACTGGTTCGAATAGATCTCATCCTATACGACAGTCGATTTCTCTTCTTAATATAATTTCCACATTTTTCCTGAGCTCTTCAGTATACCTCTCATCTAACCTTCCATCCCCATCACTGCTTCTTTGAAACTGCTTATGCAGTACAAAACGGCCACCGTCTCAGTCAATCTGGAGCTTTAATTTTTATCGCGATGTTACACCAAATGTGGTAACTGTTGGCATCAGTAAATCAGCCCAGAAGAAAGGCCATTCAGAAGACTGGGACATCTGCTCGAAATCTCATCAGTTCTGGGCTACAAATAATTGCAACAAAGCCTGTGCCGTTATGCAGAACCCCCTATGGCTTTCGCCTGCTCTTTCATCCGTAAGGACTGTCAATCAAACCCTGCAGACATCAACGTTTACTTTTCATAACTCCTTTCCCAAAGTGTACGATTGAAAAGGAATCAACAAAGCGCACGATACTTCAATACACGGGTCTTTAGGTGGACCCGCATTCGGCATCAAAGCTAAGCACGAGAGACCAAAAGCTTATGTGCTGCCCCTTAAGGTCGTATAGTTGACCAGTTTTCTAACAGATCCCTTTAAAAAATTGTCCCCCTTCCTGATACCGTCTATAATTGAATCTTTTCATGTCTTCATCCAAAATCAAGATGAACAATTACACCTAGGACCACTATACTAATGCTGGGTGGGACCTCCTTTTACTGTCATAACAGATTCAGTTCTTCATGGATTATAGAAGATGTTAAAATATATTCCTTTGAGATTCTGGTCCATGTTGACACGATTGCCTCTAATTTCTGCAGATTTGTTAACTGCTCATCCATACGTTTTACCACATCCTCAAAGTGTTCTGTTACATTCACATCTGTCGACTGGGAAGCCCCTGAAGAACACTAAATTCATTGGTATTCTTGTAGGAGGGGATGGAGGACATTCTTGTTCCTGGTTCGAATTATAAAGGGATGGATTATGGAAGACAACCATCCAACATATTTCAGCCTCCTCTATTATAAATATATTGGATGGCAGAACTCCTGGGCCAGATACACCCATGCATATGTCCACGGGGAATGTTTGAAACTGTAGTCCCATGGGACAATCCTGCTGGGCTTCATAAGTGCCACTAGGAGGAGCTGTAGAAGAAAATTATCCTTGTTTTGAAGGACATGTGCCTGACCCAGGACACCACCATCATGCAGTGCTATGGAACCTGAAATAATCCTCGATCCAAGGTAAAAAGGGACCACCTCACCTCACCTCAGAGGTGGTGTTGTTATCTGGAGGTGTTGGAGAATGCTCATTGGTGGACGGGAAGGAAAAGGAGTATTCTGTGTTGTATATATTGTGGTGTGCAAGATGAACAGAAAAGGAGCCTGTTGCAGGCACTTTTGTGCAAATTGAATTATTTGACCCTGTGACTGTTTTGCAGTAGATGTGCCTGGGGTATTGTAATAAGAATATAAGTTTAATGTCACTGTGCTCTGTACAAAAATATATTTTAAATCCACTCACATGTACAGGCCAAATTTAGCACACAGGGGCTCAACATTTAGAACTGCTAGGCAAGCATTAGAAGACAGAAAGGGGCAACTACGAAAATGGGCATTGTACTATTTCTGTGTGGATGAAATTGAATCCTCTCTTTGCCTTGCTTGGGATGGCATGATTTACCTAAGTAAGGGCCTGCACATGGAGAAACAGTATAAAGCCTTGGAATATTGCCCTTTTGTCTTTTATGCCGCGTATCGTCATTAAAGAAAGCTGTTATTTTCTCTTATGTGATTTCTTACCTCCGTATCACTATGGGAGGGATATCACCTTGTTATAATATAGCTATTTAGGTCCAGGTTACTTAAAACGCCTCAACTAAAAATAACTTATTCCAAATCTCCTAGAGGAAAACAGGTATGGGGCACACTGGCACCCCCTGTTGTCACAGGATGTTTATGAAACCAATTTGAGAAAACTTTTGCTTTGTGACATGAGTAAATGAGAAGATGAGTAATCTGTGGCTATGAAGGGATACATGTGGTCAGCGGCAATACTCAGGTACCTCATGGGCATTAACAGGGCAAAAGTGTGTGAAGAAAACATTCCCCATACCATTACATCAAATCATCATGGAGTTTTGACACAAGACAGGTTGTGCGCATGGCATCATTTTGCTGGCACCAAATTCTAACTCTTCCATCTGTGTGCCACACCAGAAATTGAGATTCATCAAACCAGGCTATGGTTTTCTAGTTTTCAGCTGTCCAGTTCTGGTGAGCCTGTGCCCAATGCAAACTCAGCTTTCTGTTCTTGGCTGACAGGAGTGGAACCTGACGCGGTCTTCTGTTATTGTAGCCCATCTGCCGCAAGGTTCAACGTGTTGTGCATTCTGTGGTGCTGTTCTGCTTACCACAGTCCGACACAGGGGTTATCTCAGTCACTGTAGCCATTCTGTCAGCTTGAACCAGTCTGGCCATTCACCTCTGACCTCCTCATCAACAAGGCATTTTGCAGAACTGCCACTCACTGGAGGGTTTTTTTTGCACCATTTGGGGTGAACTCTGATAACTGTTGTGCGTGAAGACCTCAGGAGATCAGTAGTTACAGAAATACTCCAACCAGCCTGACCAGCATCAACAATCATGGCACTGTCAAAATGACTGACATCACATTTTTTCCCCACTTTCTGGGGTTTGATGTAAACATCAGCTGAAGCTCCTGACCTGTACCTGCATGACTTTGAGTTACGCTGTTGCCACATGATTGGCTGATTAGATAATTACATGGATAAGCAGGTGTATGCCTAGCACGTGTATGTCATTAGATAAAAGAACAAAGTCAAAATCCCACACCAACAGTTTGAAAAAGGAATTGTCCCGTATAGTTTGTGGCCTCAGCAAAACTCAGCATTCATGACAGTACAATCAGAAAGAGACAGGGAACTGGAGAGTAGTAAGCAGGAAGCCACTGCCAGGGAATGAGAACGTCACTTTGCCTGGAAGCACCTGAATGAAGCTCAAACCTTCTGGAGATGAGACATACACAGAAGCTTTTGGACGGCATGAGTCTATTATGTTGGTCATAATGTGAACACTGCATTTCACAGTCAGAACTTCATGCCAGTGGGAAAACCACCATAACAGAAGGAACCATGAATTCTGCAACTCTTAAGAACAACGGCAAGTCAGTTGTCTGTGAGTTGACATGTGGTTAGGTAATGCAAAGACAAGGGAGCAAGTCCACATCAGACTGGCTGAAAAGAAACCCAAATGAAAGGTTTGGACTGGCATTAGTCAAACTCAACAGAGCTGCTGAGACATGCCATTGATGTTTGGAAAAAGCTACCCGTTGTTATTGAATGAGGGTGGGTTAAAAATTTAAAGGCTAAACTGGCCCAAACTAAAAGCCAGTGGCCTAAACTCCACTGGGATGAGATGGCAGGACCTCAAACAAACAGTTCCAGTGTTTTGGGGTTAAAGCAGCTCTTAAGAAGGAGTGATAGGAAAGGCTGATAGTGAATTAAAGGAAGATTTGGGGGCAGACAATGGCATTAAAAAATGGTGCAAGCAGTTATTAAGTGTTGGGGGCAAATACTTTTTCACATGGTAGCCATTACTATTAGATATCTTTAAGATACACAGAGAAAAAGAACAATACTCACAGGCCTTGAAAGTAATATTAGACTTTCACTGTCACAGGAAACAAGGAGGAGGCAAATATTGAGTTATTCATTATTACATTACTCTACGGTTTCTTTATTTATTGTCTGTGTTTGAGAAAAAATGTGCTAACAAGATTTGGAATTTACTACAAAAAAACAATTTCCCCTTTGGGAGTCATACAGTGTACCAAATACCAAAATAGCACAAAAAAAAGTCACACCCATTAAAGTGACAATAAACAGATTGTACAGCTTATCTGGGTTATAGAAAGGGAAAGATAATGAAATAGGCAGCCCAGTGAACTTTAAAGGAAAGATGGCACTCTGGCCTGGTAGATGCCATTCTTTACAATCAACTTTGGCTCATAAGAACCTCCTCTTAGGCAGGGCAACTCAAGAGTGCTAATAAAGATTTAAAAATGTAATTACAAGAGTTCAACAAAATCAGCCATATATATATACAGAGGTGGGCAAAACTAGATTTACAGTTGTTTTTATGGAAAGACATGTAGATTATGATTATTTCAATGCTTTATTAACTTTATTAAATCAAAATAAAGTCACATAATCGCAAAGTGCATTTAGGTACAGTCTCGTACGTGTTCAAATTACCTAAAAGATATGAATGTTTTACGTATTTACAACTGTAAACCTGCTTTTGCCCACTCCTGTATATACAGTGGGTATGGAAAGTATTCAGACCCCCTTCAATTTTTCACTCTTTGTTATATTGCAGCCATTTGCTAAAATCATTTAAATTAATTTTTTCCCTCATTAATGTACACACAGCACCCCATATTGACAGAGAAAAAAAAAGAATTTTTGAAATTGTTGCAGATTTATTAAAAAAGAAAAACTGAAATATCACATGGTCCTAAGTATTCAGACCCTTTGCTCAGTATTTATTAGAAGCACCCTTTTGAGCTAATACAGCCATGAGTCTTCTTGGGAAAGATGCAACACGTTTTTCACACCAGGATTTGGGGATCCTCTGCCATTCCTCCTTGCAGATCCTCTCCAGTTCTGTCAGGTTGGATGGTAAATGTTTGGACAGCCATTTTTAGGTCTCTCCAGAGATGCTCAATTGGGTTTAAGTCAGGGCTCTGGCTGGGCCATTCAAGAACAGTCAAAGAGTTGTTGTGAAGCCACTCCTTCGTTATTTTAGCTGTGTGCTTAGGGTCATTTTCTTGTTGGAAGGTAAACCTTCGGCACAGTCTAAGGTCCTTAGCACTCTGGAGAAGGTTTTTGTCCAGGATATCCCTGTACTTGGCCGCATTCATCATTGCAACCAGTCGTCCCATCCCTGCAGCTGAAAAACACCCCCACAGCATGATGCTGCCACCGCCATGCTTCACTGTGGGGACTGTATTGGACAAGTGATGAGCAGTGCCTGGTTGTCTCCACACATACCAGACCCAGAGAATCTTATTTCTCACCATCTCAGAGTCCTTCAGGTGTCTGATGAGACCAAGATAGAACTTTTTGGCCTTAATTCTAAGCGGTATGTGTGGAGACAACCAGGAACGTGAAATAGTACAGCAGTCAGGTGTGGCGGCGCGTTAAACATTTTTCCTCCTGCAGTGTTGAGTGTTGACCACTAGATGGCAGTAAATTCTGCTGTACAGTATTTTTTTTTTTTTTTTTTTATACTTAAGTCGTTTGGCTTGCGCTGATTTTAAAGGCAGTGGTTTAAGAAATAATAGGAAAGGCATATTTCATTGTATTTAATTTAATTTAATTTTATTTTAATAAACCAACAAAAGGATAATTTCTTTATTTGATCCCAGTTAAGGGAACATTTTTCCTTGCATTGACCTGATTTTGTTTATATAAAAGAAAGAAAAAAATACACCTCTTCTGATGGAGCATTTATTTTTGAATATGCTTACAAAAGGAAAACACTAATCTCATCCACACCTTTTTGCGTCCAGGTTGCACCTCCTCCTTTTTAGGTTTTCCACTACCTTTTTACGCCATCTACTTCACCCAATTTGAGGGTCATAGATTAGGCAGCTGTAGTCTGTTTAGGCAGGAACCAACCTGGACAGATGCTGGCCTGCAATTGACTTAAAACAGGGTGAAAACGTAATGTATGCAAAAATTAGACTGCACTTTCGTCCGTAACTGGATTAAGAAGTGTGCCGGAGGGAGGAAAACTACCGTCTTGGAACGACAGACACTTTAGAAAAAACAAGCTGGAATCCGTCTCAGTTATGTTTTAGTACCAATAGACTTCAATGAACTTTAAGGAACTCCTGAAGGCAGTTTAGCCAACTACACCTGCATTCACCCCTTCTTCTGACCAATGACCCAAATACATTTGTGCTTTCTTTCTTTGTTTCTGGCTCCTCTAACTATATCTACATTCCGTCTTTACTGCTATCTAAAAGAATTACGGTACTGTTAGTTTAAACCAATCAAACAATTTACATTTTAATAGTAAAAGAACTGGAGACAGCAAGACTGATGATCAAAACATTTAGGATGGGCTAGGATATAAAAGAGACCAGAGGGTGACCTCAGAGACAGAGACCACCTGGACATGAGAAGACACAACTCCAGCTGAATCTAAAAGGCGCACGAGACAGCCTTCTACTTCTTCAGGAAGTTCTCTAACACTTATATGCATGACGTCTTTGCTTTCTCCTCCTAGTATTATCTTATGTTAAGAAGCACCATGTTGCTTTTACATTTCTTTACTTTGTCTTTATATCTAGAGTGATTGAAATAACACATACAGGGGAGATCAACATAATTCGCAGGCTGAGGGGGACGCCCCAATAGAAAAACAATACGGCAGAAGTAAAAATGTTTGGCAAGCGGCAAATAAACAAATGGTGTATCGATCTTCATATGTTTAGAATACTCTAGGAGACCAAAGCAGCGTTTAGGTCTGGGGACGCAGGGCTGAAACTACTGAGTCCCTATGTGGAGTACTGAGGAGTGACAGGCCATGGAGGCATCACACATGAACAGTGCTTACATGGACAGAATCTGTGTGTGTGTATAAAGTGTATGTTGTGAGATCAGACCAATACAAGAATGAACCTGGTGAGTTTGACTCAAACTGGGATGATACAGCAGGTTCAGTAATAGACACACTTTAATGTTGGGCAAAGTATAAACTTGATGAATTTAATTGTCTTCTCTCATTTGTCCTGTGCGGCATGGTGGCGCAGTGCCTCGCAGTAAGGAAACCTGGGTTCGCTTCCCAGGTTCTCCCCTTGTCTGCATGGGTTTCCTCCCACAGTCCAAAGACATGCAGGTTAGGTGCATTGGCGATTCTAAATTGCCCTTAGTGTGTGCTTGGTGTGTGGGTGTGTGTGCCCTGTGGTGGGCTGGCGCCCTGCCTGGGGTTTGTTCCTGCCTTGCGTGTTGGCTGGGATTGGCTCCAGCAGACCCCCGTGACCCTGTGTTAGGATATAGCGGGTTGGACAATGACCGACTCTCATTTATCAAATGTCTATATTCTTATAAACACTCTGCTGAGTTCAGCCTCTACTGTAGATAAGTGGTTTCTAAGTTTGAGTCTGGGGGGGGACATTCGAGACTGCATTGACTAATTAACATTGTAGACCACTCATTATAATATGCTGTATACTAGCAGCGGAGTGGGAACCAACTAAATTTTACAAAAAAAGTATGACTCCGGTGTTTGCCTGTTCAAATGCAACACCTCTATATTTATATACAGTAGATCAAGTTATTGTAGTGCCTGGCTGACTAATCGCTTATTGTTGGGTTGACTCCATATGGAGTGTCAATAATTGTTCCAGCTACAAATAGAAAGCCTTTCCAGAGAATACTGGAAGGGCTTTTTCATGGGCTATCAGGGAAACCTATGGGGGATAAATAGGGGCGCTGGGACTACCACGTTCAGTAATCTGGAGACAGGGGGCCCCTTGTGCAACACTAATTCAATCAAATAATTGAACAAGCGGAAGCTGTCACCTGCTACATTACATTTCCCATCAGAATATTCTGAGGAAGACCCAATGTTGACACCCAGTGTGGACAATAACTGCAAATGAACTATTTAATATTTGACATGCATAGCTAGGAGTACTTTTGTATTACAAATTATGAAAATATAACTTATTATATTCCTTGTGCAAAGGCAAAGGAAAATAACCTGCAATTCTCCTTTGTTGCTATAGTTACTAGGTGTCTGGTTACTGCTTTCTTTCTGATGTTATATGGAAGCAGCATCGGCCTACCATAAGGATCTGCCCTGGCAGTGAACACAACACCAGTGCTGGCTGTGAATCAGTCAGGAGATATGGCACCGAGGATTAGTACTCAACATCTGTTATTTCTTTTTTTTTTTAATTAATAAAACTACAATAAAGCAAATAGTAAAGCTGTGCACATCAGAAATTCACCGTGATCAATTTACTTGATGTGGCACAAACTAAAAGCTGGCATGCACAACAAAAGGACCCTCTCCTTATTAATGCGCTTATGATGGAACGGATTCAAGAAGAGAACTGTTTCCTCCCTTGCGTATAGATGAACCATTTTAAATCGGTCACCCTGCACACAACTGAACAACATGATGACCACTCAGCTTTATTGCACTTTGTTTATCCCCAATCTGCATACATGTGTATTATGTCCTTAAACTTTGCTGGAATGCAGTGGTGACAAGTTCTGGGTTAATTCCTGCCTTGAGCCCAGTGCTGCAAAGGACAGATGAGCATGCCCACTACCCCATACTGGGCTAAACAGGATTGATAAATGGATAAATAGAGGGACTTGTGAACAGTTAATCACTTAACAAAATAAACTTATTTGGTGCAGGTAAGATATGAAAAGCATGGGAAAGGCACTATATAAATAAAATGTATTATTATTATGAACTTTTGACTTCACATAAATAGGGAAGCACGTTGGTGCTGGCCTGTCCTTTCCCTTGAATTCCTGCCGTATATGAAGTAAGGGTGAAGTTGGCATGTTCTCCTAGACTCACACACTTACCACAACAGCGTAGGAGACTCAAACAAAAGTGTTCACATACCAAAATTCCACAATACATATACATTAATGCCTTTAAGAATCTCCAGGAATGTGTTACCTTTTGATTTTCACATGGGAAACACACAGGCTACTGTAACTGCAGCTGATCCCTCACCTCTCATGATTTTGTCTTTATTGTCTTCTACAAACACAGATGGTTTCCCCTTCTGAATGATGATATTAAAATAACTCTAGAGACTGTGAAAAAGATTTTAACTGCATTCTGCCCAAATTACTTGTTCATTTAAGTTGCTTGGTAAGAGCCTTACGATTCTACCCTACAGAGTCACAAAACCTCCAAATATTAGACTCAAATTGCATGGCTTGACTAAATAATTAGATTTTGATTTTGAAGCATGGCACACACCATACAAAAATACTAAGGATGTGCCTGCTACCCTTTGTAGAAAGATTATTGCCAAACCACACACAGCTTATGCCTCAGTGACCCTGTTACCCATCCTGATCTGGTCATGCAACCAGTAAAGCAGTGTCTCTCACCCTTTATGGCCTCTCAATCCAATTTTACCTTTTCAATTTCAATGTTGACCCACAGCTAGAAACTGTGAGCGCAGGCTGGGGGAAGAGGCAGGTTTCAGTATCCCTTGTTGAATTGAGCATAATAAGAACAGCCATTGATGTGGGGATGGGGTCAACCTTTGTGAAACAAGCACCATTAAGCTAGTCCATCTGGGTAAAACAAAGTGTAGTAGGAAGGGTACCCTTGGTCAAACAAGCACAATTACAAACAGAACAATATTGTACAACACCGTCAATGAATTTGCTAAACAGGGGTGGTGGTGATGTGAAGCCAATTACGACCCAAGAATGGCAACTAATAAAGGATACGATATGACAGCTACTGCTTGTCACCTTTGTGGCTGCTTTGGTTGGATGTGCAGCTGGATACCATTTATCACCAGTTAAGCCTCCATGCCAAACATAGCACCAGTTGCATTCACTAATCCTGGCAGCTTTACTCAATATGACAAACAGTCAGAGGTGTATCACTGCTTCAAACTGTAGTTACTATTCTGCCAGGGTGTAAATGATTAAGCATAATTACTTATTATAAACAGTTAAGCATTACTAACTAAATTGTTTATTCATTTAATCTCTTTCAAATACTATCAAATTGTTCAATCACAGGCTCCTGTACAGAAAAACTTGAATTACAGTTACTCTTTTACATCCATTACTGTCATAATCTGAGTGTAATTATGGCCAGTGCATGTGTAACAGGTGGTGTGCCTGAAAACCAAAGACCTCATGGCACTGGAAGCTGGGAAGAGAACAAGAATCAGATGTCTCCCTGATTAAAACGACATGCATTGACATCAGAGTAAGGAAAATCAAGTTCTTCTCCCCCAAACAGAGAAGAATACATTGGGACATAACCGGTGGTTAACTTAACAGTCAAAAGCAGCCAACAAAATGAAACACAGTGAGATTCACAAATACTGAACTATATACTTAAGATCACAGGAGAAAAACAACATGTGTATTCAAAACGTTAATCAGAAAGCTCTCCTTCACACAGTGGACTATGCGTATATCTGGAAGACTAGCATATTTTAGCTGCAATAGATACTCACTGCATTTACCAAACAGTCAGACAAGTTTGTAGGTTAACTTGGGTATTAGCTTAGCAAACCACCTAAAGGGAGAAATTGTCACTTAAATCTACAGTCGTCAAAATAATCTTGTACCCAACATTACTGCCAATTTGTCTGTGCAAGTGTGTCTGCAGAAACTTTTAATTTTACTACAACATACGAAAACCACGCAAGACAGGCTTAGTGGCCACTCTACACTGGTGTCAATAAGCACTATGAGAGGCACGAGGGCAAGGCATCCTCACTCTGTTGACTCTGTAATCTGATTCAGCAGATATAAAAATTGATATTTACAGTACATCAAAAATGTAGAATGGTTTGAATTATGTACATAAGAAAACCTTATGGTGTTGACTGGCAACAACTTTAAGGTTATTTGTTTATGTTGCCCTGCACTTCCCACAATGACTCTGTAAATAAAATATACATAGATAAGAAAATGAATGGGGGAAATATTCAAAAGATAAAAAGAAACTCCAAAGAATAGAGCTGTGCACACGAATATATAACCTTATTGGAAT
>JANRMT010062838.1:12569605-12612799 GCA_026402145.1 Polypterus bichir lapradei | reverse complement strand
ATTTATTTATATATATATATATATATATATATATATATATATATATATATATATATATATATATATAAATAAAACACCACCAAACCTGCATGTTACATTTAAACTGTAACCATACTTTTTCCCCACAAGAACATATGCCTCCACCTCCATCAATACCAAGTACATAATCTGAGGCTATGCCAACATTAGTATGCTATAATTTTAAATGTTTTGTAAAAGAAAACTCTGTCTTTCCACACTGTTTATCATTTTCCTTCCATACTAAAAACAACTAAAAATGCATGTGACATAGCCGTTAGCCTACTGTTGGCGCAAGTGCATCAGCACAAACAGGAAAAGAAATAGTTCTCCTTGAAGTGATGGCGTCAGCCAAGGAATTTTTTGAAAAATTGTAGCAACAGGAAAATTATTTGCCTTTGCACTTGTATGCAGGATTCAAACTATACAAAACAACTTAGATGCATATAGATAAGCCACACTACAAGCATCATGCAAAACAACTCCAAGCCCACTATGCTGGTATATGGTTTTCATCTGTGAAGGGAGAATGATTAGTGAATATATCATTGTAATAAGCAGGATCCAGTCAGAGAAAGGCTACGTAATAAGGACAAAAAAAAAATCAAAGTGTGATTAGAGTCTGCATCTTTGCTTACCCAAATTGCAATGCCAAGCTGGCATTTTCAAAAGTTTCCATTTTCAGGGGTTAAAAAGCCAGGGAAGTGTGGATGAAAGACAAAAATGGAAACCAACGTCTGTGTTTTTAAACAAAAAAAATGTAGTAGACTGAGACTCCCCTATCTTCTAGACTCATTTAATATTTTGCCCAACCAAATCATTCTGGTGCAGTAAAATGCATGTATAGTACAAATGGGATGATATCATCATAATGTACTCAAAACTAACCAAAGTGAATGCTACAGGCTTTTCAATATCCAAATACCTTAAACATTTTTATAACCGTAACCCTAATTCATTTAGATGCACGCATACTAACAATTTAACAGAGAAGAAAAAAATAGAGACTACAATTAACCTGAAAAATCATAACTTACAGAAGGAAAAGTTCTTGCTAGGTAGTTAGAAAAACATTCCTTCATATGAACTGGCTGCATAGGTAGTGAATTATACCCACGCCAGTCCTGAAAGAAAAAAAAAACAAAAAAAAAAAAAACAAACAAACAAAGAATGGTTAGAAATATCATAATATATACAAAATAAAAATAGAGGTCAAATACAAACTGTAAAAGCACTGAGAATTTAGCAGGATGGTACATTTTAGGGCATAGAAATGACATTAATATACCAATATTTAAAGGTGAAAAACAGAAAAAAAATAAAAAAATCTAAAAAATCCTGATTTGATTGAAATTTTGTGACATTGTAAGAAAAACAGAATATTAGCTGACCCATTAATTTTCTTGTCAATATTTATATATATTCTTATGTTGTATTATACATTATCTACACGGCTCTGAAGCCATGCTTTATGGAAATGGAGGGTGGAGCAGAAGTGGTTGACGGGTCAAACAGCAGCATTAACAAAAAAGGTGTACAGACGAGTAAAGAAGGGGCAGTGTCCTGGACAGGAAATAGGAGGCATGATCACATTTGGGGTTGTAAAGTGAGATCTATAATGGAAGGAGGAAGTTTGGAAAAGCTCAGTGGTTACCAAGCCCTATAAAGCGCCAGGGAGAATGCCAAGAAGTAGAGATAGAAATTTTATCCCTGATCCAAGACAAGCCTGAACTGATAAAATAGCATTGGGTTGGGGGGGGATGGGGGGGTAGGAGATTCATAGCCTAAATCCCCAGGAATTTATGTAATGCAGTAACATTTTACTCATGGGCAACTGTACTCGTAGATAGTTTATTCAACAGTAAGCAGCAATAATAAACAAATAATATTATTACTAATTATTTGTCTGGCAACTTTATCCAATTCAATTTGTTACATTTGAGATGGAATTATTTAGTGCTAGGTCCAAAGCCTTAACCAACACACAACACTGTATCCCTATAAAATTAGCCCTTTTGTTTAAAATAAATAAATAAATATTATTGTTAGCTACATAGTAATTCTGATACACCTGATTAACCAACAGCACTATAATTGAGGCCTACTAACTCATAAAATTTCCCAGGCAAAGCTGGGTAATGCAGCTAGTGAAAAATACATATCAAACTGCATAAACACTGTTAAACAGCTGTCAATAATACTGTAAAATGTTTTAATACATAACAAGGAAAATGAATACAGAAAATAATAACACCAACATCGAAGATATGCTCTGATACAGGAACATTAAAGCCAGGAAAATCAATTAGTTTGGAAGTATCGTAGGAGATCTTTATGCTCTGACATTCTGGATCCTCTTCAATCTCTCCATCACTGGTATCTGAATAAGAATAGACAGGTCTTTTCTTTAATAAAAAATACTTTAAAGCCAAGATAAATTATACACACAAAGGAAAATTAAACAATCTAAAAATGTGTTTTTATAAATATATAAATAAACAAATAAATAACTAAATAAAAACACACACACACTCATACATATATACATAAACGCACATGCACTCTTCTGAGTTTTAAATTGTCCAACAGGAACATCCCCCATAAACACTGCCATATTTTTTTTGGCCCATGAACCAAGCACCCACCCAATTCCTTGTCTGAAAATTTGAATGTTGTTTTGTAAACCACTGAACCTGTGGAGAAAACAACCAGCTACTGTGAAATCCATCTTTGACCTAGAACTCAGAATTTCAAAACAAATGAAAATTCAGCTGCAGTTCACAACTGTCAAAATTTCACTTGGACAGCATTCAGAATTACAATCTGGCTGGACACAATTACCTTTTCCATCATACAACGCAAGACCTGAATTCTCAAGTTCTGCTTCTTTCAGCCACCCTGGAGGGTAGCCTAGATGTCGCATACGATATATATATGGCGGAAGAGTGTTTTGGTCAATACCAAGGGCATCCAACAGGTCATCACTGGAAGTAAAAAATAAATTAGTAACTGTCTAAAACTAGTAGTAATTACCAAATGGTTACCAAAAGAACAGTTTAATGTATTTAAAAATGTGGCAATTACAGAATAAACAACAAACAGTCCTTGTGATGTACTGTTCTGTGGTAATTTTGAAAAGATAAGAGAAATATAAATAAGAAAATGAGTCCCTAATTTGAAACTTTTTTTTCAAAAAACAAAACTAGACATCAGGAAAAAAAAATATCACTACTGTACAAGTGATCTTTCTTCTAAATGCCACAAGCAGGATTAGGTTAGACAATAGTATTATAAAACTATATTCACTCTCCTATGAAACCTGAAAGTTGTTTCTCTGTTATTAGCTTACCTCACCATTCCTGGCTTGTACTTGATAAACCGTTCCTCTACCTCTTCTGCATGGTAACGCTGCTGACTGTTCTGACCAGAGCTCTGTGAAAACTCCTTTCTCTTTTCATTGATTCGAGTAAAATCCCTCGGCTAATAGAAAAAATAAAAGAAAAACATTGAATTGCAAGGCATATACATAACTAAGATTAAATACTTCTTTTTCATGGAATTCTGAAATAATAATACAAATGATTTTTTTTCCTGAAAGTGAGTCATAATTATTACCTCTGGACAATCTTTCAACTGATGCACTTCAGAGCCACAGTTGAAGCAGCATGGCTTAGGTCTGCTAAAAAGAGGCAAGGAAAAAAGATTCATATTTAAGTATTAACATAAGTATAGAGAAGTTCACATTTGGCGTAACAGGCTCTGCTTAGGAACCTAACATTCTCAAACCGGTTTTATTGAATTCACAGACACAATGCAACATTGACAATTTTTATATACAAGCTGTCAGGTTTTTCACAAACATCACAACACAAATAAAGAAAAATATTTAGCATAGCAAAAACTAAAAAATTATCAGCATAAAAAGAAATTCACAAGAACACAAACAGAATAAAACTTTTGCAACAATAGTATGCCTGAAGAACGGAAGACATCGTATTTGTATGTCAGCAAAATAAAACAAGCAAAGTACTTTTCTTTGGATTATTCAACATATAGGAACATCTGAAATGAATGTTGATTAAACACAATAATAATGAAACAAAAACACAAACATTACTTTACAAATAAAAGGACGGAAAGAACGTCATCAGCAGTAAACTGTAAAGCAAAAGCCAGACATGGAAGTGGTGAGACTGTCTTCACAGAGTACATATACCAAATCAAGGCTCAGGTAATAGTTGTCAGTCAACGTAACCTGCAGATATTTGGAGGTTTAAACAGAGCTCAAATAACTTAAGCCAGATTCTAAAGTACACCAAAATCTGAATAAAGTTACAAAACCACAGCAAAATATATTCAAAATGTATCAGGTCACTGTATAGGCCAGTCTCAGAATGTTCTTTTTGCTACATCTCAGTCACCCCACCCTAAGCTGTCTAATTAGTACACAACATACTTATTTCTAGCATTTGTTTGCGTGTGTCTTCTTTTAGGCCATGTTAAAGCTTTTATTTCCACAGATTCAGGATGCATGCCTATCCAATCAGTATGGTTACATTTAACTGTTGCTTGCTTCTAAAGAACTACAGTCAGGAGATAATTATTAAAAAAAATTTCTTTGCACTAATAGCTAGAAAAGCATGCACTATAGCTTGTGAAAAAGAAAAGATTACTGTACTTACTTTTGGACAACGGCAATGGGGTTTACTGAATAAGCATTTTTATTTAACAATCAAACAATACATTTTTAAATTAGTTTTAGCTGTATTAAATATGACAGTTCAGGTCTAAACATCCGCCTAAGGCACCACACACACACACACAAAAAAAAAAAAAAACACTCAACATTTTGAACATTTTCTAATTTACACAGCAGAGCATTTAACATTTTTGTTCCATAATTCATCCAATACGATAAAAGATTAAACATTGCTAGATGTTACCTTTTATCTTTGAGCTGTAATTCTTGTCCATCTAAGCATATAATCTGACTGAAGACTTGCTGGTATCTTCACAGTTTATGTTCAGGAATGGCTATTATTGATCGTCAGACAATTAAAAAATGCATAATGAAGTTTTCTACAGACAGAGATTGCATTCTATGGTTATTTCTTCATGAGGCTATCATCCAATTGCTGTTTCAACTGGCACTGACCATGCAAGGAATCAAATTAAATTGAAAATTATGTCAAAAGTCAAAATGTACTGCTTTCTAAAGCAGACACCAGAAACAAGTTATCAGAAGCACTACTGAAAATATAGGATACTTTGGGATCTCCCATCCTTCTGTCAGCTGTGGATTCTCATTCAGCAAGGGCTGGCCAAGTTTGTCAAGACAAAAGTCTCGAAAGTAAAGGGCACTTCCAACTACCTGAAATTGGACAAGAGGGTTTTTTTTTTTTTTTTTCTTTTAATTATTATTTTTCCTGGATAGAAGTGGATTTTCTCTAACAGAAAATTAAACAAACTTACACTGAAAGCATCTTTAACTTTCTTCACAACATTTAAAGACTTTGCCTTGTGATGCTCCTCTAAGATAAAACTTGAGGGCTGTGAAAAACATGCATAACAAATCATTAATTGTCACCCCATTTCCTTTAAATACTCCAACAAACATTAAACTACTTAAAATTAATTAGATATACACAACAAAACAAACAGTATGATGTTAGGACGACTTTTTTTCCTTTCTCTGCTGTGAAATAATTTAAATAGTTATTTTGTAAAGACTTGTAACCTTTATAATAAACTCACCTTAATTAGACACACTCGGCTAAAGGCACTCTGACTACTAAGTACCAAAAACTATGCTGAACAGATGTATGCAAAGATTCTGGGAAAAAAAATTATCCCAAATGATGTAAAATGTCACTTCACTGGCTGGAAGGGGGCAGGAACCCAAGTTGTGAATTCAAAAGTAAAACATAAAAATAGCTGGACTGACCTAAACACTTAGTCTGTGCTTTGGAAACAGACTTTTCACCTATGCTGAAGATTCCCAACAGCAAAATTATTTCTCTGATAGGATGGGCTTACAAGTACTGATGCATACATTTTCTGTGTTTTTTTTGCCATGAGGCTGACAAAACCACTGAAATGTCTGGCCAATTCGAACTACACCTTGAGGGCTAGAAATGTGTCTGCCAACTTGACCAATTATTGTGGCCAAACACTTGATATGAGCTGTGAGGTAGCAGTGCTAACGACTTCACCACCGTGCTTCAAACAACAAGAGACAGACAGAGTGAACACCTCAAACAAGATACAACAAATTTTCTACAGACTAGCAGTAAGTAAATAAAATATAGATCATTGCGATTACAGAGTTCCAGTCTTGGGGCACACATTGACGGTGAAGTTGTGGCTCCAGACAATTCTTTCCATGTATTTGTGGAGATACTTAACTTTTTCCTTCCATCAAGAAGAAATAAGTGTCATAGAAAGTAAAAACTATTTCATCATTATTTCGCATTCACATTTCATTCTGTTTTCTGACTTGTGTTGAGGTAGCAGCTGGTGCATGTCTGAATATTCATGCAAATTACCCATGCAGTACTGCGGACAGTGCACAGGGATCAGTTTTATATATCCGGTAGCAGATCTTATTATATTCAGCAAATTTATCCCTCAAATGAAAATACTGCAATTTTTATTTTATTTTTTTAAATCATGCATCATGACTAGAGCGGTGATTAGGTCATGACAACAGGCATTCATGAAGCAGATTAGCAATCATCTTACAGAAGGAACGTGTAAATTCTATGTGCATGACTGTGACAGCTCTGTGACATCAAGTTGGACTTGGGGGGAAAAAAAGTTATAGGGTGCTGGGGCAAAAAAAAGCAACAAAATGTTTGCCTAAGCCAGCCCCATGGCAAAAATGATCACCAACACAGTATATTTGCTATAAAAAAGGGTAAACCAGGGAAATGGAATAAGGGTAATCCCCAGTTTAGAAAAAGTTGTTGCGGAAAATATTCCAAAAATGTACATTTTATCATTCATTCATTAGTATGGTGGATAGCTAAAAATAATTTTATACTTTTTTTTTTCCCCTGTACCAGCACCATGCTAGATGGCACCCGTCAGCATAAACGAGAGGGAATGGGGATTTAATTCTGTGTAGGATATGAAGGCCTGAGATTTATAAAGTATCCAGTTTGGAGACATGTTGGTTAAACATCTGTTTTGGGTTATGGTGCATTGTTGACATCGTGAGATATGATCAGGAAGAGAATTCCGCATTTTCAACTGAAGGTCATGTTCACCTCCAAGAAATACAAGGAACTTATTTACTTCAGGTGTAGGTAGCCCATGTGTTGTAGATAAAGTAGTTTAAGCATATCAGAGGCAACCGATGGATTATCCAAAGCACAAGTGACATCATGGCATTATTGAAGTCCCTGCACTGCTGATGAAGCTGGAACAGGACTATACCCTTAGACAAAGTTCTTAATTTAAACTTAAAATTGCATCTACTCTCCCACTCTCACCAGTGGTCACAAGCTTTGTACTTTAATGAAAAGATGAGATTACTTGTACAACCTGCCAATCAACACATATTTGCTGAATGCACACCCTGCATGATTGAGAAGATCTCAATAACCCAGGTACTCCTAAAAGAAGAGCCACCAGATGCCACTATTACCAGAGAAAGTGGGTGAAAAATATGCAATACACATCCGGTATAAATAATTAAATCAAGTGCAAATTTAAATAAAATAAATTATATGCAGAAAGCTGTATATACTACATATGCACACTGACTCTAGAAGCAAAAAGCATTTAGCACATGACAGATAAAAGTAGGTGTTTATTGGCAGTCACACAAAGAAAAATGAACAGTCAGCATGCTGATTATCAGGGTAATTACTGTAAATTGCACATGCATCAGTAAACACCACCATCTAAAAAATATGTTGTTAAATAATGTATAAAATAATTTAAAAAGTACCTGGGGTTTAACATTAAAGGAAGTAGCTTCCTTGTTATTTTTCTCCTGTTCATCATATCTTTGTGTCAAACCAAAAACAGAGTCTTCAATTTCTTGGCGGAATTGTCTGAAAGTAAATTTGCATGTCAAAAGGTTGTGTTTAATTTGCAATTATTTACTTACATAAACTTATAATCAATGAGAGGTTAACACAACAAGTAAGTGTTGTTCATTTAACTGCCTGTTATTAACAATCCCCGGATTTTCTGAGCCTTCTTACAAGGTCATGGAAAGCAGGTATCTATACTGAAAGTGAAAACCACAAGACAAGATCCTGAGCTGTACAGGAAACACTAGTTTATCAATGAACACTTGTACATACAAGTGAATTTACAGTATTCAATCAAATACACACACCTCTGAAAGTTGAGACAAAATTACAGTACAAGAAAAAATATCCATGGCTATAAAGTCAATGTACCATTGTGTTGCCATATTTCATAAACCCAACTACAAAACAATAAATATTTGAACCCATGTCTGTAGAAAGCATCTCTTTAACTTATGAAGTTTTACTTTTCTTGAGTAATTTGATCCTCAATCAGACTGGTCTTGTGTTTTCATAACTGGCTACTTTGCTGGCTTTATTTTTTCATTTGGAAATATTAGGTATTGCAGAAGTCTAGCAAAACCCTATATTCTCTTTCTTTTGTCTCATTAAAATATATACAGTACATATTATACATGTCCTATGTATAATTCATATTACCAGAGAAGGGTTAGAGGGTAATGAAAATGCTTTTATTCAGACAACCCTAAGATCAAAAAATTTCAGCTAAAAAAACAATTTAGGCATTATTCTACATTAGAAATCATACAAATTAAACTTAATTATTCTAACTTGTTACTCCAATCAATAATTACATTTCTGTAATAAATGTTTACAGGATGGCACAGTAGTAGCACTGCTGTCTTGTAGTTAGGAGACCTAGGTTTGCAACCTGGGTCCTTTCAACATCAAGTTTGTATGTTCTCCCCATGTCTATATGAGTTTCCACCCAGTGCTATGGTCTCCTCGCACTGGCCAAAAACATGCAGTTTAGGTGAACTGGCAATGCTAAATCGGCCCTAGCATGTGTGTGCCCTGCGTTGGACTGAAGCCCTGTCGAGCTTTGCTTTTTATGCTAGCTGGGATAGGTTTCAGGACCCCTTGACCCTGGTCTGGATTAAGTGGATTAGAAAACGACAGGATAATTTTTTTCAATACAGGGTGTTAGCAGTTCATAGATTTTTCTTATAGTGAATCTAGATGGATGGCAAGAACAAACCAAGGATGAGACACCAGTTAACCATAGTCTCAAGTCATGGTATCTACACACATTTCACTGACTGTGACCAGAATGAAGTATAGCCGTTAAAAATATGAGCAAGTTAGCAATCTGTCCTACCATTTTACTAATCTACTGTAAAATAATAATATTACGGTTACAAAACAAACAAAAGTATAAAGTAGAAGACAGAAAACTGCCTTATTTAAAACTAATTTTTTTGCTACATGAACACAGATTTACTTACTTTGATATGGTATTGTTTATATATAAAATGTGTAGGAGAGGTCCATCGATTTTTGTATCTTGCACAATAATGTCACTAAAAAAAAATTTTTAATAAAAACATTTAGAAAAGAAGAGCAAAATACAAATTCAGAATGAGAATTTATATAGTTGCATAAAAATAGAAGTCTTGAAAGCTGTAAATTAGTTAAAACATTTTGGAGGTTTCTCCTTACTAATAGAAAATCTTAAGTATGATACAAAATAAAGCTCTTTAACAAGAATAAAAAAAGGTAATCACATACAAGTAAATGCATTATAATCTAAAAATAACAAAGCTCTACTTTACCTTGGCCTTGACAAAACCTTCAATTTCCTCTTCAATTCTCGATGTTAAACGGAGGTTAAGGGAAACAATTTTCTAAGATTATTTAAACCATCACAATTTTACAGTTAGCGAAATGACAGGTTGTCTTACAAAACAGATGCTAATATAATGTTATGTAAAACTAAATGATAAAATGACAAGAAATCAAGAAAACTAAAAGAAAAAAAAGACGGGAAAGCATTGCGATAGCCTAGAAGTGCTTCATAAAGCCATACCAGGGAGATCTTAGTTCAGCGAATTTCATCCTTAGCATTGTTCAATAACCACAAATAAAACCTGGTCAGTTATATCATGCTTTACTGTGGAAGGGTTTTAGGGAGAACCTTAGCCTACCTTTGTTATGCACACCAACAAATGTCCTCCACCCCAACTCTTATTCTCTTAACCTTGCACTCACCTGGCCTGGAAGCAGACAAAGCCCACAGATGCACTACAACTGTGACTAATGGATTTAATTTGCACCCAAAACTGGCTGCTACCATGTTTCACCTTCCCTATTAAGAGGATTTCTTCTCTTTATGTATTTATAATCCAGGTGGCAAGAGAGAGCAAACATTTAATGGAAGAAAGGGGAGCAGGCAATAATCTTTTATTCAGTCAATAGCAACCGGCATTGCTCAGGTAAGTAATTTTAAGGGAAAACTATCTAAATTCGATAAATGGCGTTTCTTAAAGGGTACCCTTCCGGAGACCATTTCAATTAATTTATTTCAGAGGTAAATAGTTTGGGGTAAGGTGAGGTCATTAAAACTTATTGTATTAAAGGGTAAAGTATTAAAACTGTGGGTTTCAAAGTAGTTTAGTGTCTCTTCCTGTCAAAATTGGAGGTGAGAATCAAAAAAGAATGTGGAATAGCATAATGAACAAAGGCATGCACATTGAAATTTAGAAATTAGATAGATAGATAGATAATTAATCCCAAGGGGAAATTCACAAAATAAAAAGATTATAAAAAGATAATAGTCATTTAACATTTTTAAGTATTCTTAAGCAAATAAAAGTAAAGAGTGTGCCAAAATCAATGATAGCATCTGTAATATTAGGGTTGTATCACAGACTGTGCTGGCCAACACACCCGTAAGTGTGCAGTATTCAGTCGCTTAATATTCACTGACTGTGTTTCCATGGTCTTTAACAACCTGGTTATCCAGAGAAACCTTATGTCTAAAATGCTATTTAAACCCTTATTCCGGTTTGATAAACCAGGATAACAAAGATGCATTTTCTCAGCGAGAAACCCTTAGCCAGGTTACACTCAGGTACTCTGTTGTCTGTGCATGTCTGTTAGCCTGCTTAGCTTTGCACACACTTTCATCAGCCACAGGGAGAAGCATCCACAAAAATAAAATTTCTGAGGCAAATGTTTGAGTGACTGCGTTATTTATTCTCCTGGACGAAATAATCTCTCAATATTTCAGAAATTACTAAATTTATTTTGAGGAGTTGAATGTACAGATCTAAATTATTTCAGGAGCAGGGTTGGGGGTAAGGTGTTAAAAGAAATGTGAATTATGTAGTCCAATTACCTTTTAAAGTAGCGAGTAACATAATGCAATACTGATTTTACTTAAGTAAAAATACCTGTGTTATTATTATCCTAACAGGTTTAAGACAAAAAAAAAAAAAAAAAACACACGTGTGCCCCTTTTCAAGGCTCAATCACCCAGCCAAGAAGAATAGCGTGCTGCATGCAATCCGGTAACAAAAAAGTAAAATAAAACATGTTTAACATTTATCCAGCTATCTGCAAATAGATATGCTGAAATAGTATGACTTGGTGATGCAGTGGTCAATGATAATGTGAATCTTCAGGGGCTCAGGTCAAGGATGTTAAAAGGGGATGAAAGTTATTTACTTCACAGAACATAAAGGAATAAGCATATTTATAAAAACACAAAATTTCAATGACTTCTTGTCATTGAAGCACTTTGAGCTATATTTTTTTGTATGAAAATGTGCTATATAAATAAATGTTGTTGTTGTTTGTTTGTGGATACAGGGTGGCCCATGATAAGGTTTTTGGTTTTTTTAGGCAGTTCAGTGATATCAATTTTTTTTGTCAGCACACAGTACTACAGAAGCATAACTGCACATCTAAATGAAGGTTTGTAAGGGATCAGGTTTCTGCCCTAACCGGGTTACTTACTGTGTCTTATCCTGATTTTGGGTTGAGCATGTAAATGCACTAATTGTTAGATGGCTGTGTTCTGTTTCTCGTCCTTCTTTTCAATAATTGACTAATTGACTTTTTGACGCTTGTCAGGGCCAAGGTGAGACATCTCTAGCTCCACTCTGTCCAATGTCATTTTGACAGACTATATCAGTATATGTTCACAAGCCCATGGTTTGAGAGCTTATCTTTAATGCATATGGGAAGTTCAGAAGAGAATGACTAATACTTTAAATACAATTTTTCTTGTTTAAAGTGTTGACCTTTAAATCTTTCGGCCTGTAGAATTAAATCCCACCTCTGTAAAACTGCCTTCTGTCTGTACTAACAAATTCACTATCATTTGGTTAGACAAGCTGCTATGTATATCAGAAGGTGAACTTGTCCTTTGGCACTGTGTCTCTTCGGCGAATCCTTGGATACTGCTGGTTTGACTTTGTGTCGAATGAGCGGTTCCTCATGGAGTCCCAAATAATACACATTACCTGCATTGCGATGAAGCGTCACTACAGCACTAAGGCCATGTGGTGCAATTCCCCGAGGGTGATCTGGCTCGCAGGATCCTCATTGTTGAGGATACAAACAGTTGGACCAGGCCAAGGGGATGCCCACATAACACCTGGCTACGACAGACTGATGGTCATTTCTGAAGGGTGGAATTGGACCGCATGTCTAACTAGGGTGCTGCCAAATGGGATCCTGTGCTGTTTCATTGTGTGGTGGGTGTGGTAATGCGCTGCACCACTGTAAGCACCCTGACCTGACCCACACTCCTTTTAAACAATTCTGAGAATTTAAAGTATACTAGGGCCATACACACTACCAGGAGTTAGATTTGCTGGAGTTTTCAGGAGGACAGACAGCCTAGTGCTATGCAATCATATTCTATGCTAATGAGAAATATGAAGAAAAATCAAGTACTACTAAGTTGAGCACCTTCAAGGGTATTTGCAGATGTTTGAGTGCTGGCCAGGTAAGACAGACCCACTTAGCAACATTTACCCGGAAGGGTTTCTTGATCTAAGCTTAAAAGAACCCTAAAATCAATATTCAGGGGACACTACTTTGGGGAGAACACCACTGCTAAGTGGTTGGAGGTGAACAATGTGAGGAGTAAATTCAAGTTTTTTTTGTTATTGTTAAGCCCCTATGTGTTTGTGGAATAACTGTTTTGACTTTTCATCTGCTATTTCATTATGAATAAAATCCTTCTCTTTTGTTACATTTGTCCATTTTGGTCATCATTTGTTTATGCGAACAAAGCCTAAGCACCTCCTACAGTTCACAAATCACACTGCTTTGCAACATCACTACTTATTTTCTAACCCAATGAGGGGCCCATCAATCCAAACAACACTCACACACACACACACAACCACAAGATCAATATAAAACAACACTCCAGAAAGCACCAACTAAGTCCAACTGAACAGCGAGGGAGGCCGGAGACTATCCAGACTGCCTCATAAGCCCCAAACAAGGATGGGGCAATCTTCTAGGTGTCCATTAAACTAACACAAAATTATAGAGAAAGTATGGTGAAATTAGACCTTTTATTGGATAACTAAATAGATTACAAATGCAAGCTTTCGAGGAACCTTGCCTGATGAAGGGGCCTTACCTGCTTCGAAACCTTACATTTGTAATCTATTTAGTTAGCCAATAAAAGGTCTAATTTCACCATACTTTCTCCTGTATCAATCTATGGCTAACACGGTACAACACTCTACTGCTACAAAATTCTAGGAATGAGTGATAAAAACTAGAGGATTAAGGGGGAAAAAAAGCTACAGATATATGGAACACATTCAAACTACAGACAGCATCAAGGATAGAAATCGAACGCGAGTCTGTGAAGGTCTGAGCCCGCACAGGTACTTACAATTCAGTAACAGTTTATTTAACATAAAATAAGCAATGGCAAACGTCCTTGAAAATTATGTCAATGTTCTTACATAAAAAACACACATTATAAAGTGACACATATATATATATATATATATATATAATAAATAATATAAAGTAACTATCTATATAAAAGCAAGCAAATAATAAATTTCAACTTTTATGATTTACACTAGCCAAGTCTACACGCGTGTTATATTAATGTCCTCGAGATGAGGAATGGCACCCTTCTTTCGGTGTCCCGTCCCCCTTTTAGCTCGGTGCTGCAAAGAAAAGCTCCGGGCTCCGGAAACCCTAACCGGCTTTACAAGTGGTTTATTAAATGAATGGAAAAGACTACAGTTACTAAAAAAATGATGCGAGTACTATTGTTTTACTAACGTCATAAGACATAAGACATAAGGATTTAACAAAGGATCATCAGAAATAAACAAAGCTTAAGTGTCACATCGCATTTCAGGAGGACGTTTACTCTGCGGCCCCACCACACTGCCAGTTCGCTGCTGCAGCCCCGTCTCCTCTTACCCAAGCGCTTCGAATCTCGTACCGTGGCGTCGCGTTATCTGTCTTCAGCTGAGCCAATGGCCTGTCGGGCGCTCGGATTTGATTCAAACATCTCACTGCCGACGCGCTAAAAACAGTAGGCCCTGCTACCTAAAGCGAGAATGGAATTTTACAAAAAATTAAAGGATATTCTCTTCCTTTAAAAGGCGCACCGTCTCTTCGTACTCCTCCAGCTTTTCTCGAAGCGCCTGAACTTCATCGTCACCCTCATCTTCAAAACGAATGTGTGTAGGTAACGACGCGGGTGCCTCTTCATCAAATTGGTCGAAAAGCTCAGCATCCCCAAAGTCTACCTCCGCCATCTTCGTCACCCAGCCCACGGGTCGGAGTTGAGAGAGGTGAAAGGTTAGGCGAGAGGGTGGGAGCGCGCTGATTGGCTGGTCTTGTCCATGCCGCCCAGTTCGTTTGTCAGCGGGACAGAGCTTATCACCTTTATTTTACGCAACATTTTGATTTATTTGATAACCACGATGAGATCTGCAAAAAACCCCTCCCTAATTAATTAAATATTTAAAAACAAAGCACGATGGTGAATGTTATAAGAGTATTACCAAACATATAGGCCTACCAGCCCGGCTAGCTCAGTCGGTAGAGCATGAGACTCTTAATCTCAGGGTCGTGGGTTCGAGCCCCACGTTGGGCGAAAGATACTTTTTCGCCTGTACACTAAAGGGTGGAATTTTCATATATGTTTATAATTTTGGAAGGCTTTTCGCCTACCAAGAATTGACCACCCACAACCCGTTTCGACTACCAAGAATTAGCCAATGACAGTTAATGTCTGTTAATAAGTTCTTTAAAAGCTTGTTCGAGTTGGCACACAGACGCTTTGCGATTTGCGTTTACTTTTGAACATTCTAAAAATGTTATTCACGAGTCTTGGTTTGTGGAGATAAATAACCTTAATTAAAAAAAATATATATATATATACATTTTGTCATAAAGCTTTCATAAATATATTGATTATTGTTGTTTTACCACCCTTTGATATACGATTACATATGTGACATTTTGTTTGTAATCTGGCAGTCTAAATGGATTATATTTACATTTATGTACACGTTTTGTAACTGATATTTTTAAACATTCTTGGTGTAGTTAATTATATTTATTAAATATGTGTGCAGAATGTGTAAGGAAAAATATAACAATTTACAAATACAATAAAAATTAGTGAATTGCATAATCATAGTTTCATTTTACAGAATGAGCTTTAAAATGTAATAATATATATTATTGTGGTCTTGTGGTGTTTACTATAACACATATAGTTGTTTTATGCTAAGCATATAAACATTTACCTTTGCAATATTTCCAAATATTTATTTTTACATACTTCAAATTAAAATAAATTTCAACATCAACTAGAATTTATTACTTGCCAGATTTTATAAATACAGACAAACACAAGGCTGTGCACTTGCATTTATTCATTCGTATTGTGCTTTCATTTTTATTTTACCTCTTATGATTATCTGTGCAGCTATCTGAGAGCTTGATAAAGGTGCTTTATAAGTAAGTGAAATGCATTATTATTTGTTGTAATCCTGATTCAATAGAATGGGCAGGCAATTTGTTAAAGTACGATGTTTAACTATGCTTGTTGTTCATGTGTTCCTTTGACAAATCAATCATTCATTGGGTGTTTTTTAATCAAAAGGAAAATTAAATAACTACACCTGCAATACAGAATTCAAAGCACCGTCCCTTGACGAGAAAGTTTCATTTTAATTTTTTAGAGATATTTTGTTCCATTTAGCAATGTGCCGCGAGCGGGATTCGAACCAGACTTCGTGGTAAATCGTCGCTCAGAAATCATAGCTCTACCGCGACTCATGGGAGAAGGACGCCTGCCACCCTGAGTCGAGGTAATTCTTGGTAGCGAAAACCAATCAGATCGCTTTCTGCTACCAAGATTCTACCAAGAATTGAAAGCTTGGGCCAATCGCGGCCCGGATCGGCTACCAAGAATTGACCATTCACAACGCGATTCTGCTACAAAGAATTGACCATTCACATCCCGTTTCGGCTACCAAGAATTGGCCAATGACGGCTCACTCGGCTACCAAGAATTGACGAATCACGACTACCAAAACTCGGAAAGGGCGGGCCAGCCTCTTGTCAGTTAATGTATTCTGCAAAAGCTTGTTCGAGTCAGCACAGACGCTTTGCGATTTGCGTTTCTTTTTACACTGTCTAAAAATGTTATTCAGCAGTGTCGGTTTGTGCAGATATATTTATATTCACCTACACATTTTTTGAATGATTTTTTAAACATTCTTGGTTAAGTTTATTACATTTATTAAGTATTTGTGCAACATGTGTAAAGACAGATATAATAATGTATAAATATAATAAACATTGAATTGTATAATCATAGTTTAATTTTACAGAGTGAGCTTTAAAAATAATAATATGAAGTGCTCTATAATTATAAAAATACAAATCATAGAAAGTGAATTTTTTTTTCTTGAATTCATCTTTGCCAATTTAAAAACTATTTTTTTAATTCATTGTTTGGGCGAGTTCATTTTTATCTGAAAAAGATAAATCAACTATGTGTACATATTTCCTACAAAAGACCCTTGGGAAGTCTTTATGGTAAATAAAGACCAATAATTGTATAATGAATTACTGCAGTAAAAATTATATATATACCGTGTATATATGTACCTGTAAAAACAAGAGACTGGTATGCGTTTTTTAATACTTAACACTAATTTCACAAATCGTTCATATCAAGGCAAATATAGAATAATAATTATAGTCATACTCTATATTAATATTGACGTTCTAAATTATGCTTATAAAGCAGACCTACATCTTTAATACTCAGACGATTCTAATCATGCTGTAGAATAGCATATATATATATATATATATATATAATTAACTAAGTGGTGTGTATGCTGTTTACTAGAACACATATACAGTAGTTATTTTGCGCTAAGTATATAAACATTTCCCATTGTAATATTTCCAAATGTTTATTTTTACCTACTTCAAATTAATTAAATGTCAGCATCAACTAGAATATATTACTTCCTAAATGTTATAAATACATACAAACACAAGGCTGTGTATTATTATTTATTAATTCTTATTGTGCTTTTATTTTTATTGTACCCCTCTTGATTATCTGTGCAGCCGTCTCAGACCATGGTAAAGGTGCTATATAAGTAAGTGAAATGCATTATTATTTGTTATAATTATGATACAATAGAATGGGCAGGCAGTTTGTTTAAGTGCGATTTTTAACTATGCTTGTTGTCCGTGTGTTTCTTGACAAATTATTCATTAAACAGTTTTTGTTTAATCAAAAAAAGAAAAACAAACAACTACATCTGCAATGTAGGATTCAAACCACCGTTCGTTGAAGAGAAAGTTTTTTTTTTAATTTTAGAGATATAGTCTTCCATTCAGCAATGTGCTTTGAGCGGGATTCGAACTCGAGTTTCTGAAATAACTTCTGATAGATCGTCTCTCAAGAATTGCAGCTCGAGTTGGGAGCGGGCACATGAGCAGGCAGTGCTTATTGAACGAGCGCCGTCCAGCCCCGTCCCTCGCTCTAAATTATCGCAGGTATACCTCGATTAATATGTGCAATCCTCGACTCAACTCCTTACCTGAGTCGCGTTTGTCTGTGGTACAGTCCACATGCACCTCTGAGCCACGTTGACTTTGCATTGTTCTTTGCGGTTCCGGCTTAAATTACGGATTTTTCAAATGTTAATTTTTCCCCTGTGCTTAACAATCATTAAAAAAGCGGCGTGATTATGCGGCGTATGCTACGCCGCGGGTTGACTAGTATAATATAAATATGCATGTACTTTACATATATATTCAATGCTCATTTTATGCTCAAGTGTAGATTTATTCAACAATGGAAAGGATCCAATGTGTATGAATATAATATGATAATGTAAAAGTATAGACTTGTATGCTAATGGAAAATTGAAATATGTATGTACAAAAATCATCATTTTATGTAAAAGTATAACAACAACAACATTTATTCCTATAGCACATTTTCATATAAACAATGTAGCTCAAAGTGCTTTACATGATGAAGAAAGAGAAAAAAGACAAAATAAATAATTTAAGTTAGGCAACACTAATTAACATAGAAAATAAATAAGGTCCAATGGCCTTATTTTATTTTATTTGTTGTAGTGATTTGCTTTCATGAACATTATAGCAATATCATACTGTATTCTCTTTGCATCGATAAGAATATATTTTTTTTCCCTTTCTGATTAAATATAAACCTTCAGTGATCCTTTTGTAAAAGGAAAGGCAAATGTAAACTATAAGCATAGTTAAATATTACACATAAACAAGATGCTTGTTTTGCTGAATTAGGATTATAATAAGTAATAATGCTTTTCACTTAAATAGCACCCTTACCATGTCCTATTAGGTAAGAGGGTACAATAAGAATCAAATAACAATAACAGTGAATAGGCCAGGGTTTTAAATGTATCTAAATGCATTTAGGAAGTTATATCTTTAAGCTGATTTTGAAAATCAGTGAAATTAATTTGTTTCAAGTAAGGAAAAATAAATTTTGTAAATTTAAATGTGTATATGCTTGGCATAAGTGCACTCAGACCAGTAGATTCAGGGGCAGCTTCTAATAAAAGGTCTAATTACACCATTTAATTCAACAAGAAACTGTTGACTCTAAATCGAGGGACGCTATGCTCAGACAATATAGCATTCATTACTGAGACCACATCTGGAGTGTTTTGTGCAGCTCTGGTCACCATGCTACTAAAAGGACATAGCAGCACTTGAGGCTGTGCAGAGGAGAGCAACCAAATACATCCCAGGATTTGTGGACTGTCATGTTTCCCTCCTACCTGGGGCTCAAATTTTTCATTTATGTCTGTTTTGATTATTTTTTTTAATATTACCATCACCTGCATATCACCATCAAGGGACTGCCCTCAACCCTATATATAAAGGCTGATGAAAACCTACAATCCCTTGTGGTTCATCGAATGAACTTGTGGTGTTGGTGAGTTTCTCTTATGACTTTTCTTTGCTTTTGTGAATTACTGAATTTTTAATCCAAATGCTCTGTTTTTAGACTCTTCTTTGGGTTTATATATTTGGACGTTATCTGCACTGGATTGCCTTTGTTGGTTCAGATGATTCCTTTGGCCTCTTGTGCTTGTTGGAAGTTATTTTTGTTGCAGAGCATATTTGTTCTGCATAAATCTTTTATTTGTAAAGATTCAACATTTTCCCTTTTGTGACTAGCTGGGGTTTGAAGTTTCCCACTCTAATGGACTTTTTGAGAACCTGTGTGCTTTGGAATCTCAAGGTCACACCGATCACAGGTCCTACTCTGACAGAATCAAAGAATTAAACCTGTTTAGCTTTGAGCAGAGTAGACTGCGTGGAGACCTCATCAAACTCTGAATTCTTTCAGCCTATGGGTGAATCACGTAACTGAGGACAGCAGTGGAAATGAAGAAGAAGGGCATTTAGGACTGAAGCCAAGAAGCACTTCCGTATGCGAAGAGTTGTGGGAATCTGAAACAAACTACTGCGACATGGATTCGAAGCAGGAACCTTGACAAACATTAAGATGGATCTGGATGAAGGATTTGGACAGCTTAGTTATTGGCTAAACAAACAGGACTAAATGGTTGCCTCTCGTTTGTCAAATCTCTTTTGTTCTAATGTCATTAATTTGTATTTTATGGCATGCCTTATTTGTAGAAGTGTCTTTTTGTATATTACTGACTGTATCAATGCAAATTTCCACATGTGGACAAGTAGTACTAGGGTGTTGTACCATGTTAGCCATTATGGATGTAGTGAGACATCAAGCAAAATGACGCCTTTTATTGGCTAAATAAAAAGATTACAATATGCAGGCTTTCGAGACAACTCAGGCCCCTTCTTCAGGGAAGATGTAATACAGAAACTGGAGTTCCCAGTGTTTATACAGACACTAGGACAGAAACAGCATCGGAAAACCTGGAAGTGAGAGATCTTAGAAGGGGCCTGAGTTGCCTCGAAAGCTTGCATATTGTAATCTTTTTAGTTAGCCAATAAAAGGTGTCATTTTACTTGACTTCTCACTACATGTTGACAATAAAGGTCAAATAACTATATACTATATTTATTCCCCCAAATCAAGTCAAAGTTTACTTAATTAGTTTTTTTTAAAAAAAATGTGATGAACCTAATGAGTAAACATGATAAACACGTCTTGAGAGGCATTCCATTTTAATTAAATTATGTATATATCTCTACGGTCATTGCGTGTTAATTTTGATCTACTCCTTTCCTTTTTCCCGTGCTTCCTTCCTCTGTTCCATTCGATGAATATGTTCAAAATTCCACTTACACAGTAACACCGATCACTCACCGGTAACAAGTTAGTGTTTCTATCCTGCGTGTTTTTGGCTCTAAAAATTATGGGCGCGGGTAATCACAATTGACTACTCTTGCTAGTCACCTCCAATGCTGAAGGTGTCGCTGCAGCTGTTGTGCCATGGCTAGGGGGTGTTTCCTTTACCCGGAGGTTCTTGCCGCAGAGTACGTGAGTGACAGACAACACGTCCAATAGAAGAGCTTAACTTGCAAGCATAGGCGGAATTGTCTTTTTTATAAACCTGTAGTCTGTTTGGGCATCCTTTGGAGGGGTGAGAAATGTTGTCAAAAAGTAAACCCACACAGCTTGGAGTGGTTTCATAGAAGTCTTGTTATTTTGGAAGTGACAAGAAAGATTGCAGGCATGTCTTCGAAGGTTACTACTTTGCACCTGCCGCAGTGGAGCACTGGACTGAGAAGCGTGCGCTATTTGTATCTGTCCGACGTCAATTCATTTAAATTGGGCGTAAACGGGGAGGCTCAGGTGCGAATTCTGTTTTTTTTTTTATTTTATTTATTCTTGTAGCAATGCATTTTAAAGTGTGTGTGAGAGAGGAGGGCGCATTTAACAGTTTGAAGTTGATCATTATTGTGGAGTATTTTTTGTTTTCCGAAGAATAGCGTAGGGTTGTAAGGATTATACCGATATTTTGGAGTAAAGCATCCATAATTTGGCCCCTCCGTGTTTGTTCGTTCTCAAGGGATTGTCATCGCCTTCCACCTTTCTTTTTCATTAAGGGGCCGCAGTCTTTCCTCGAACTCACAGAGACAGACGCAAGGCTGGTCCCCCCAGTGACTGGTGATGACAGGTCAGACCGTCACGAGGAAATCACTAAGAGTTACAGTCTCCTCACAGCCCCGATATACAGAGCCAGTGTTTACCCCAGGCGGTCAAACCTCTAAGTGAATGTAACGGATCAGTTCTCCTGTCAACAGCACCGTAGAACTTTGCTTGTTGGTCCGTGAGGTAGTTTTGAGTAAGGGCCACATTTAGGTAGTGACTGCAAAATCTGAGAACCTCTGTCCCTTTGTAGAGCCATTGTCTTCCAGTACATTGAATCCCAATATGTATACTGGTGCTGCTTCTATTTTTTGACTTTTTTAACTTTTATTTTTTTATTTGCAGGAGAACATCATTCCCCTGTTTCTTGGAGCGGACATATTCTCCAAAACATGCATTCGGACAGAGAATCATCCAAGATTTCATGCAAAATATGCCAAAAAGGGATTGGCCACAAGGCTTAATTTTTCTTCTAGTATGTGAGATGATTATGCTAGTGTTAAAAATAAATAATCCAAAAAGTACTAATTCTTAAATTCAAGATAAAATTTTTTAAATATGCAGTACAATGTTGTTAACTTTCAGCATGTGTTGGTCATATTTTTCATAACCTTCAACATTGCACAAAACTGTCAAGTGCCTCTTAAAATTATGAACATTTATTGCTCAGCATGGTGCATAGTAAAGAATTGTATACAGGTTGATTTATTATTTTTTTTTAACCTATCCTAAATTTATTTGGCACCCTTGTAAAAAAAAAAAAAAAATGCTGAAACACTCAGAAGACACAGTGATAATTATTAATTGTGGGGGAAATGGAATCATTTGAAGAAAACACCCACCAAATTAAACAAAAACAGCTTAACCTGGACCTCAAGTTAAGACCTTCTTAGCCTTAATATAAAAACATATTGTAAGCAGTATAAGGTTGCAGTAGGACTGGAGCCCATCTCTGAAACACTGGGGTACAGACAGTCACACAGAGCTGGTGTGGAATGAGAGAACATGGAAACTTCATGTAGGGAATGTCCAAGAGCCCAGATAATTAATCCACAAGGCAGCAGTTGTAACCACATTGCTGCCTTTACCTGTTGTACTATTATCTTAATGTCATAGCCACACTTTAGAATCTGTTAAATCAAGTGATGGACTTTTAGAAATACAGTTGTTTTTCTAATCCACAAGCTCTGACACATTCATTTAACCTTCTCTTTTCAGATTTTAGGGTCCAAGGATTGAAAATGACAAGCAGCAGTAACAGTTTGTGGTTTTACAGTATTCAGGGATTTTTCCGTGTTGCTTTTGAAATATTCAGCAAGGAGGAACAGTTGTCTGTGTTGGATACTTTTCAGGTATTTTTCCGTCACCATTAAAAATTACATAATTTCTTACTATTGAGAATCACTGCTAGCCTCTCTACAAATGGTAGATATGCCCCCATTATCCAGTTTCAAAATATCACTCTTGTTTTGGTGAATGCTTGCTGTCTCTGAAGGCAACTCGGGTTACGCTTTGTTCGTATTTAGTGACCCAGCATCACTTCAGTAGTATATTAACCAGTTTACTGTCACTGAATTTCTGTTTTAACTCCTTTCCAAAAAGACTAATAAGGTTGCATAGTGGAGCCATATACAGGGGGTCCTCGGGTTACGTCGTCGCGACATACGACGTTTCGAGTTTACGACGCTCATTCCCATAAAAACTTAAAAAAAATTGAGACGAGTGTTTTGGCTTATGCCATTAGCGTCGTACTTAAAGACTACATGGGCAAAATAGTTTGGTTATGCGCAGTGGAAGGATACGCAGTAACACAGTAAGGGAGTTGGCGAACTCGTTTGGTTGCACGCGGAGGAAGTGTTCTATTTGTGTTGCTTTGTTTGCCAACTTTTTGGACCTTATCATGGCTCCTAAACGAAAGTCAGAGTCTTCAGATGGTAGTGTTTCGAAGAAGAGGAAAGCAATCACGATGGAAGTGAAATTAGACATTGTAAAGAGATCAGAAGGAATGAATTTATTTTTACACTCATTTTTTTGTCATTTTTTCTGTTACTATAGTACAGTGTACAGTACAGTATATTTATATCCTTTTTCTGTGGCTTAGTTGTGTTTTTATGTTTTAGATTATAATTTTGCAAATGTGTTAGGATAGGTAAGTGACTTAGGCTAGGGTGTGTTTCGACTTACACCAAAATTCGGGTTGCATCACTGTTGTAGGAACGGAACCGTGTCGTAACCTGAGGACCCCCTGTAAACACCATGTAGTAGACAGTTGTATTTTATTATATAGCAGATTACCTCTGTAAGGTTTCTAAACTCATTTGGGACTCCCCCAATGGGATGACACGCCAAAGAGCATCCTGAAGTGCGATCGCTGCGTCTGTGGAAGACCACCTACCAGTTGCCGAGGCAACCACAGGCTCACAGCACTGTAGTGGCTTGCAGAGAAAGCAAATCTGAGCTGATCGTGGTTGCGCTTATATATAAGTGCCTGTCATCGAAGGATGGTGCTAGGAGCAATATAAATGTAGGGAACAGTATTTCCTGGCCACGACCCTGCCTGATTGCTGTGACTGTGTATTGGAGAGTGGTAGATACCGCTACAACAAATAACCATGCTGTTCCTGTTTCAAGCGGGATAAAGTTGGTTTTGCTAAAGTACTGAGACACAGCCTCATGTTTTGGGGTGTATTGTCCAGCTGTAGACAGTGATAGGAATGATAAAGTTTAGTTTATATAGGGTGATGAAAAGAGGTTCAACGGGGAGATAAAAGTAACATTGAATGCAGTATTATCTTTACCAATCTGTATAAAGGTGACAGATTTGGGAAGTTTCAGTTATGTGCAACATGTGATAGTAGGGCGAGCAGGTGGGGTTGGGTCAATTTGGTTTGCTTCTGGTTATTGTCTTTTTGCTGGAAAGGCTTCTGAATCTTTAAAAAATGAAATAATTAAAATTATGGCAACAGCATCTGTTTCATTAGCAGCAGTGTATGGATACTAATAAGGAAAGAAGTTGGTAAAAAACTGCAGTGCCACCCAAGCTTGTAACAGCTCAACCAAATATAGTAGACTGCATTATCATATAAATGGCATTATACCAAGTGGCAGATTTGTTGTAACACGAACCTGGCCTGGAAAATTACCACGCACTCAGAAGTATATCTGCACTGAAGAAGCAAAGTAAAACAGTTAAAGATTGATTTAATAGTCATTATTTTTAAAGTAGTATTTTTCAATAACAAAGCTGCAATAAATTTGGAGAATGATTGCAAAAAGTTTGGCATTGCCCGTTTGATTTTTCCTACCTGGCAGACTCTCTGAGACGATGGCTGTTTGTTAGAACTGTATTGTTAGTCGAGCATGGCTTCAACATTTTAAATTTAAGGCACATTGTTCTGTAGATTTACTTAGGGTGGGGTTTCTTACAGAAACTTTTTTTTTTTTTTTTGTCCACAGGAGGTTTGGAAGTCTAGAATAAATGATGGGCTTCTTTCAGTGTCCTACAATATGAATGTATGGGTGGATGATCCCTGGGCTTCAACCTGCATTTTACATTACCAGCGGGACGGCTCAAGTAACTTCACGACAGAAAAAGTGCATAAGCTCTCTCACAGTGAGCTTTCTGTACAGTCCTATGACATGGTGGACTTTCCTGTATCATTTACTCATATTCAATCTGATCATAATTATGGCAAATCTGAAGGATATTCAGTTGATAAAATTATCAGTCCCATTTTACAAAAAATCAAGAGGCTGGAGTATTCTCTCCAAACGCTGGAAGCAACTGTTATGAGTCAGTTAACAGACACCATAGTTCCTTTGTTAGAATGTGCTGAACAACTGATAAGCAAAACCATCAACAACGAGGAAGTTTCAGACACAGTTTTACAGCTGTTAAAGACATATTGTTTATCATCTGTGGCAAATGATAGCTCTGTCTACAATAATAGCTTACTCTTTGCAGTAAGTAGTTGGCTTGGTCAACAGTTTAGTGCAGCCAACACCTGTATCAGCAAGCGGATTGAAAGTTTTAAATTAAACCACATTGACAGAATCACTGACTTGCCTCCTGCTGAGGACCTTGTCAGCCAGCTCTTTCCAGAATCAATGAGGGTGTTGCTATTAAATTGGATGGGTCTAAGTGATGATGCTGCTGTCTGGAAGCGACACAGTGAATATCCCATCCTATTGCTGATTTTAGAGTTTGCTAATCATAACTTAATCACTGGTGTAGCACATGTGTTGTACTCAAGTTTAATATGTAAATAATGTTTTAATGTGCTGGAATTGAAACATTTTAATCATGGTTTATGTAAATATGCATTTGGAACTTATCAATACAAATTGGATAACACGTCAGATTATTGAGAATTCTCCTTTCCTCATCCCTCTGGTGGTTCACGTTTTAATGCAACCTTATCATTGGGGTTTAGATGGAGGCATTCCAGAGCACTTCCTGAACAAGTTGGGATTCTGCAGTTTTCCAACAGAGGCAGCAGGTTGTGGTAGTTGAAGCTAACAACTTTGCCTTTAATGCCAGTTTGAAAATCCCATTTCTACAAAAGAGAAGCAGTCGCATAGACTAGTATAGATAAACTTTACTCAGCATTTTACATTTTTTATATGGTTACTGTATTGAGGTGTAATCATTTACTGTCAAATTCAGACATTTCCTCGTTGTAAATATAATGTGCTAGCTCTTAAGGTCGCTTTGCCATGGTACCTTTCCCTATGCCTATTCCTGAGTACTAAGAGAGACCTCATGGTCTGAAACATCTGCCTAACAGTCCTAGTATTCCATGACAAATCTAACACCCTGATAATTCCATTCCCACAACTGGGATAGATAAAAAGCAAGCAAAAATTGTATTTGCTCATTCAAAAATTAAACTTGTATAAATAAAATGCATAATTTGTGCAAAAATATCTACTATTAACGTAGGGAATTTTAAAATCTTTTCTGGTACATATGCAACTCCTTGCAAGTCCCAGAACGTTTAAACTAACCGTACATGTAATGCTTCTGAATATTTAAAAAAGTAGTTAGTAGTTAAAGTTGTGCGCCAAAATATTAAAATTCTATACTGTATTGCATTTTATTATCCTCACTAACAAGGTGGTCCAGCACTAAAATTAAATCTTGCACTAATAGTTCCACAGAACATTTTATCTGTACAAAATTCCCATACGTGGGTAAATAATTTAACCTTTCATTGTCAAACAATTTCACCCATTTTCTGATTTGCATTAATTAAACTGGATTATCAAGACTGTTGTAAGCACAAATTTAGGAAAGAAGAAAAAAAAAAAAAAAAACATTCAGGAGATAAACACAGTAAGAAAAAATAATGTGTTTTATTACCCAGAAAACCCCAGACTGGATAAATGTGCCACATGGCAGTTCAAACGTTAACTCTGAATGAACCATTTTACTATACATCTATTTAATATTCCATTCATGTCTCAACAAAGAAAATATATACAGGTTTTAGTACAAAAAAAGGAAAAACAATGTTTTTCTGCTTGCTATCCTTTTGACATGGTACATTATAAAACCACTGCATGTCATGTGGAGACCCAGATTGCTAAAGCAAAATAGTATCACTGACTAAACTGTATTTACAAATGAATTTTTAATATGGTTTAACTTAATAAATTACATATCAAATGCAACAACCATGCAAGCTAGACTACTAGCTTTTCAGTAAACAGGGACTTTACATAAGAACACAAAGCTGTTACAAAAATATCCAGCAATGTCGAAGAGCTATTAAATTAAAAAGGCAGATGAAACTATTAAATAGTATCCATTCCTCTCATCGAAGAGGAAAAGCCCAGCCCCATTCCTCTTTGTGTGTGTGTTTGTGAGCGTGCCATTTCATATTGCACATCTAAATTTCTAAAAACCTCTTCTTGCTGCTTAAGAGTTTTTAAACTTTCATCATCAGCCGTGCTTGGAGCTCCACTTTCTTCTTCTCCCTGCATATACATGAAAAAAAAAACAAATGGAAAAACCTTAAAACACTGAAACCTTGATTACAGCAGAGACTACAAATAGAAATTTAAGCAAATGTTAGTATGTGAGAATGCAGATTGTTGAAGCAAAGGCCACTACTGCTCAAATTAGGAAAATAAGCCAATGAAAATGAGCTAACAAGACAAAATTTTCACTTTAAGTGACAACTGTACACATTTACTCCAAAGTTAAATACAAAGACATCTAAACACTCCAAAAACAGAAAACACAAAATTTAATAGGAAAATAACTGCTGTAAAAGTAACAGATGCTTACTTTAATGCCCATGAGTTTTCGGAATTTAACATTTTGGTCCTTGTTTCCAAAGTTCAATTTTTCCCACAGCTCTGCTGTTTGAGACTTGTCCTGCTCAAGTAAATAGGATTGACAGGATTTTAAACAGTTAATTTAATTGTAAATGGTCTCATCAGTTTAAGTATTCAAAGGTATACATGCAGTACATATTTTAAATTCTTGCTTATGGTAACTATTACTAGTGCTTGTGTAGATGGCTAACTCCATCTATTTTATAAACTGATTAAACAGTGGAGATCCACAAGTATTAAGTGCCAAACTGAACAACATAGGATGCAAAGCCACGGCAGGCATGGTGAGTAATTACTTTTGTCATGTGGAAGAAATACCCATGGAACTATGCAAATCTCTATCCAGAAGTGTCAAAAACATTGTTTTTCTCCTTTTTAAAAATCTTGATATATACCAGTCTTATCAAATAATAATAAAAACAAAATTCAATTATTTAAAAATTGGACTCGTCTTCACAAACAAACTAATTTCTTCAGCAGGGTCTATTCAGCATCTTTTAAATGATTGCTTTTGAAGCCAGGACACAAAAAATAGATTCTTATAGCTCGGGCCTCTTACAGCGAAGCTTGGTGACCCTACATGGCTATAAGTTTTTTCATGTTTATTTAAAAAGATTTCATTCTGCTTTTTCTGGTGTTCTTGATATGTAATACATTATTTACCAATTGGAATGTGGTAATTATCAATACTAGATGGCAATATAGGGAATAATCTACAGAGACAAATGGCAAAAATTTAAAGTGTTAAGCACTTAAAGCTATACAAAAATGATAATTCTTCTAAATTGTCTTGTAAATTAAGAAAAAAAATCAAACTTATGAGTTTCACAATAATGGAATGCCAGACCAGCCAATTAACTTAAATCAGAGATTAAATGGCTCAACAAAAACAAAAGTGGTTGGAACAAAAACATGTAACTACATAGGGTCCCTGAGAACACAGTCTGAAAACAAAGTGACAGTGCACACTAAATTAGTTTCACCTTTGTACTGAAGCAAAATTAAATAAAGGATTACACTTTATTAATATAAAACAAAGAAAATTAATAAAAAGTGTTCCTTGCAAACAAGTTAGTAATCAACAAAACTAAATCAGGTGTAAGGTAAAAACAAATATACAGTATTTCTGAAGAGACGTACTTGATCATTTATGTGAAATTTTACATGAACCAGTAGCTCCACACTTTGCATTTGGTTGAAACCAATTAAAAATAGAAATCTGGTATCTATAACATATTCCCTCTCCATTTTAAGTAACAATCAGGTATTATCATCAATGTAGTTAAACACTGAACTACTACACGGCCCTTTCTTGTGGTTCACTAGGTACTCCTACAATTAGTCTAGTAGTTTTCTCTGCATTTACAGTGCAATGATAAGCGCCTCCCCCTAGGAATACACAAACTCAAAAATGCACTTTGGAGATTTAAATGTAACCTTCCATCTCTCATGCATACTAAAGTTAGATTTATCTATGAATCGAATACCTGTCATTGGTAAATTGTAATCACTTTGTTTTAAACATTTAACATAAAAAGTATTTCAACATAATACTGTGCATTACAGTTAAAAAATAATAATTACCCCTTCTTTTTTGCCTTGCCACAGCATTTTTCTCTTCTTCTCTTGTTCAGCAAATTTCATTGGATTAACTGCTGCAGGATTGTAATAACTGGGAACTGCTATTCCAGTCTCTGCCAGGGTTTTAGCCTGTAAAGCAGCCATCTGTGCTGCCATTGCTATCTGAGGTGTAACTTGTGTTCCAGATGCAAGGAGTGCTGCCACATTAATAACTGATCCACCAGTAGCAGCAACTATAAAACAAAATATTTTAAGTGGTTTAGTTTTATATTAATGATATATATCACTTGCATAAAATTAATCTGGATATACAGGAATAAGTCAAAAAAAAAAAAAAAAAAAACAAAACACTGCAAGGAAAATGAGCACAGAAAACAACATACAACTGTAAGAATGTGAATGATAGAATACCAAAAACCTCAAAGAACAGTACTTGACCAAAGATTGTGGCTAGGACAGGAAGGTCCAAGAAACAAGTCTGAGGTTGGGCATAAACAAAGCTATGGCTTGCTGTTTAATTTTAAGGCAATTTGTTTAACGCATTTGCAAGATTCCTGTGGGGGTGAGTCATCTGTTCTGACTCAAATGTTCAGATAAGAAAAAACAAGAATAAAATAAAATTACAGAAAAAAGCAAGAAGCGAAGTTTTAATAAAATTAGATTTCAAAACAAAATTTATGAAATCCTGTGCAAAGATGACTTCTTGCCTAGTGATATTTTGAGTGATTTTTTTAGATTTTCACATACGACTACAACAACTAAAATCATACATAATTATGCATATCCCACAGTCATATTCTTGCATATAAGCTATACATGTGTTCAATGATAAAAGGTCACTGTCTAGTATTATAATGCCAATTTTCTCTTGAATGTGGGTGTCCCTAGAGTGGAACTTAAGTGTCATTTGGGAAAGAAAGAAAGAATCCAGAGGTTTCAAAATATGATCCATACTAGACTAATTGCTAATCTCAGTGCTGAAGAGTAGCTATGTGTGTCTCTAAATATGAACCTGAACCACAGACCAAAACAAAGCATACATTAAATAATACAGGAGAACAGACCAGGATTCTCTCACCAGTTTCTTTTATAGTAAACGTTCTGATCCGAATAATTCTATTTTTGGGGTTTATTTGTTTCAAACCTAGTTTTGTAAAATTTGACTTGCTTGTATGGAATTTTATTTAATTTTAAATTTCGTATCACATTCCAAGAGTTAGTGAGCAACAAGTCTAATAAAAAAAGCACTAAATCCTCTCTAAATACACTGTCTTTATTATTTATTTGGAACTTTGTAAATGTAATGTAGTAATGGTGGCAAACTGAATGTGTTTGCAAAAAATATAAATAAAATCAAGCTTCACCGGGATAAACGGGCGTGCTAATAGAATAAACTTCTTTCGTACTTGCCGTGAGGTTGCGAGTCATCCCCAATGGGTACACAGAACTGCTCGGCTAACAGAGAAGGCCTTAGCTGGGCGACTCAAACTACTACTTTATGCCTGTTCATGCTTCTGAGGGTGAGTGCGTCATTCCTCTGAAGTATAAACTCTGCCACAATTAATGCACTGTTAATATAAATATTTAAATTTTGTACACCAATAATACAGTACGAATGATATAACACAGAGAGGACTACAAAGACAATACTCTAAAGAGCTCCTAAACATCCTGCACGTAGCATCGCATATTTTGTCTGTTTACATACATGACAGGATTTATTCGATTCAGAGTCTATATGAATATGTAGTGTTAATCAAAGCGGAGTGCAGAATACACCCAAACAACTGCTTCGAATGCAGAACTGAGAGACCTCGATAATTTACAAGTTTAATAAAAGGGAATTGAAAGTCATGGGGGCGTGTAATATAGACGTCAGTTAAGCAGTGAAACAGGGGAATGGCTCCAGAAGAGGGCCTCAATTTATGGACCTCAGTGTCTGAAGTGCTCAGATCTGTCCGAGGCCTAAAACTGACCTGACTGCAGCTGGACACTTCTCAACGCTCAAGGTAAGCTGAGGAAAACTACACCACACTATGTACGCAAGGCAAAGACACGCCATGCTCTTTTGCACAAGCAAAGCTCTTCTCTTGAACCACAACAAACAACCTCACACAGCACAGCACTTTTCCTTTAATGATCTGGAATTGAAGGAATTTCCAATGTCAAGAGAAGATAGAACACAAGCAGGCTGTTCAGCAAACAGCTAAACATCAGCTTTCTCATGTTTGGTACTATGTAGTATGCTCATGATGTAACTGTCAAGTAAACTTGTTTTCAACTGATGCAAAGAAAAAAAAGACTAAAAAGACTGTTTCACAGCCTAAAGGTTAATAGGATAATTATTACCACAAGTACAGAGTACACTGAAATTCTTACTTGCATTTACTAATCAAAAGCCCTTTTACCCATAACAGTGCATTAGAGCAAGCTCAAATATCAAAAAGAAACACTAACAGGCCTGTAAAAATCCAAAGACTTAAGAAAACTTCCAAACAAGCAGTCTCCATCCATCCATTATCCAACCCGCTATATCCATACTACAGGGTCACGGGCGTCTGCTGGAGCCAATCCCAGCCAACACAGGGCGCAAGGCAGGAAACAAACCCCGGACAGACGCCAGCCCACCGCATAAGCAGTATCTTCTGGGTGAAATCTATAACAGTCTCACTTATCGTGCATTCCTGTCTCTCATGTCATAATCATCACCCTATATCAAAACTTTGGCAAACAATTAAGTGTTCTGCAACATAATCAGGTTTTAAGAAATGTTGTTTTCTGTGATGTAAAAGCTCTGGTGTTGATCCAAAAATTTCAAAATAAAGTCCTTCCTATTTTTTAAAGTGTAAAGGCTGAACCTAAAGTGCAAATAAAGATTCAAACAGGAATGTAGTTTGCAAAAAAAAAAAAAAAAGACAAAAATGTTTTTATTTACTTTAAACTCCACCATCTTAATTACCTGCAGCTATCTCTTGTTGTTTTTGTTTTTCCAACATTTCCTTTTCTTTTTGTTCTTGCAATTTCTTGGCTCTTTCCAATCTATAAAAAAATATCTAAATGTTACCAACTTTAAAAATTCAAATGTAAAACTTGCTTAAGATATAACTGAAGTTAAGTCTCTCCTAATACACTGTATAAATTATACACCACCTTCGAGCCAGAGCTTCTTGAGCATCCATTGCAGTATTTCGGCCCCTAAAAGCTGGTGGACTTATTGACCTACTTCGACTTCTACTGTATCTGCGAACTTTTTCACTTCTCTTTTTTCTCTCTCTGCAATGCAAAACGGGGTCCTTTTAATATTAAGTAAAAATAAATCACTATTTTATATTATATATATATATATATATATATATATATATAAAAATTACTGCTAATTGTGACACATTACCTGCTTTTACTTCTACTTCTGCTCCGATGTCTGTGTTTAGATCGCGACCTGGAGCGTGACCGGGCACGCCGTTTTCTGTCTCGACTTCTAGATCTTCTATCCCTACTTCTAGACCGTGATCTTTTTCTGTCTCTGCTTCTACTGCGGTATCGTCTGAAAGAAAAAAAAAAAAAGTTTTTTTTTTTTTAACTATAAGTGAAAATACACACTTTACAACTCATTACACTATATACTGTACAGCATGCAAGAAGGTATTTTTTAAAAGGTGTATATTCCACTTAGTCTTTCTAGACATTAGACTTAATTCTGTGACTACAGTTGTCACATCAAATACAAACACAGAAGAGATTATATATAAGTGGGAACAACTCTATGCAAAATTTAAAACTTTCATGAGGATATCAACAGTAAATAACAAACCCAGTCATTTACTTTCTAGGTTACCTGTGTTAGTTGCATACTGATGGTACCTACCTACCTATATCTCCATCTATCTGTAAGTTTTGAACAACCGAGGGTCAAAGAGCAGAAAGCCATATCAGCAAATGGAAGCTCCAGCCAGGAGCCAAACCTCAATAAAATACAAATTCAATACAAGTCCAGTTCACCGTAGTCACCAAGCCAGTTTAACACGCCCATTAACATGCATCCACAGAAAAACTCACTGACATTTGCAAACTCCAAACATGCTATGACAAGGCTTCACTTCAGTCTCCTGGAGTTATGATACAGGTTTTGTATGCCACTTCTATACATGTAATTAAAAGAGAATATGCAGTTGTAAATCTACTTGCCTTTCTCTTGACCGTGACCTGGAAAAACTTCTACCACGAGATGATTTCTTCTCTTTCCTTCGTGGTCTGTCCTCTCCATTTTCTGAATGCAGTCTCTCACGTCCTTTGTCTATGGATTGCTCCCTATCATTCTGGTCTTCAGACTTGTGTGATTTGCATGCTTTTTCCTCCAAGTCTTTTCTTCGTGCCTGTTTTAAGAAGAAGTTGGTTCTTTCAGGAAAATAGTGCAACAAAAAGAGTTAGTATGAGAGTTGAGACAAAAACGAAGGCAAGTAGAGAAGCAACATCAGTCACTTCAGTGTTCCAATACCTTCTTCACAGTGATTTGTTTTTTTCAAAGTGTATGTAAACTCTGTACATTTCCCTTACTTACAGTATCTTTAAAGGACAACTGAACACAGTTCAATTACACATTTAATTAAAAAAATCTGATACTAACATTACCCTGCTTTTTTCAGTTAGAGGGACACAAGGAATGGTACAGTAACTCTTGATAATCAGGCCTCAATTTAGAAACTTAATTTGCATAGGACACTAATCTAATGCAGGACACTTTTGGCTACACACTCATGCGTCCAAGTAAAACTTGGAGCCAAATGCCTAAACATATGCAGCATTTGGGGGACACGCACACACACACAAAAAAAAAAAAGATCCACCCACACACTATTTAGAGAGACTCTATACCATGTATGCTTGCAGCAGCAGTACCTATGCCACCAAAAATAGGCTCAGTGTATGTACTTTTTTATTATTACACATAATTGTGGTATAAAAAACATTTTGTGCATTTACATTACGAAAAGAGCAATTACAAACACAATGAAGAATTCATCAATTGTTCATGTCCAACGTGAAAACTGCTTATGAATATCTTTTTAAATGATTAAATGTTGAAATACAAAGTATATAAACAAGTCAAATCACAGCTAAAGTTACAGTGAAATAAATAACTTCTGCCTACCTGAAAAAATTAGTAACTTTCACTAATTAATATTTTGCTCTTTTCAACTAAACTATTTTAACAGCTGCCACAAATAATCATCAACAGTGACAGCAGAAGGTTTTGTGTCCTTGTTAATATCTACATCTGTTAATGAGGCAAAATTCTCAAATCTTCTTAATCTAATACAAAGGGACCAGAGCTTGGAGCTTATCCCAGGAGCATTGGAAGCAAGGCAGAAATTTCTCCTCCCACAACCCCCATAGAAGCCACTTACATATATATACATACATACATACATACATACATACAGACCTTCTGGTCAAATTTACAGTTGCCAATTAACCTAGGTCAATTAACACGTGCACTTCTTGATCAAAGCATAACATTTAGTATCACAACCCACCCCCCTCCCAAAAAAATTGCTGTTGGAACTTAAAAGGGAAAAGACAACACCACATAGTAGACCCAAACTGTCGTATGAAACAATTTTGAGGTAAGATAACCCAATGGCTGAAAGAATTTAAGGGCTGGAATTAGTTTACCAGACAATGCTAATTTCAAAAATAAATGAAAATAGTGCTAAAAAGGCAAATGAGTTTGAATGACTGATAGTTACCTTTTCAGGAAGTAGGCATAAAATTTTGCTATCTGAGTCTGCAGCGTCTTCAGTTCACTGTGTCTCTTCGTGCATTAGCACGCTGAGTATGATTTATTATAGAAATGTTATCATGTGATCTAAGCACAGAAGTAACTTTTTAAAAGAAAAACGCTCCAATATTAACAAACTTAACCGATAACTAAATAATGAATCAATCTTACATATTTAGCAGACATTATGTGAAAAGTGGCTATAAACAAAAAACAAACTTTACCTTCATGTCAAGGTGTTGTTTGCATTCATGCTTTTTCCATGTAACTCCATAATCTTATTTGATAACATGTACCAATTGATTTTGTTTTCTTGGTACTTACCATTTATTTTCAAACTACTAAATATGTATTGTATTTAGAACACACACACAATAAGGCAAAAAAGACTGATTTTGTTTTACAACCCTTAAGTCTATAAAAATGTTAATTACCTCTTTGCTTCTGCTGCGACTTCTTTTGTGCTTCTTGTCAACTGAAAACAAAAAAGAATAAAAAAACATTTACTTTCCCTTAAAATTTACTATAATCATTTATATGGTACTGAACAACCATAACCTCAGCTTAACACTGGCCAGGTTGGACATATGTTGATCGTGAGCATAGACAGATTTATGGTAAAAATGCATCTTTTTACTGGTATACAATCCCGCTTCTCTTGCCACCAATTAAATCAGTTTTCTTCTTAAGCTCTCTCAAAGTCACTGTTATCTGCTGTAGCTCCATACCCAGTGAGTCACTTTCCTCAACTTAAAAATTGTTTCTTCATACAAAAACTAAAACAAAATACACACAAATCCTACATTTCGGTCCTTTGTGTTTTTTTTCTCTAGACATTGCTTCTTGACTGGCCATATCGTATCCCCAGCATTTCTCAGCATTTTCCTCCACAGCAAAACCCTCTAATGTGTGTCACAGTACATGTGACTGCCAAGATGTGGTACTTCATTGGTGATTTTTTTGGTTTTGTATATTTTTCAGGTCTTTCAATATACAATGATATTAAACACAACAGTTAATTTGGAGATCTACTCACCTTTGTGATTTACACTACAGAATAACCAAGTCTAGTAATATTTATAAGGTGCAAAACTAGACAGTTTTGCTTTAAAATGAAAACTACTACATTTCAGACTGAATTTAGCAGGAACATATATGGATATTCCTGAGCCAATACACACCCATTGTAAGAATTCTTCCCTAAAGCCTTCAGATTAAAATAAATTTTATATTTCACAGTACCCTGCAGGTATAACTATAATGACACTATAAACCAAAACACCAGTGGGTCCCAAACTCAGTCCTGTGGACCCCATGTGTCTGCATGATTTTGTTCACACTAGATTCACACTGAGTGATAACAACTGAAGTCATTTAATTAGTCTTTTTTCTCTCTTCTTATTCTGCATTCAGAAAACCACAGAAGTATGCTTTTACATTTATAAGGCATATTATAGAAAAAATTCTGTTTTTGCTATAGCTTTAAATGCTTAACTTTGACATTTTCCTATTATTTTGCTTCCTTCACTGAAGCTTAATACTGACAATTAAAAACAGGCAGATACCCAGGCAAATAACACTGAATGATGATAGGCTGCATCTACTTCAGTGTCAGCCCTACTAATTTATTAATTAGTATGTCATAAATAACTAGAATATTTAGATAAGTAGAATGAAAAAAAAAAATCCCTATATACCTACTTAGTATATTGAATAAAAATGTACCAAAGTTAGTTTGTTATTTCTACATTGGCCCCAAACTGGGAAACAACAGCTCACTTAATTAGGCTAGATTGACCAGCTCTGCTTTAAGGACGGACAAAGCAAGTTAATACAAAGAGTTGAGAGGTATCATATTTCTAAATTACATAAACATCTAAAAAGTACAAAACTGTAAACTATCATGTTTGAAGGATGCGACATTGATTTGCTTTTCTACAGGTTAAAACGATTTTTGTACTCAGTTACACATTTAACACATTAAGACAGAGGTCTGCAATTACTTATACCTGTGACCCAGTATTGGGGCTCCTTCACTCCCTTGATTTTTAAACTTTAACCGCAAATTGTCCTGCTGTTACACATTACTTTCTTTTACCATGTGTGATTTTAAAATTATATTTCATCACAAACGCTATATAATGAAAGTCGGTATAAGCATGTTCTACCTAGGAACACATTGACATGCTAATCTTTATTGTTAAATAAAAAACAAAAAAGTTACTGTCATTGTTTTAACAAAAAATACAAGGTACAATGTTTGCATATTTTAAAGCCTTTGTGATAATGGTTTGTTTGTGTTACTTTTCTGAACAACTGTTTACAAATGACCACAATAGTGTTCTTTTTCCTTGAACATTACTTAATGCTTGTTTTAAATCTTTCTTTATATTGTTTACAAAAGACTCCAATACTTTATCAATTAACATTTAATTGCATTTATATCATTGCTACTTCAGTAACAGTGTTAGCTTTTAAATCAATGTAAAACAAATGGTGACCAAATTTAAACTTACTTAAAACTTTAACTTTTATTGTTTACAAAACTTTGCTCTTACCTTTTATTAAAGGCTGCACTACTTGAACTATATGTATTTAATGACTGCATTTTCTATTTGTTTTCAACAATGTAGAGATTTTAATGGAAACAGAACAGCAATTTATTTAAGTAAGCTTTTTATTGAGTTACATAATATTGTACACTGGATTGGGAATCAAAAATGGTAACTAATTTCAGTACTTTTATTAGTATAATATGTTGGTATTGTGACAACCCTACTCATATCGTATTATCACCACTCACAACTTACAGGCTGTTTTTTTCCAAGGACACAATATATATATTTAACACTGTTGCTTTAATTAACAGTTCAACAATTCTAACCATTACAAAGCAACAAACAGTCCCATCTGTAACAAAGGGGATACACTGTACTGCCGAGTCAGTTAACAGCTTTAAATTTTTAACCATCACTGACAAAGGGCAGTCATCACAACACACTTCACCTTGTGTCAAAAAGGCTCACCAACACCTCTACTACCAACTGTTTTTAGTCACTAATTTCTAAATATTATGTATTTTTTTAACTTCTAAAGGTGCACAACGGACTCCATCCTCACTGCATGGAGATCATCCTGGTGCATTACCTGTTTAGTTAAAGATACTAAAGTAATGAAAAAGGCAGCACTGAATATTAATGTCACCCAGTAAAAATAATACCCAGTATACTATATCTGCTCTTGTATATACATGTTGCATATTATTGATTTTTTTTATGCTAATGTGGGTGTCTTCATATTGGCATTGTATTGTGATCACTATTCTGAGGGGAAATTTAGGAATTTCAATGCACATGACAAACCTAAACTTAATTTTACCAGTACTTGTGTACTAAAGTGACGGCAGTAAAACCTCCCCAACGGAGCACAACACTACAATGGGTAGGGGGAAACCTTATGCAACCTCCCCTCTTCAATTTGGTGCCATGACATCCATTTAGTAAACATGTACCATTTTACCAATTTACAATGACGAAAGCAAAATCATTTCCTAGCAATATGAGGCTATAAAAGAAGAAACAAGATACCAATCCACCACAGGGCGCATTTCAACACACCTGCATGGTTTACGGCTTGGGGCTAGGTAGGAAGAGCTACAAAATGGGGGCATACATCTAAACATCTTTTCATAACAAATTTGCTGCTGCCAATTGTATTATGCCCTTTCTGAACGTGGCTTAAGTCAGATTACTTTCAATATGGACTTGGTCACCCTATAAAGATAGACAGATATATATATATCATATGATGCCTGTTTAATCATACCAGACTTCATTTTTTACATTATATTTGCAATTTCGGAGTGGCATACTGGGCTTACATGTTGGGGTGCACTTAGTAAAAATAAACTGAATATGCAGAAACTACAAGAAAATGCAAATATCACAATAGTCCAGACAATATTTTAACCTAGTATCCGTGAACAGTGTCACAGCAGTGTTAACTAGTGTACCACCCTTACCATCTTAAGATATAATTCATTGTCTTTAGTATTCAGAAATTACATTTCGACAAATAAGGAATTTCAATCATATTAGCTGAAAGATTTTTGAAAACAGCAAGCAATAATTAAACTCACTAAGTTTCAAATATATATAAGCTATACTAGATGTCCAAAGCATTATTTGACCATTCAGACAAATACAGCTATATATTAAAACCACATACTTAGCTTTCTTTTTCGGTCTTTTGAACGGGAACGTGACCGAGATCTTGAAGGGTGGTGATGTTTTGAACATCGAGGCGATTTAGAAGAATCATTACCATCTTTCTTTTTCTCAACATCTGGAGAAGGCTTTTTTACTGGTGTTGCCTCTTGATCCGTATCACTTGCCTTTGTTCATTAAAACAGAAAGGAAAGCAAATTAAAGACTTTAGCATATCAGAAAAATTATGACAAGATCAGACGGGGCAGCCCACCAATGCTAGTAGTTTTGAAGGTCCCCTAAAGTCCTATTGTCTACATAATCCATGGGGAAAAAAATAAACTTTCTAAATCTTTGCATGAAAACTTGTCTGTATCCCCATTCTCGTTCAAGTAAAATGAAATTACTAAAAATTTCATAGAAGGCTGATCTCAGTGCAAGAACATTAGAATATTCTAGATGAGAACAGGCCATTCAGCCCAACAAAGCTCGCCAGTCCTATCCACTTGTTTCCTCCAAGAAAACATCAAGCCGAGTTTTGAAAGTCCCTAACGTCTTACTGTCTACCACACTACTTGGTAGCTTATTCCAAGTGTCTATCGTTCTTTGTGTAAAGAAAAACTTCCTAATGTTTGTGCGAAATTTACCCTTAACAAGTTTCCAACTGTGTCCCCGTGTTCTTGATGAACTCATTTTAAAATACAAGTCTCGATCCACTGGACTAATTCCCTTCATAATTTTAAACACTTCAATCATGTCACCTCTTAATCTTCTTTTGTTTAAACTGTAAAGGCTCAGCTCTTTTAATCTTTCCTCATAATTCAACCCCTGTAGTCCTGGAATCAGCCTAGTCGCTCTTCTCTGGACCTTTTCTAGTGCTGCTATGTCCTTTTTGTAGCCTGGAGACCAAAACTGCATCCAGTACTCAAGATGAGGCCTAACCAGTGCATTATAAAGGTTGAGCATAACCTCCTTGGACTTGTACTCCACACATCGTGCTATATATCCTAACATTCTGTTAGCCTTCTTAATGGCTTCTGAACACTGTCGGGAAGTTGATAGTTTAGAGTCCACTATGACTCCTAAATCCTTCTCATAAGGTGTACTCTTGATTTTCCGACCGCCCATTGTGTATTCAAACCCAATATTTTTACTTCCTATGTGTAATACTTTACATTTACTGACATTAAATTTCATCTGCCACAAATCTGCCCAAGCCTGTATGCTATCCAAGTCCTTCTGTAATGATAACAGATTCCAAATTATCTGCTAATCCACCTATCTTGGTATCATCTGCAAACTTAACCAGCTTGTTACTTGTATTCCTATCTAAATCATTTATATATATTAAAAATAGCAGCGGCCCTAGCACTGACCCCTGTGGAACACCACTCTTAACATCCGCCAGTTCTGATGAGGTTCCTCGCACCATCACCCTCTGCTTCCTGTGTCTGAGCCAATTCTGCACCCATCTAAAAACATAATGAACCCTGAACTCCCACTTCTTTTAACTTGATGCCCAACCTCTCATGTGGCACCTTATCAAATGCTTTCTGAAAATCCAGATAAATAATATCATATGCTCCACTTTGATCTTATGCTTTTGTTGCAACCTCATAGAATTCCAACATGTTAGTAAAGCACGACCTCCCTCTTCTGAACCCATGCTGACTGGTCAGAATAACTCCTGTCCTTGCCATGTGTTGCTCAATCTTATCCTTAATAATTCCTTCCATTAATTTTCCTGTGATGCATGTTAAGTACACCTATGTTTACTTATAAAAACTTGTGTGATGCAATTGCAACACCTTACATCTACAACGACAGACACTTCCATAAGTTAAAAATGAAACAACTGCAGCAAGTAAAACGAAGGCGATCATCTGTTCAGTAATATGTCCAAATATCATAATACAATTACTAACGATTGTGTCAAGTTAAAAACAAATCACCTTTTCAGTAGTATGTCCAAACATCGTAATACAATAAATTACTTATATATGACGAAATTATACTTAAAATAATAAATGTTCTTTTTTACGTGTCTTGAACGAATGGATATTTCTCCCTCAAATATCACATATAAATTTAGGCTTCCAAAACCTAAAAATCCCGACATGCTCTGCGGTATCATTAAGCGATCACTCCCTCTGGAAAAAGAAACAAAGTTCATGACGAACACTTAGAAAAAATACGTGTGTGGTGTAGATGTTGAGAAACGACTACATATTCACGTTACAAATTCATATTTAATCTAAAAACGCTTTTTATTAGCAGTTATATAAAACAGTAAGTGTATACACATTATTTACATTACATACATCTTAGTTTATTCACTCAACCTTAAAATCCATCACGAATCTTAAAAGGATAGCACACAGAATGCTTTTATTCTGTTTTAAAGTACAGGGTAAGCTCCAAACACAAAGCTTCCCGACATGGCTGACGAGACGCCATCTTCTCCATCACCAAGGCACCCCGGATAACATTCCTTCTAAATCGTTGAAAATCAACTCTTAGCTATCCGCCCACCACATAGTGTTCTTCAAACGCATTACCTTACCCCCATAATCTCTTTTTTGTTTTAAAACCGAACCGTATTAAAGTCCTCGTCGACGAGCCACCACCCGCCTCCACTTCTCCTTCGACGAGTCTCTCGTGCAACTGCTCAGCCGCGCGGTAGAACTGGCTGGAAGGGGGGGGGGGGGGAGAACAGCTGCGCTCACGCGGGAGGACCCGGATGATGTCGTAGTCGTCGTAAAGGTCCGTTAGCAGTGTACCGTCTACGTATCTTGCTGACCCCAGGTTGACGCCTAGCGATCTGTTAAGCTTATTTATTTATTCTTATAAATCGGTTAAGCTTTTTATTCATACAGTATTTATAAGTCATTGCATTAATGGACGGAAAATATCTTGAACAGTTTAAAAAATGATGTGTGCGAATATTACCTAAGTAAACAGCGAAATCTAGTTGGCTATTTACCCCAAACCATTTTAGAAAAGGCATCCAGAAAACATTATTTTGACAGGTGGGGTGCTATCTCTTGTGAGATTGAATGCGTTTTCTCTGACAATCCAGTCTGACCGACTGTGGTAAAGAGAATGGCCCCGGCGTCCCGTCCGGAGTGGGACTCCTTCTGCCCCCAGCTTAATGAAGCAGGCGCCGATTACCCTTGGGAAATTTACCAACTGCAGAATTTAGGGTCACCAGATACTTGGCTTTTCACTTCAGACACAAGTCTTTTTGGATCCGTCAGTTTTTCTGCTCGAATATTTTTTTTTCTTATTTTCTTGGTTTATGATCATTATAGTGTGTAGTCAAACCAAAGTATTTGTGAGTGTATTTATTTACTTATTATCAACCTTTTAGTTAAATATTTATTTAAACAGCTTCTGTGAAAAGATTGTTGATATTGCTTCTAAGACTACATATGCATTCATTAAAATCATTGCAGTTGTTATTGACTGCTGCTTTCTGACTCATGTTTGAATGTGATAGCAGAGACACAGCAAGGCCCCTCTATGAATGTAATAGTAGAGACACAGGAAGGCCCCTCCATGAAAGTGATAGCAAAGACCCAGCAA
>JANRMT010062838.1:12494606-12569205 GCA_026402145.1 Polypterus bichir lapradei | reverse complement strand
TTGTACTTATTTAAAGAGCTGCTGTAAAAAGCCAGATTTCCCCCAGGGGACAAATAAAGTTATCTATCTATCTATCTATCTAATATTTCAAATATCTAATGTGACTGTTCTTGCTAATTATATTCTTCTTCTGTAGCTCATTACATTCCTTATGAACACCTCAAATAAGGGTGGATTATAATAATTCAGACTATTTTTGTCAGCTCTTCTGGTGAGACATGCAAGTTCAAAATTTACCTTGAGTTAACCAAGCTGATGTCTTTATCAACTCCAGACATTTACCCTTTTCTAACATGAGGTTTATTTGAGAAATGAGCAGAACTTTTCTGGAAAGAAAAATACTTTTTTGTGATATTTAAAAAGTGAATATTTAAAAAGATGCTTTATTTTTCTGCTGAAACATCTGTTATGTTAAACCAGCTTGTCATGTTACTTGGCTGCTGAAAATGTACCTTGTCCACTAATGTCCACTAATGCTTTTGTGTTTGCTTAAGAATTAACTGATAATTACTTTAAGTAGATAGTGTAATTAGCTGTGCTATATTGTGAGTCTAAGGAATTGCTTGGCTATGCATGTTTTTGTTGATAACTTCTACCACAATTCATGGACAGTTCTAAAAGCTGTTTCTAAAGTATACAAAAATGCTGCACAGTTGGCTACCATTTATGACGTCAGAAGCGTGAGTTAAAGCTGCTGATTTTAGAAACATGGCTTTAGTTTTATGAATTTTGCATGCTGAGACAACAGCACTTCTTATAACCTTTGTATCTAGTTTACACAAGTGTGTGTCACTGTAGCCTCCTGAACCTAACCAGAAGTATATGAGCTCTAAAGGCACTTTCTGAAGTCATGGAAGTTTAATTGTAAAAAAAAAAAAAAAGGCAAAGTCATCTTGGAGACACAATGACCACATTATATGCAGATTATCTTTATAAGATCAGTAAAAAGGCTGATCCAAAGTGAAGAAAGGAGGAACGGAAAAATCATGGTAGGAATGTTCTGACTTACTGCTGACACTTTAAGCAACACAAGAAATGGGCTACCTCGATTAGCTAAACATCAAGCAGTACCAGGTAGTATGGCATTCACACGCTTTTTTTTTTGCTCTTTTTGGCACTATGTATTTCAATAATGCTTAATAAAAGTGAAGCTTTCTCTCCTGCTTGTTCTGGTGGTCTGTCTAACTGTCTGGGGATACAGATTCAATTACAGCTAAAGTAAATCTTGACAGTGTGGTAAGAATATGAGATTTGAGGCAATGGCATTCTTCCATCCATCCATTATCCAACCCGCTGAATCCGAACACAGGGTCACGGGGGTCTGCTGGAGCCAATCCCAGCCAACACAGGGCACAAGGCAGGAACCAATCCCAGGCAGGGTGCCAACCCACCGCAGGACACACACAAACACACACTAGGGCCAATTTAGAATCGCCAATCCACCTAACCTGCATGTCTTTGGACTGTGGGAGGAAACCGGAGTGCCTGGAGGAAACCCACGCAGACATGGGGAGAACATGCAAACTCCACGCAGGGAGGACCCGGGAAGCGAACCCGGGTCTCCTAACTGCGAGGCAGCAGCACTACCACTGCGCCACTGTGCCGCCCCAATGGCATTCTTTTGAAGTCTAAATAATAGAGTATAAAGTGGACTAGGGTCACTATATAGATAGACTGATGATGTTTTATTTGTAATATTTTAGAAAATCTCAAGAAAAACATACACATTATAACAAACGGCAAACACAAGCACAGTCAAGAACTTCTGTCTTGTAAAATATGAGAGGTGTTGCTATCTAATAGCAAACTTATAGTTGAGAGTGAGATCTGGTCAGACCAGCCCAGTTGTGCCACAACTTTAAATGTCCAGGGTCACTTTGTACCTTATGCGGTCCTAATATGGTCATTTTAAAGACTGGTGCTTGAGTTTTATCATTTACTGCTCGATTAAGCACTTCACAATCCTGGGCTGTATATAGTAATATTATTAAAGTTGTCTGGATATTCTGTAATAAACATTGTTTTTCCATTTCATTTTATCCTCATCTATTGTCCTTAGAATTCCGTTTGTTAATCTATTATCAAAGCTACTTAATACAGATGGGAGTCACAGGGGTTGAAGCTCATCCTGACCTTATACAGTGGAAGGCTGGAACTAACCCTGCACAGATCACCAATCTATTTCAGTGACGTACAACATAATTCTTGCTAATTATACAAGGTAATTTTACAAAAAAATGACATAATTCTTACTAATTATAAAAGGTAATTTTACAAAAAAAAATTACAAAAAATGACATACTGTAATACTTACTAATTATAAAAGGTAATTTTACAAAAAAAAAAAAATGAAATTGGTCTCAGTAAAATCCTTTAACTTCTCCACAAATCTGACATTATTCTAGAATGTTAATGTCATAAGAGTTAACATTTTTAATACTTACCATGGTTTACTATTGCTGAAGTCTAGGCAGCCTAAACAGTCTTCAGCAACCACTCTTTTTCTGACATTTTCTAAACATTCCACTCATGTCTTTACCATTCCTTGATTTCTTTCATAATGGGCTGAGAATTGTCTATCAATCTGAGATAATCTGGTTTCTGTTGAACAGTAAAATTGAACCACACTATTTTCCATATCAAGGTACAAATGTAAATTTAACTGTGCGATACAGATTAAATGTGGACTTTTTACGATGGACATTATTCTTTATGTGGGATCTTAGACTTACACACAGATTGGGAGCATGCACTGAGCATGCACTAATAACACATTGCCACACCCACCACAAATAGCTTTTATATTCTGATGTACTTGTGTTAGCAAGTGTTTAATTTTCTATATTGTATGTGATGGCTACTCTTACATAGCACTTTTCTAGACACTCACAGCGCTTCACATAGACAGCAAGAAGCCATTTCATTCACCACCAATTTGTAGCATAGTATCCACCTGGATGATACAACAGCAGCCATTTTGTGCCGGTACACTCACCACACATTAGTTATTAGGTGGCGAAGGACTAAGACAAACGGTTAGCCAATTAGAGACGGGGATGATTGGGGGTCAGAATTGACTGGGTTGTGGTGGGCAATTTAGCCAGGACTTCATGGGACAACCTACTCTTTTCAAAAGATGCACAGGGAACGTTTATGTCTACAGAGACACAGGACCGTGATTTTACATCTCATCCAAAAGATGGCACCAACTTTTACGGCACAGTGCCCCCATCACTACAGAGGGGTATTGGGATCTGCACACAGACCACAAAGTAGGTGGCCTGTGATGTTCTCACCAACACCACTTCCAGCTGCAAACCAAGCTTTTCCTGGTTGGTCTACTGTCTAACTAACTTTTTTTAAAGTGCAGGTGCTATGGCTTACTTTTTATTTTCTTGTGCATTATTCTTATAACTTATTTAATTCTGATTATTTTTTAGTGTTAGACTGGCTATTGTGCTATCCCAAGTTAATTCTTCTCTTGCATCCACTGATTACAGTATGCAGGGTTACCCTGAATTGCATTAAGCAGATGTAATAACTGATTGATTGATTTAGCATCTTTGGACATATACATTGGCCATAATCAAAGCAGCAATATGATGATGGACAACTATGCTTGTTTGTTGTGAATTTATTGAAACCCAATACCATAAAGCCCTGTAAACAGTTCAAGAAACAATAAAAGAAAAACACAGTACTAAAAATGTAAGTTGACATCAACTTATTAAACACTAACAAATAAATCTAAATGTTTTTCCATTATAAAATTGACCATATATTTGGATTAAAATAAATCCTTTGTCTCAATAACTCAAGTTAGGAGACACTGAGTTGTTATGGCTGAATGTTCATTCTTCAGTATTCATAACAAGCAGAAAATGAGGGCTGTAGCAAGTTTTGTGTTTATTCTTTTCTTTATTTAATCACTTTAGAATGAAAGAGTCTACAGTAGTGATGTTAGTGTTGCTGCCTTACATCTCCAGGAAATGTTAGCATCAAATGTTAAAAATAGCATCAATGCCATCTCTCCCACTTTCTTTGTACATATACTCCAGGTTCTTCAGTGTCCCTTCCACAAGTCTTGAAGGAGTGAAGATTAAGTTGAAAGGAGGAGTGACCCAGTTTGAGTAACTGTACCATCCATCTTCTTTGCAACAGATTGGTACAATGTGGCCAGGATTTGCTTTGGCTCCAGACAGGAAAAAAAATCTAGATCCCAAATTCCTCTTGATCCCCAGTTCACTATGTCAATAGAATACAAAGGCACCCAGGACTCCAGCAAGTATATCAAAAAGTTTAAACAAAGGTGTTATTCTTGCATTGTACTCACAAATACTCTTAACAATTCTTTGTTCAGACAAAGCATTTAGATATCTCTCTCTCTCTCTCTATATATATATATTATATATATATATATATATAAAATCCAATGTCTGTCTGTCTGTCTGCTTTTCACGAGAGAACTTCTTAACGGATTTAGATCAGTTTTTTTTTTCTATTATTTGCCTGAACATTCCAATTGATTTTGCGATTTCTTTCATCACACTAAGTACCATAGTTCGGTTGCAGCACCGATTTAATCGCGGAAATCCGAGAGATGGGCTGAGGGCCAAGGGGAGAGGGAGGTAGGACCTCAGGAGTAGAGAGCCGGGTGGGGCCTTCCTCACTTACGTGCCAGCCTCCGTTTGACTCAATCTACCTCTCGCCATGTGTTTGAGCGTATGTTGCCTCCGCTTAGCTAGCAATACCTGTTTTTTTCAGTAGACATTATCATCTAGGGATTGGTAAGGAGTAATGTTTGACATTTTTGAGAGAGAAATCAGAGCTATGTGTGTTTTAGATGGTACCTGCTCATTGGCAGAGATATCACGGCCATGTGCTTTTCTCCCCCCGCGGGGGACGCTCTCCCGTCAGAGCTGGAACGTATCTTCTGTTCACATTGGAACATATCTACCTTCCACTTGGCCAGATATACCTTGCCAACTTTTTACATTTTTGGCAAACAGATCACAGCTACATTCTTGCCCCTGATAGCAAAACCAAAAATACTGTATATCAAGAGGCCTTCGGATACAAAAGCTATCAATATAAATTCTTCTCAATACAAATTATTACATTTTTTAAAATGTTTATAACGATTTTGAAATTTTGTCCTGTTTCACTACTATGTGGATGGAGCCGCAGGGACAGCTAGTAAATATACAAGAGCATCTTCAGCACATAGCTCAGAGCATACAAATTATAGGCATTTGCTTGAAAAGATAACAAAAGGATGATCTAAACATGAATAAGGGGATATGGTGCTGAGACGTAAGGTCAGAGGCTGCTTTCTAGGAATATTACATGGACAACTCGAGAAAAGGAATAATCTTCAAAAAGAAAGGACGCAGAGCAATGAAAGTTAAATAAATAGTCAGTGGAGCTGTAAGATGATATCAATAGCCCTTATTTTTAATCAGGATTCCTGAGCTGCTTTGTTCATGCTCATGTATTAACAATAAGTGTCTGCTGCAGTGAGCAGTTTTATAACTCAATTCTGTCATCAACACGCAAATACATACACTACAATTTGACTGTGCTGCTGGTGTAACAAGATTACACAATAAATACAAATGTACCTTGGAAAATAAAGATCTCCTTACAAAGTTGAAAATAAAACTGCAAAGTCTCCTTATTTTTTCGGTCTATGCAAATTTTGCAGAATTTTATAACTATAATAATTCTTTGCATTTATATAGCGCTTTTCTTATTACTCAAATCGCTCAGCAATTGCAGGTTAAGGGCCTTGCTCAAAGGCCCAACAGAGCAGAGTCCCTTTAGGCATTTACAGGATTCAAACCGGCAACCTTTCAATTGCCAGTGCAAATCCCGAGCCTAAGAGCCACCACTCCACCTATGTATCCTACCTTTCACAGCATGTGTATAGTTGAGTCGCTTGGCCTTGTTTCCACGTCCGAGGTGTGGCTTTTTGGCCGCAATTCTTCCACAAAGAACTCTTCTGGCTAGACTTCTCCAGAGAGTAGATGGGCATACCTGAGTACCATAGGTTTCTACAAATTCTAAGCTGATGGCTCTGCTGGACGTCTTCCAGTTTCTAAGGGAAGTAAGCATGATGTGTCTTTCATCTGCTGCAGTAAGTTTCCTTGGCTGACCATTGTGCCTACGGTCCTCAATATTGCCCGTTTCTTTGTGCATCAGCAAAAGAGCTTGAACAGCGCATCTGGAAACCCCAGTCTGCTTTTAAAACTTTGCCTGGGATAGACCTTGCTTATGTAGTATAACTACATTATGTCTTGTTGCTGTGCTCTTGTGATATGAAACTGTCCTCCACAACCTTTCCTTGGTTACAGAGTTTGGCTGTTCATCGCACCCTTTTAAGTCACACAGCTGTTTCTGTTTCAGTTAATGACTGTGTTTCAACCTGCATATGAAAATGATCATTAATATCTGATTAGTATAACTGGTTAATCATACACCTGATTATAATCCTACAAAACCCTTGACTTTGTGCAAGTGTACCTATAATAATTGATGCTGGTCTGAAGGCAAAGAGTAGTCACACCAAATATCGATTGGATTTAGATTTTACTTCTGGAAGCTCACTTTGCATTTTGTAAATGGACAAAAATAAACAATTAGAACGTATACTTGTGAAAGCATTCTAACTTTACAGATTTTTTCACACCTGTCTAAAACTTTTGCACAGTACTGTACGTTCTTTAAATATCTAAAATAGGTCATTAGTTATAGTATATGTTGATACTGGAACACACTGTACCTTATGTTTTCATGCCACTAATCATTCTTCTCAAAACGAACGTTAAATTCACAGTATTTACAAATTTGGACCCTTGTCTGAACTGTCCTTCGCTAATAAATTAACGTTGCCTTTACGTATGATATTCGTAGTACACCAGCTGTTTCAGACTCTGTACCAGACCTGCGAACAGAGAATACGAACTTTACACGGTGTGATATTTTCTGTAACAGGCGGGACTTCCGGGTTGTTACACGCGAAATGTCTTCGCACCGGAAGAAATTACAGTCCCGCCAATTTTGAGAGCGTCATTCTGAAGGGAGTCTTTCGTATTGCTTAGAAGTAAGAAGATGACTCCTCTGTAAAATTCAACCGCCGTAGTGATGTATTAGGATTTTTATACGTGTTTGGATTATCATAACATCGCAGTAAGCTTTGCTTGTTTATGTCATTAAACTTGAAGTTGTCAAATTTTAGAAAAAGTCAACCTTACGTAATAGTACGCAGTTTTGTTAATATGTTGTTTACATTTCTAATATCTAACCTTGCAATGTGTGTAATTTCTGACAACAATAATGTTATTGGAAATATGGAATGCTGAGAATAAAATTATATTAAATATAATTGGTATTTTATTACAAACTGTTCAGTAACCGGTGGTGCAGTGGGTGGCGCTGCTGCCTCGCAGTTAGGAGACCCGGGTTCGCTTCCCGGGTCCTCCCTGCGTGGAGTTTGCATATTCATCCCGTGTCTGCGTGGGTTTCCTCCCACAGTCCAAAGACATGCAGGTTAAGTGGATTGGTGATTCTAAATTGGCCCTAGTGTGTGTGGGTGTGTTTGTGTGTATCCTGCAGTGGGTTGGCACCCTGCCCGGGATTGGATTCCTGCCTTGTGTTGGCTGGGGTTGGCTCCAGCAGACCCCCGTGACCCTGTGTTCGGATTCAGCGGGATGGAAAATGGATGGATGGATAATGTTATTGGAAATATGGAAAGCTGAGTATAAAATTATATTAAATATAATTGGTGTTTTATTACAAACTGTTCTGTAACCGGTGGTGCAGTGGGTGGCGCTGCTGCCTCGCAGTTAGGAGACCCAGGTTCGCTTCCCGGGTCCTCCCTGCGTGGAGTTTGCATATTCACCCCGTGTCTGCGTGGGTTTCCTCCGGCTACTCCGGTTTCCTCCCACAGTCCAAAGACATGCAGGTTAGGTGTATTTGTGATTCTAAATTGTGCTTGGTGTGTGTGTGCGACCTGCGGTGGGCTAGCGCCCAGCCCGGGGTTTGTTTCCTGCCTTGCGCCTTGTGTTGGCTGGGATTGGCTCCAGCAGACCCCCGTGACCATGTAGTTAGGATACAGCGGGTTAGATAATGGATGGATATTATGTAACCTGTCGCAAAGTTAAACTACTTTCAAGTTACCTTTTCAGCGACTTTTACACTATCGTCTTCCACCAATGTTATTTACCACAGTCCCGTGGAAAACCGTTAAAAGCCGTTTGGCAAATCGTTTCTTTTGCCACAAATGACCACCAATCGCTTTACATTAAGCATCTGAGTCAAAAGTACACCGACAGGTTGTTAAGTTCAAGTTTATTTTCACAGGCTCGGAGTACATTGAAGTCAATATCTGCATGTGTGACCAACATATAGCACATGTTGTTGCCTAAAGCAGAATCTGTGAACACCTGTGGGCCACAAAGGTTTATCAGCAGCCTTCAGGTGGTTCATTCAAATGACTATGTTGTAAGTCCTGCTGGTAGAGTACTGGGATCTGGGTGTGACTGTGACAAATCATCTTATAATTATTCCCTTCTTCTTCTTTCGGCTGCTTATAATTATTCCCTCTGTACGCTTATTTCCTTCATTTTCAGTGTCTGACATTTTGGTATGTTTGTACTGAATGCAGCATTGTTATTATGTTTGATTAGTTCTTGCTGATGATGATTCCAGCATCATCAAGTGAAAATGTAAAATTTTTGTTGGTCAAAAATATCTTTAACTTTGTGGACGTAAATGTTTAATTACTTTTTGTACATTTTAATCACAGCATTTTTATATATATATATATATATATATATATATATATATATATATATATATATACACTCAAGTATATGATGCATTGTAAGCCCATGTGCTTTGAAGCAAGAAAGCTTTAAGTGACTTACTGTTGGTTAAAAATACATTCAAAGTTACTGGTCATGTGGGAAGTGAGACCAGTGGTGGAATGATTAGTACAAAAGAATGTACACTTTTTTTTTTTTTGTTTTGTTTAATAGTCCTGTTAAAATTAACTGTGATTGTAACTTTTTTTTATGTAACTCAAACTCTCACCAAAATATTAGATTTAAAAAATCTCATATTCATTCATATTTGCTGTTCATTGATCTCTCATTCCTATGTTAATGTATTTATTTTAAATATTAGGATTTGCACAGATATAAGCAAAATGTGGAATGATGTAGAGCTTCTGACTAATGATGACACAGGCAGCGCTCGACTGTGTATCGATTCAAGACATGAGTGTGGCATTGCTCTATATCAGGTGGATACATTGGTCAAAGTTTCGTCATCTGAACTGGTAAGCTATAACAATGTTAGGATTATCCACTCCGGGTGTACGGCAGCATGTAAAATAACTAGGTCATGCTTGGGTTTGCGTATTTTCTGCATCATCTTAAGGAAATTAATATTCATGGCCTGCTGACTATTTTGTATAATCATTGACAGATAATTGTAATTTGAATTGTTTTATAAGGGGCAGTTTTCAACAAAATAAGCTATCTGCTTTTTTATATTAAAATATTTAACTGGTGATTCATGTGATTTAACCACATTTTCTGTTTATTTCAAGGTTTCTTCTAATCCAAAGCTCTATGCAACTAGTAAACCAAACGGCTGTGTAATTGTTGCTGACAAATCTGTGATGTTACTTGACCAGAACTGTCAGTCTATCCTAATGCAGCTTCAGTTTGGTGAGATTTTAAAACTCTTTATCTGGGTAGTCCATTTTATGCAAGTGACTTGTCGTGTAACCTTAGTTAAATATGATGTCACTGGAGAAAAGTAAAGGAACTTGTAGATTTGGACGTTTAATTTGTCCTTTCAATAACTGTTTAGAGACAAATTAAACACAAAATAATTTGTAATCCCTTTAGTTTCAGTAATTTAGGTCTGAGTTCATGAATATGGGACTAAAGATTGACCAAATATTCATCGTAAGGGAGTGCCCACCACTAGAGTGTGCCCACACTAACTTACCTTGGGCCAGTTTTTGAATTGCCCGTTAAAACAAAGGGAAAAAGTGCTGGGAGAAAGAGAGAGGAATAAAAAAACGCAAAACAAATAGATATTGACCTGGCTGGGATTCTAACACTGTTTCCTGGAGCTGGGTGGTAGCAACGATAACCCTTGTTCCAATGAAAATTTTTGTTAACAGCTATAAAAAAATATCTGTAGTTTTATTTAGAAAGTCATTTTGGAATAGTGAGTCAGTGTTTATATTTTAAAATACAGAAAAAATGTTTTTAGTGTCTTATTAGTGGATTTAAAACTTTATGTATGTTTTTTGGTTATGTGAAACCTGTTCAGCTATTTTAAAGTGTCTTTGCATATATGGCAGCTTGTATTACTTGTGCTGTTTCAGCCTTTGCATTAAATATTCGCTGAATATTTATTTCCTATCCCAGACACTCTGGTAGATACTGTGGATCTTTGCTACAATGGTCTGTTTCTGGTAGTTGGAGAAAGAAATGGAAACCTTCATCTTAATTTTGTGCCATTAAAGAAGACAGTTTTAACAACGGTTAGACTTGTTTTCCATTCACTCATTTATGGTATTTTTAGCTTAAATTATATTTTATGTTTGGGTGGCAGAAATGGGAGTCAAATGCAGTTTATCATTATTTATGAGGTGACCAGTTTATTTACCATAGAAGTACTTTTTTGGAAAATAGGTGTTAAAGGCATGGTTCCACTGTAGAAAGGGTTTTGTATTAGTTAATTATTATAATCGTTATTTATTATTTTTTCCAGCATAATGCAAATACTAAAAAAAATTAAAGTAACTTTTTTCCTTCATTTATATACTTTCAACCTGTGTCCCTACAGCCTTATTTTTTTTCTTTTTTAGGAACTGATAAATAATGCATATGATAAAGCTCAAAAAACTTACAAAAATATTATTATTCAGGAGGATAAATTTGAATTGGGTAATTTTGTTTTTTTTTATTTAACTTAGTTCCGTTTACTAACATATTTAATCATTTGCCATTCTGCCTTCTCTAATTATATAATTAAAAACTATGTAAAACATTAAAAGCAAATTTGTTGAGTTAATTTCAAGAATTGTAGTAATGAAAAAGTTAGCTTTAAAATGCAGATTTTTTTTATTTCTGTAAATTGTTTACTCTTAGGTTTTTCTTTTTTTTCTTTTCTGGAATATCTGTTTATGCATACAACTTGCTATACTCTGTCACAATTCTGAAAATAATTTTGTGTCGGCTTAATGCACTCTTTACTAGACTAATGACCTTAATTACTTTTTAAAAAATTGTAGTCTATTTTTGTTAATTAATTTCATATATTTTAAATGTAGATGTTGCATACTGTTCACTTGGCTTCCCAATCCTCAGTTGTACTGTGTTTTCTTGGCACACACATAATAGCCAACTAATTGATTCGGTAGTTCCTGTGCTAGTACTTTCTAAGTCAACTGATTTATAAGGAAACTAGGGAAAATTTTTGCAGCAGAACATATCCACATTATTTTCTGTTTCATACTATTATTAATTTTAATAATTTGCTTCTGTTTTAGGGAACTATCACATGATCCTTCTTGTTTCTAATGGTTTCTTTCACATTTCAAATCTGCAGCTGTCAAAAATTCATCAAGGTATTTTATTTATCATGTACTGCAATAATGAATATTAAATATATTTAAATATAAACACATTATAAAGTTTATTTGACAGATTTCTTGATATTGTACGTCTAACTTTAGGATTGTGTCATGGTGTGCAAATATTCTTTTTGGTACTTTTTAACACTTTTGTTGTGTATTTATGATTCTGGTGCATGAAATCAATAAAAAGAACAATGTTTTATTATTTAACAGCATAAATTACATGCTATTTCTTAATTTAAAAGAGTAAAACTAGTGGTTTAAGCTGTATTTCTGACTGATCCACTGCCTAAATGCTACAGGGTTACCAGTCTGCACATAAATAAAAGTGTCCAATTTTGCAAATCCTTTATTTATCGTATTTTAAAGGCGCTCAACTGCTTTATAAAGTCCAGTCTGCCCGTAATTGGTAGAATCTTTTCTCACCACTCTAGAGAGGCCTTTGACTTTCCTCAAAGTTCATTTCCTGTGGAAACAACAGGGAGGATTCAAGTTTGATCAGTAAAACGATAGCTTTGCTTTCAATACTACGGTCTGCAGTTTTATTATTTTTTAGGAGCACATAGGTTCTATTTAATCTTTAATCATGATGCTTGCTACATTAGGAGATAAGAGAAACAGAATACATGACTCTTAAGTGTCTTACCGTATCAAACTGACTGCACTTGAGGCATTCATAGTATTTTTGGTAAATGTACACGTGTTATTGTTTTGAACCATTGTCTGTTGGATACAGAGCTTTTATGTATTTTTTTTTTGCTTTTTTGCTTTGTTTCAGCAATTGAGAGAATGGACTTTGAGAGCATTAAAGAGGTATTTAAATCCAATTCTTTGTAGAGATTTTCAAATAAAAGCACTGTCCTAAAGCCGTTTTATTAATTTTCTTTTTCTTCTTCCTTTTTTTTTTTTAATATACTTAAGGTGCTCTGTAAAATAACAATGGTTCTCTAGAAAATATTATGTCCTTGGCAACACTACTGTTAATGAAAGCATATTATCACGCATTGTTTACATTTTCAAAAATATTTGTAGTTGAAAGTTTCTGGCTAGATCAGGCAGAGCTGCCATAGCGTATATTTTCTCCCTATTTATGTGCTTTCTAGTTCTTCAGTGTATTTTTTGTCATGCAGTTAAAGGAGAGGTGAAGTTTGCGTTTTTGTTTATATTTTTAAAGTAAAAGGCTGTATTTTTGAAAGTAACCACAGGTCAATTGAAAATGCAAGAGTGAGCTCTAGTGTTTAAGCATTCAATACCATTTTTTTAATTGAAATACAGTAGCATAAATTTTTTGAACTAAAAAAATCAAGTTGACATACTTGTTTATTTATGACTCCAATGCCCAGGTTTAGTATGCATTACAGTATATTCCTATTGTACTTGAAAGTTCTACACACATGGTGACAAATTATAGCTGCTAACACTCAAAATACAATTGTTAACATACAGTTTTGATGAGTAATACATTGTTTTGTCAATGTTTTAGGTTAACCACAAATATATATTTTTTATTTTTAGCTTCAGATGCCAATCAAAAAAACATTCTATTCTACAGAGAAGACCCACAGTTTTGAGTGCCACTATGCTACAGCTGGATTTCTTCAAAGTGGCTGTCAACTTATAATTGGAGTATGACCTTGGTTTGCTTTCTTGGTTAAACCACATTTTTTGAGAAATAAAAACTTTGTTTCTGCCTTTATGTCTTATGTTTTATTTTAATAGTAATGTTGTTTTGTAGGGTTCTGGAGACAATACCTTATCAAAATGGCATATGGATCCAACTCAGAAGTCAATATCTGTTCAGAGTCTGCTGGATTTAAGTTTAATACAAGGTATTATTTTTACATGCTAATGTTTCTTAGGTAGAGTCAAAAGACAACCTTAATAATATTGTTTCATATACTGTTAATGTCTTATTTTGCTTGTAATAAAGATTGTGGTGTATAGTATAAATCAATTCAGTAAGCAGTTCCAGGGCAGAATTGTCCACTTTATAGTATGTTAAACGCAGTTAGTAAATTAGTGTAATATTTACAAATGATATACCATGTATAAAGAGTTAAGTTTCAGCTGTGTACCCTCCTGTGCCTTTACAGAACTGTGATGCCAAGATGTGTGAATGCAAACCACAAGACTGTCAGTTACTTTTCTGGTACTGACTCTATTTATGGCATTGAGAAACCTGTTTAACATATTTGTTCTTCAGTTGCAGTAATGTGAAAACATTACTTTTTAGAAAACTTGAAGAGTGGACCGCAAAAGCATGTCGTGACTAGAGATGGAAGATAGAGTAGTCCACTGGTAGTTTACTGAAAACATCATATTATATAAGTGCCTGATAATTGTATTTAAACTAAACCGCTCATCATAATCTGTGTCGCTATAATATGATTATTTTCTTTTGTTTAACAATTATTTTTTTTTTCTGAAAGGTGTAAGAAAATGTCAGATTCTGGATAATTTGCTTTTTGTTTTGGATACTGAGGTAAATGTTTGGTATTAACTAGAAAATAATATTATAACGTACTGCTCTATCATGTTATTTGTTTAGTGAATTACTGGAAGGCTTAATTTGATGCCACCAAGTTCCCTCGTCTGGGGGACTATTTTGTCATTTGTTCTTGTTTTGTATAGCTAATCTTATTATATTTCTTTTGTTTCAATTTAAACAATGGTTTGAAGGAGGACATTGTTAGAGTTAAAATGTTGAATAAGGGGAACAAATGGAATAATGATGTGAGGAAAAGGACACCGTTGATGATGTGGTCTCTTCTAAAGAGGAGTTTGGAAAAACAATGAAAAGGATTAAAATACTGTAGGTAAAGCAGTGGATCCAACTGAAGTGGTACAGCATTTAAACTGTTTGAAAGCAGCTAAATGGTTGACCAACCTGTACAGTGTTTTTGTTTTTTGAAGTTTGGAAAGGAATGTTCATTCTAGTATACAAAAGAAGGGTTTATCCATTGGAGTGTTGATCCTGTCTAGCAATCAAGGTTTTGGAGCAGTTAATGAAGTTTAATTTAGAGAGTGTTGGGGAAAAGTGAAGTTTAGCAAAATATAGATTGATTACATCTTACCTAGGGATGGAGCAGCAGATGTTTGTTGTCAGGCATTTGCAGGAAAAGCATCTGGCGAAGGGAAAGAAGATCCATTATTTATGTGTAATTGTGGCAAAGGAGTGTGAGTAGGCGCCATGAGAGGTGGGAAGGTGGGCTTTGAGAAAGTTGGGATGCTGAGTGGCTGCAGTAATTTCAGTATGTGAGGAAGCACAAATGGTGATCAGGATAGGAGATTCTGATAGTAAAAGTTTTGTGGTGAAGGTGATGCTATACCATAGTTCCGTTCAGAGTCCTTTTTATTTTTGTGATAGTGGTGGAGGTGTTGACCAGAGAAGTATGTAAGGATTGTTATGATGGTTATTGTATGCCCCAATCTTGTTTGGATGGCAAGAAGTAAAGCTGAATTGAGGGAGATGACACTAAAAAAGAAAGCTAGTTTTTAAAGCAAATTACCTTCAGGTAATGCACAAAAGACCAAAGTGGTGTATGGAGATGTAGGGGCAGGAGGCATATAAGAGGTGGATAATCATGTGGCGTTTGTGTTAAAGGTTGTGTAAGAAACTCAGTTCTTTACTCACTTTTGATGATGGTACATGAAAGATGTAGTGGTGTGAAGTATAGTCTGCAGGCAGTCAAAGTAACTTTTGTTTATAGAATGTGTGTAAGTTGGGAAATGAATGCTAATGTAATTAGTGTAAGTTTAGATATTGGCAATCGTGCAGTTTTACAGAAAGCAGTGATATTTTTGCCTCCTAGGTGACACATTAAGTGTAGGTGGAGATGTTGGATCAATAGTGAGTGGTATTTAATGTGAAAGAAATTCCAGGAATTATGACTTCTAAAGGAACCTCCCTTTCATTGAAGGGTGTAAAGGTTTATTCATTTATGTTTTTGTGCAAGCTTGGAGGAATAGTAGATTTGAAGTGAGGTAATGGTAATGAAAGTGTAAAGCTAAGATTTGTATAGAGGTGAGGGTAATTGATGCCTAAAGGGGGAATCTAAAGGAGATGTGGTTGGAGGTGGTATCAGGTGATGTGAAATGAAACGGGTCTTGGCTTAAAGGATTCATCGGCAATGGACATAAAAAATGGTGGCAACCAACTAGCCCAGATAAACCCAGAAATCTTGTTTTGAAACAAAGTTTGATCTGAATTTAACTGAATACGGAACATTTTGAGTGATTGTCAATATTTTTAGGTGTTTTCCTTGTGATATGAAAAAGTGTATTACAAATTTGATCAGTAGATCGCTTTACATAATATGTAGTTGTGATAAATTGTCCAATTTTTTTTTAATAAATTTTGTTACTGTCTATGGCAAATGTTGCCATCTCGATGAAGGGAATACAAGACTACATTGGAAATGCTTATAGGTGCTGAAATAAGAGTACAAAATAACAACGAAAAATAGTCATTTCAAAATGTGTGTTGTACAAAGTTGATTTTTATTTTATGGGTTTGGTGCCTTTACATAAGGAAAACTGCAGAGTAACTGAATTTTGTATTATTTATTTTTAAGAACATCTTGAGACTGTTTGATGTTCACAGCCTTGTTCTTGTCTGGCATTGGCCATCAGTAAACGTCCATGATTTTCTGCTAACTGCTGAGGGTGATACCTGTTCATCTACAATGTAAGTCTGAAATCCATAACTTTTATTGATTGCTAATGTTCAGGATTTTCAAAGCTTTTATTTGTTTTTCAGGCAGAGTATTGCAAATTTAAAACTTATAGTCCTCACTGTTCAAAATAACCAACAGGTGAGTAACTGGAGAAACATCAACCTTTCACTGGTTCTGTAAAGAACAGCAGCATCTTAAATGTTTTTGTTTAATTTTATTTTATTGTTCTCCATTCATTTGTTCATTTTTGGAATCTGTCTAATTCCAAATATGCACTGAGTACAAGGCAGAATCCAGCCCTGGACACTTGATAGACACTCACTCATTCATTCATACTAGTTAATTTAAATATACCAGCTGACTTAAAATGCGTTAATCTGTGATGAAGAAGAAATCTTCTGAGTTTTCTATTGGGATACCCGAGTAATGACTGCTGAAAATGTGACACTGCTGTCATATGTGGAAAGAAAGGATTATAGCTCAGTCATTTCAAGCAGTGATAGACATTAGCAACACTAATAATGTATTGGTTAGATTAAAAAAAAAAAAAAGATAAACCGAATAAAGAAAAGTATCAGCTTCTATCAAAAACATCAATTTCTCATGGATTCAAACATTTCCAAGCTATTGCCAGTAGGTGGCACTTAGGCTATGCTGTTTTCCCCCCCATCTGTTTTTGCAGAGAAGAACAATTTTGTCTTCTCAACTGTAAAAACATTATATAATTATTTTTCTTTGTTATGTGCACATCACTTTTTACTGTTTACAATATTCTTTTGCTAAGGGGCTGAACAAGAATCTGCTTTATACATCCTACTGTGTTATCATGAGCAGACACTATACTCACTGTATTTGCTGTTTAATGGTTGAGTATATATTGTTGCAGTATAGCCTGAAACTAAAGCTAATTCTGGTACATTGTCAGTACAAGATCATTGTTAATTACATACATGTTACTGTTTTTTTAGTTTTAAGGACAATACTTTTTTTGCAGATGAGAAACCTCATGGTTTATTCCCTTCCTTCAATTAACTTGCTGTACTCCCTTGAAGTATCTGATGTAGCTGCATTAGTCCAAACAGAAATTGGCACGGTAATTGATTATTCTGAGACTTTTTCTTGTCCTGTTTTATTTACTACAGTATGTAATTTATTTGTTTCACATGAAATTTTGTTCTTAAACTCAATAGTTTTAAAATTTGTTTCATATTTCACTTTAAAGTTCTTCAGATAGTACATTAATTTATAAATTCAAGGTGCAAGTAGAGTGGTGGCTGGTTACAGATGTAAATTATGCTGCATTCATGTGCTAAAGGACAAAAAGGATATTCCCAGTAAGAAGTTTAACATGAACATGGTATGAAGTTGGAGCTAACAGTGTGTGACAATTTTGAAGAAATAATGCTATGTAAATATAGCAGGTTGTTGCATGATGTTATCTTTTTGCTTCTTCCAGTAATATTAAAAAAAACAATAACCACGGTATTCAGAAATAACCTTTTTTTGTGGGTTGCGTTTGGAGAGATGCAACACGTACTTAGAGTGTTAAGTTTGCATTTCTTTTTCAAGAAGGAAATACATCTTTTCTTTAATTGCTAGTTTGTGCAGGCTATTTGCAAATCATGAAGTAACAGATTCCAGTATCATGTGAAAGCAGTGGTAAACATACTTGTCAAAGCAGTAGATGGTTGTTGTATGTGTGTTTCTATACTTTAAGTCATATAAAGGCTATATTTGGACAAAAATGTGAAACATGAAATGGTTTATGATTTCTTATCACTAAACTTCTTAAAAAAAGAGTACTATTTTACTATTCTCAAATTCTAGTGAACTGTTTCAGAATGGTGGCTTATCAGCAATGAGTTTTGTAAACTGCGTACATGTATTTTAGTAGAAAGGATGAGTGAAATGTGCCTGCTTTACACTGCAAAATAATTGATCCTGGCTTTTTTGAACCATGTCTAACTGGCTATATTTTGTTTCTAAATTCACTATCTGTAGCTACAAATAGTAATTTATCCTTTGTGACCACCAGTGGTGTGCTAGATCTACAACACCCGACACAAGCAGACACCTGGCAAAAGTCCAGCAATACACTAGTTTATCTGAAGTGTGGGAAATACTTCCTTTCGTTTCCCTACCACTACACCGTGTACAGTATAAGGCACAATAAACACACTTTTATTCTTTCTTTGTCTCCTTATTTCATCTTCCGCCTCCATTCCTCCTCTGGCAAACGTTGTGTATCTCTTTCTCTCCCTCCCGTCTATGGCTTCTCGAGTAAAGAGAGGCAGCTCCTTTTATGCTGCACCTGGGAGTATACCAGGTAGCTGGTTAGGGAGGTCTGGAATCACTCCCAGGTTTGGTGAAAGCCTAAAGTAGGGCTCTGCAGCTCCCCCTTGCGGCTGCCATGGAACCCAACAGGGCTTTGCCAGACTCTAATTCTGATGGAGCCCTGCGGGAATCTGAGGTGCTGCTGCAAGGCAAGGGGGCTGACATCTGTTGCTTCCTGCAAGGCAGTGCCTGTGTACATCTGCTCCCCAGTCCTTCAACTACAACGACCTCGTGGCTGGGAAAGCGTCCTGGCCATTCTTCACACTGGTCAATATTTACCTGCAGTTTGTATGAGCAAAGCCACATTGAAACTTATTTGCTCCTGTCATGGTGCTACAAATCATTTCATTCGTGGTGTGTTGTGTGGAAATTCAACAAATTGGTGCACTTACTCATGTATGAAAGGCTGTCCTAGCAAAGTCTAAGTTTATGTTAGGATTTTTATTTTTTATTTTAATTAAGCTACGAAGGACAAATTCAGCTCATTAATATAGCAACAAGGTGTAAAAATGTATTTTTTCAATATTATTTAATTGTCAATTTAAGCAAATGTAAAATTAGTCTTTTTGTTTTTTATATATAGGATACTATTTACTTGTTGGAAGGAATATATGAAAATCAACAAAGGTATGTTGGGGAATTCTAAAAAGTGATTTTTTTATTCCATATTTTTGCTATGAAATGGTAATCAGCAGAAAATATCTTTGTTTGTGCACAAATAATATTCTTTCACCCCAAAGTCAAGATAAATATTTAAAAGTTAATATATGAAAATAAAAAGTGATCATGGTTTCCTTGAAAAATATTGCTAAAGAAAGGTTTAATTGTAAAAAGAAGTTAGGTAAATGTCACTGCGAGAAACATCGCAAACATAAATAATCCACTTAATCAACTCGGGGAATTGTACCATGTGACCGTAGTGCCCTAACAATGCAGGTAATGTGCCTCATTTGGGACTCCATGAGCAACCACTCATTCAACACAAAGTCAAACCAGTGGTAGCCCACGATTCTACGAAGAGACACAGTACTGAAGGAGTCCAGTCTTTATCTCAGGTCACTGGACAGTGTCCATGTTTCGCAACCATATAGCAAGACAGGAAGCACCAGGACTCTAAAAAATTGGACCTTCGTCCTTTTAAAAGATATTTGGAGTGCCACACACCTCTTTCCAGTGACCTCATGACCCCCATGCTCTCCCAATCATGTCTACTGACTTCAGAGGAAGAGTCACCAGAGACCTGAATGTCGCTGCCAAGGTAAATAAACCTCTGGAAGTGGTCGACATTCTCTCCGCAGGCAGACACTGCTGATGGTTGTGCCCAAGAGGTCATTAAAGGTCTGAATCTTGGTTTTTATCCAGGACACTCGCAAGCCCAGACACTCAGACTCCTCACTCAGTGTTTCGAGAGCCCCGATTAGAGCCTCCATTGACTCTGCAAAGATCCCAGCATCATTGCTAAAGTTAAGATTAGTGAATCATTCTTTACTAATAGATTACCCACAGCTGCTCTTTAGGTCACTCCTCTTTAGAAAGTAAGCGTAAATCTGAAATGTAAGGGAACAAGTACATTGGGAGTCTGTTGAACTCTACATTTGGACTGTGACTAAGCCTTGATATGAACCTCGAGTTTATTTTATTATTTTTTTTTAATATTTTTAATTTTTAGTTTCTATTTTACACAGATATAAACCAAGATACATCCATTGATTTTAAAGTGCTACTTAATTAACTTTGTATTTTATTGTTCTTTCTGAAGGTCACATGAAACTGCAGTATCCATATTTGTCCTAAGATGTTTAACAGAAGCATTGCCTGAAAACAGGTAAGAAACCGCTTATGCTTAATTTTGCCAAAAGCTAATGATGAAATGAGAAATCTAACCTGTTCTGATATCTGGATATGCATGACAATAGATAAAAAATATTTTGGTACACCAAGAGATTTAGTCTGTCTGCTTGGTCACTGGACCATCAGAATCTTTTGATGTTCAGACATTCAACAAACGTTGTCTTTTGTTGGTTCCAATCCAAATTACAGCAGTGGTATAAAATGAAATGAGAAAAATACCTTAAGTAGATAATTCTGCACAGTAAATAATGCATTCCTTTGCTTTATAAAATTTCCCTCTGTCTTGCTTGCATAGCAGCTTTGTTATTTTTGTATATTGACCAGAACGATAGGCCAGTGGTGAACTGCACTCAATTACAGAACAACACTTATGTGGTACAGCATTCTGCTAATCACTTTTAATATCTCTGTAGCAATGGAATTGGTCTTTATACCAATATAGATATTTCTATCTCTATTTTTTTAGTATTTCCACTAAGTTCAGTGTCATCACTATATTTAATGAGGCAGAAAAACTGCATGTTTCACATATGAAATAGAACTACTGTTTCATTTTGTGCGTAATATCATTTTGAGTAGTTTGAGCTGTGTATTACATTCAGTAATAAAGTACTTTTTTCTTTTAGGCTTAGCCGTTTGCTTTACAAACATCAGTTTGAAGAAGCAGAAAAATTTGCTCTTCAGTTTGGTCTTGATATTGAGGTAATATAAGTAAAATTCAATTCTGTGTTTTTTTTTTTTGTTTGTTTTTTCTGTTTTTTGTTTTTTGTTTTTTTTTATATAAATACATTTTTCTTTCCTTTTACAGCTTGTATACAAAGTAAAATTAAATTTTATTTTGGAGAACATGTCCTCATTCTCAGGGGGAGGCTGTGAACAGGCCAAGTGCATGCAACTTGTGAAGGAAGCCAAGGAGAATTTACATAAAATTTTGGTATGAAGTGGGGGTTTCTAATCTAACATTTTTAACATTTCAGAGGCTGCATGAATCTTAAGAAATCTGTTTATCAGACTGTTGCTAGTTTCCACAAACAGTTGGTGTTTCCATTGTTAGAGCTTGTTGATCATGTTTCTGATTTTAGTATCTGAATTTATTCTTCTGCACATGTTTATCAGGGGTAATTTGGTAAATGATTTTGGAAAATATCACCTCCCACCAGTATTGCACAAACACCTGATGAATGTGTTTAAAAGCTGAATACTGGACTTTTAAAGAGCAATTATTTCTAAAAATTTATCTTTATAGGATGATCACTTTGTTGTGAATTACTGCATAAATACACCATGGCCAACTTTGGAAACTGCGCAGGAAATGCTGTCTTATTGCAAGTTAAGAGTAAGCGTTATTGTTACATGTTCATTTTATGAATTTGACATTTTGAATGAATGTGCTATTATCTAAACAGATAATAACCCCCACCCAGGTTTTGAAGAAATATGATTCCAGAAATGTACAGCTTCTTGAAGAATTGCCTGCCTTAATAACTGAGGTAAAACAAACATAGAAAGAAATAATTGTAATTGAATGAATTATTGAATCATTTGGCTTGGTTGTTCTTGCTGAGACAGTCCCATTTGTTGACTGAGTTAACCAAGTAAGTGCTTAGCCCAAAAGAAACTCTGCTCAGATATCTCCACAAAGCAACATAAAAATCATGCTTTCTCCTATATTGGCCCCTTAGCTTTATGCCATTTAGATGTCTAGATTCAGTTTCATTACCTTTTTGCAGATGTTTAGCATAACAGATGCTACCTCATGGACATTACATTGCAGAATACTGTCCTAATCCCAGGGAATTCCCAAATAAAAAATATTAATGCGTTTTGTACATTAGATTCAAATATAATTTTCATGACAGACTATGGTATTTTTCTTTTCTTTGTGGCAGTGTGAAGTTAGTTAGACTTGAACAAGACAAACTTTATTTACTTCTAATTAGTCTCTCATTACAGATATACGGTGCTTTGGCAAAGCTTGCTACCTTTTATGGAGCTTTTGGACCTGAAAAGTTTAGGTGCGTATTCTGCATGTTCTTTCATTTTAATCTACATTTTTTTTAGCTGTAGCAGGCAGCATTTGAGTTCTATCTACTTTATGTACATGGTATTTATAGCTTATACTGTATTTGCTTGTACAATATAATTCAGAGTTAGAGTATTTGTAGGCAAATCTGTAGCACTTCCTTCCATTCTCAGCTTTGTGCACCACCTACTAATAACTGTTGTCAAAAAATCAGAAATCCTTTGGTTCAGCACACTATTCAAATATGGTGTAAGGACAGAAACTTGAAGATAAGGAGATATTAGTGTCACTTGCACAATTACAAAATTATTATTTCCTTAGAGTATCTAGAATGGGGGCACTCTTGCATCTTTCTCAATAGCTGTACAGTACAAGACATAATCGTAGTGAGTGTTATAGGTTCATCCATGTATGCTCTGATTGGCAGAAGCCTCAGTCCGAGTCTTATGTACTGTCCTCCAACCACCCATCAGGATGCTCCAATGATCACCTTCATGGCCATGGTGAAGGATACTAGAGAGATGGTATAACCAGCCATGATTCCCACTTCCAGATGCTGCCATGCTGTGGTGTAGTCTGCTGCTGTTTATATATAGTTGTACATCCTAGAAGTAGGTTCTTGACAAGTTTTGTAATGACCACTGGAAACCTGAAGAAGTCGAATGTAGTCTGTAGGACTTTGCGAGGGACTCGGCTGAAGGCATTGGCAAGGCCCAGGAACATCATGTGAAGGTGTTTTCCTTCTTTCTTGGCGACCTGGATCTGATACCAGATGTTGCTAGCATTTCCTAGGCACCCAGAGAAGCCCTATAATCCCTGCTTTCTGGACTGATGTGTCCAATCAAATGGTTTCTTTGTAGGTATATGGCCAACAATGCTATGTTGTTGAGATCTTCAGATAGTTCCACGTTGATAATAAGTTTGCGTTCTTTTGAAAAATCTTGCCTCGAATATTTATACATTATTAATTGCAAGTTAGGGATTTTGCAAAAAGAAACCAGACCAAAATCCTCTCCCCATATTAAATTGGGGGTTTACTTTAGAAACCACAATAAAGATACAGCACAAGTCACCTCAATTATACGTACATATATCTATTGAACCCAGCACAGGTTCTTTGAGTCAAATTTTCTACGGATTTGCCTTTCTAAAACTGTATGAGGAAAAAAATCTTTGTCTGTTTTTCAGAGAGCTTTGCAGTTATAGTAGACAGATGCCTAATTCTTTAATTACTTATGTAGAACATAAGTCCTATAAGATGTTACTGCATAACTAACGTTTTGTTATGAAAACTTTCATACTCTACATAGCCCGTGTCTGCAAAAGCCATTTGTATGGAATCATTTTGTTAATTTAGCCTGCTTTATTACACATTCCAGTTAGTAGCACCATAGCATAGCAAAGGGCATCTGTACTGGGGGAGAGGGACAAATGCTTAATGAACATGACATGCATGCTTTGGAATTTTTTTTTGTGTATGTACAATTTTCAAGCTTCCAGTTTCCATAGCTCTCGTCACTTGAGCTCACTATACAATCCTTTGTCACAGACACATTGTGTCATGTTCTTCAATTTGAAAAATCCTTTTCTTCACTTGGCTCTGCCTTCAGCTGCTCTGTTCATCTGCCTATTTGTTCTTTTTTACTGAATATTACCTAAAGTTGTCAGATTTTTTTGTTCTTATTGATCTTCCAAGATCTCTCCAAGATTCCTCTCCTGATCACACTGTTCATCATGCAGCCACCTCCCCATAAAGGAGGTACAATGGGAACATTTAATTTCTTTTATGTAAAATCAGAAACAAAAATTAAATTTAAAGGAACAACTCAAATGTTTTTAAAATATATCTGGCTTTATCAGTGTTACACTTGAGTAACTGTATAGCCTGCATTGTTGCTAGCCTTCTGACTATGTTCTACCTTTGAATGGCTATTCATATTAACACTTTACCACCTCTCTCACCTTCAGTACCATACTAGATCTTGGAATATAGCTGTTCACTGGAGTCTTGGTTATGGTAACACTGTTCTCTTATTTATAATTTTAATTCAGTTTTGAAAGCAATTAAACTTGTGTACTGAGTGTTCTTTTAAATCACACAATGTACCATCAGGATATTTACTATTTACTTATTTTCAGACTTGATGACATATTTTTAATTCTAGTAATATATCTTCTCCTTGACAATAATCATTTCACACTGAAGCTACATCAGCAGCATGGCCTAAAATGAAAATTAGGTAAATCTAATGAAGATGGTATCCTAATCTCCATTCAAAACCGCATAAAGGAATGAACTTGTATATGAATATTAGTTTTCCAATCGGTCTAAAATAAATTGTTACATTTTGAAATATGCACTTTTTGATAATTTTGAATATTGGGAGTATATAGTATTTTTATTTTTTTTTTCTAGTGGAATCTCATGGATTACTTTTCTGAACAACAAAGACCCATTAAATGAAATTTTCAGCCATTTAAGAGAAAGAAACTTAAAGTGTGCACAGTTCCTTTGGCTTCGAAGTCAGGTAATATGCCTCAATCACATGAAAGATACTATACATTGTGGTTTGGTGCACCTGGCAGTCATTTTTAGTCTGTCTATCCCTCAATTTGCTCAAGTTGAGGGGACATTTCAACAGCACTATCTATTTGAAGTAGTTTAAAAAAAAAAAAAAAAATTGAGAAATTTAGATTACAAATGCTGAGTAAATAAAGCAGATGGTGTAGTTCTGTCAATGAAAATTATGATAATTATTAAAACATTCTAAAACCAACGTCCGCGTTGTGGGTACTGAATCCTGTCCAGGCCACATAAGTAAAGGTAGAAAACATTCTTGAATGTGTCACTCTCACATCTCTGGACCCACTCAAAGTATTTACCTTTTATAAAGATCTTTATATTAGTATACAATAAAATTAATTTGAATTGTGTTATTTTTTTGCTGTTTCTCATCAAAATACAAGTATGCTCAAAGTTAAGCATTTTAGTTATTTGGTCATACTTTAAAAATATGCCCTTGTCAAAGTAAGTTACATTCAATTAGTTCTGTAAGTCAATTGACACATTAACTCAGAACTTTTTCATAAATAAATATCAATAGTAGTTAATTTTTAATTTCTAAATGTAATTCTATTTGGGTCAGCATGGTGGCGCAGTGGTAGCGCTGCTGCCTCGCAGTTAGGAGGCCCAGTATTGCTTCCTGAGTCCTCCCTGCATGGAGTTTGCTTGTTCTCCCCGTGTTTGCGTGGGTTTCCTCTGGGTGCTCCGGTTTCCTCCCACAGTCCAAAGACATGCAGGTTAGGTGCTTTGGCGATCCTAAATTGTCTCTAGTGTGAGCTTGGTGTATGTGTGTGTGTGTGCCCTGCAGTGGGGCGGCGCCCTGCCCGGGGTTTGTTTCTTGTCTTGCGCCCTGTTTTGGCTGGGATTGGCTCCAGCAGACCCCCGTGACCCAGTAGTTAGGATATAGTGGGTTGGGTAATGGATGGATGGGTAATTCTATTTGATTTAACTTCACTGAAATTTGACAACATTCTTTTAACTTCACAATATGTCTGTTTTTTTATTTTGAAATATTTTTTTTAATCATAATTCAAATTTAGCTTTATTTTAACTTAACTTATTGCTTAATACTAACATTTGGATAGCTAATTCTCTCTTGTATGAAAGAGAAATGTAAAAATGGGTGAGTTGTTGTTAATGGTTTTCTCTCCTGTGTAAACTGCTTCTTTGTGTCTATCAAGCAATATCTAATTTTGTGCTCGCTTGTATTTTTTAATGCAGCCAGAATTTGAAAAAGATTTCAATGTGGAGAAACTGGAGACATTTCTTAACAGCATTCCAACTGATATTTCTTCTTGTGACATTTGTCTTTGGTTTAAAACTGTCATTATCCCTTTTGTGAAGAGAGTAGTACCAAAAGGACAGGTAATAGCTTAATGATTATTTAAGATTTATTTCCTGTAGTACTAGGGTTTTAGCAAATACTTAAGTAATCACTACTTTTATGTTTGCTTTGTGGTATGTGCAAAAGTACAGTATTTGTGCTTAGGTATATAATTATTTTTCTTTGGTATGCGTTAAGCTTTAACGAGTAACAAGCAATCTAGATAATTTTTTGTTTGTGAATTTACTCCAGTATGGTTGACTTTCTGTTGCCATTTGGTAGATGCCTTAAAATAGGAGTTTGTGTTGGTGTTTTTTAGACCTCCATGTTGATTCTATATTTATTATACACTTTATTTACAGTAATAGTGTATATGTTTTATGTAATTGTAGAAAATTCTGGCAAGATGGTTGGAGCACAGATCACAGAATCTTGAACTGACAGAAAAGGTACAGTACAAGAAACAGTTGATTCATTTTTGAATGGTTTCCTAAAATTAACAGTCATTTACTTTTATTTACTTGGAGAGTTTTGATTTTATTTTAGTGGAACTGGCCAGAAAATGGCCTTGAAATGGCTAAGTTGCTGTTTGTGTCGGCAAATCCAAATGGTTTAGGATTATGCTCTTCAAGCATCTGGATTCCTATGGTAAGTATGGCCTAACTCAATAGTTATTAATGATACTACATTTGTAATAGGTTGTCTAACTTCAGATATATTACTTGTTTTTGTTTTGTTATGCTTAATCTGACTGTGTGTTGCATATTTGCCCTCATGTCATGAAGAAATCAATGTCACAGATAGCATCTTTTTTTTCTTTTTTTTTTTTTTTTTTTAATTTTATCGGTTTTATTGAAATCACACAACATTCCATACAAATAGATTGATTTTACAAGAATAGCATTGAAAACAAATCAACCCCACTCCTGAGAAAGAGCATACTTATTTCAAGTACTGATCTGTCTATTAACCACAGTTTTGTGGTTAAGGTAAGTTATCATTTGGGGATTTTTTTATGTTGTTTTTGTTTACTTGGAGATAAGTGCTTTCACAATTCTGCTCGTATTAATTAAATTAGGTCAGATATTATTTATGTTGTGCCTGATGTAATGATAAACAACTTTGATGTTCTTGCTTTGTGTACCTCTACCTTCATGAGCCTTATGCATCCTGCAGACATGAAGCTGTTGTGAACTTTGAATATGTTAAGAATGTTTTTGACCACTTTGATCCACTAGAGACAGGTTTAGAAATGTTTAAATTGTACATCTTTGTCTTCCTGAACCAATAAAATATGATTGTAGTACCATAGCACAGACTAATATCCATCCCCCCCACGCCCCCAAATCCATACCACTTCAAGCTGAGGTTTTAAAGCAGAATAAGTGGCTGGTATAGGGCTACCAGTCAAACTAACATTACTTGAATTTCGGCCAAGAAAGACAGATTTTTGCAGGAGTCAGCCATTAATGCTCACCACAAAACCACATATTTAATATTCTTAATAAAATGTCTAAATTGCTTGCCTTGCTTCATTGTCTTAAAATGTCTTTTTGATTACTTATTGACTCATATTTTAAACCTATAAATAATAGAGTTCATGTGGAGCTAATTACGTTCAATTTAACAATGAAAACAAATTAATAATCTGTTTATGCTGGACTGTCCATGAAATTTAAAATTTCATTTCCTTTTATTTTCATCCTTGAATGCATTTTTTATAATATCTTATTTTGGTTATCTGTTTAACTCATTTCTAGAAAAAAGACAGTGAGTGTGAAGAAATGGAGAATTTAAAGAGACTCGTCCAAAACCTGCAGCAGTTGCTGGACCTGTACACCAAATATAACTGCAAACTCAGACTGTCTGAATTTGAAAAGGTAGGGTTTATTTGCAGATGTCAGTTTCACTATACCAGAATACTTTGTTACACTGTGTTTATTTTTACTTCATGTTTTTTCTCTTTAGGAGACAACTGCTACTATTGTTTTCCGCATGTTAGATAAAGTTTTAGCTCCAAAGCTCATACCTTCTACTTTGGAAAAGATTATAAAGCCATACATTCAAGAGCATAACTTGCCCTTAGAAGAACTTCTGCTACAATATATAAAGGTGTGTAATAAATTAAATCACTCCATCAAAATCAAGTTACAATAAAATGTGTTTCAAAATTATCCAGATACTTAAGCTATTTAAGACTATGTTGTGTTTGACTAGTTTCTAATAACAAAATAAAAGATGTCAACTGTTAAGAAATGTTCAGTTAATCTGTTTAAAAAGATATATATATTAGCAGTAATATTTTTGTTCATTGGAACTGTCTCTGTGTATGTTGATTTTACAATATCTCAAGTTAAATATTTTCTTTGCTTGTCTTTCTGAATATACCTTACTCTGGACCATTCATACACCATGATTTGGTGACTGTTTCTTTGTGTGTAGAACTTCAAATCTAGATTTTACAAATGCAAAGATATCTCTGACTTTATTTTTCATTTTCTTCAAAGGATTTGCTAGATAGATGTAGTTCTCGAGCCATTTCTCTGTTTGAGACAGAATGGGAAGCCAAAGCTATGGCTGTTTTGGGCTGTATGTCTGATAAGGATGTAAGTAGTAGCTTAAAGATAATTCTGTCTGTAACAGTTATTTCCCTGCTGTTTAAACATCTATTGGGATGTAGAGACATTGTACTTTTAATATGGGTAACTAGTTGTAACGTTCCCTCTGAGCTATGATCAATATTTGATTTTTGCGTCTCCTAATAATTTCAGAATTTATGGAATAAAGATACTGTTACTACTATGTCTAGTTATTTTGTGTGTTTGGATGTATACATACAATAGTGACCTTAACTGTTTGTGCCAAAGAAACAGAAAGTATTAAAGAAACTTTGTAATTTAGATGTCATTCTTAATAGTATGTGGATCACGGATTAGGCATATACTTTATAATAAAAACAGAATTGCTCAAAATACTGCTGTATTTAGTTTTGTAAAAATTTAAGATTATAATGTAGCTAAATCTATAGTCATTATAGTTTATGGAAAAACTAGCCGTCCCCCACGGCTCCACCTGCGTAGAAGTGAAACGGGACAGTGACGAGGACCCTGCCTGACTCCCCAATCCTGATGTCACACATCCCCCTCCCCTCGGCCCACAGCCTCTGTCTTCTATTAGCGTGACTATATCACTCCTGCAAGCGAACTATGATACTTAGCGCGATGAGAGAAGTCGCAAAATCAAACGGAATGTTTAAGCAAATTATAGGAAAAAACCCAATCTAAATCCGTTAAGTAGTTTTCTTGTGAAAAGCAGACAGACAGAAGTTGGATTTTATATACTGTATATAGAGATGTATGTACCACTTAGAATAAAATTATAAATGTTAATGCCAAGTATTTTTTTTCTTAATTGCATTTTGTGAATTGTAATAATTTTCAGGATTAGTGTCATTTTTGTCATATCAACTAGTAGTTCGTTAGGTGTTGTTTTTTAGTTTTTCAAGTAAACACTTGAGATGTTAAGAAAAAAAATTCATAATAAACTGTATTTTACTGCTTTCAAAGGCATAGTCACTTGTAAGATCAGCTTTGTTTTTCATAAGTGTGACTTACGAAGTATGTGGATTATCCCTCCAATGAACTAGCATATTTTGCAGGATCAGTGTCTGTCTTACTTCCATCTCTGATGGGATAGGTACTGACTGTACCTCACTGTGAACAGGATAGGCAGAATATAATAAAAGCAGAACATAAAATAGATGTATGTTTATTTCAAAATCCATGTAATGCAGAGATAAAGATTCTAAGACTCTAATTTGGAACTGTTTATTCGCAAATTGTGAAATGATCACAATAACTTACCCTGCTTCATGCTTTTTGAGTATTTTGTTGGTGAATCTTTTACGGATAATGATAAAGCTACAGGAGGCCAATACTGGCACTCCACATGTGTTTATTCCATATTACTTTCAGGTGTCTAGCTATATTTCATTATTGAACTGAAATAAATACCTAAAAATTAGAAATAATGTGACAGAGAAGTACACACTCATAAATGATATTTGCTTTACAGCTGATCTTTGAGGCAGTTCTGGAAATAATGTATAAATCTGTAATGCCATGGAGTGAAGCTGTAGAACAACTTGTCAAACAGCACTTAGAAATGGACCATCCAAAGTAAGTCTTAAAGCTATGAAATAATCTCTCAAATATAAAAATGTACAGTACCTCTTGGTTAAAAAATAAATTGTGTTCAATTTCCAGATTAAAATTGCTCCAAGAGAACTACAGATTCATGGAAATGAAAAAACTTTTAAGAGGATATGGAATCCGAGCTTTTACTCTGTCTGATGACAAACCAGTTATGGTGGGTTTATATAATGATCTTTTATTTAAATGAAACCATATATAATAAACCCTGGCAGTTATTAATTAATTTCTTGTGTATGTGTAGACAAGTGTTTCCCAACCTTGGTCCTGTGGTCCCCCTGTGACTGCAGGTTTTTGTTCCAACCAGATTCCTAATCAGTGACAACACCATATAGCACTGATCTCATTTAATTAGGTGGTATTATTTTTCTTTTATTCTCCATTCAGAAAAGCACAGCAGCATGGTTTTGCATTTATATGACATTTAGAAATATTTCTGCTTTTGCTATGAATATAAATGCTTAACTTTCTTTTGTTGATTTCATTATATTTTGCTATTTTTCTGTGCAGTTTTTTCACTTCATTGTATCTTATTAATTACAATTAAAAATTAGCAGAACCAGACACGCTGGCAAACAACACGGAATAATCAAAGGCTGCAAATACTTTAGCATTAGACGCACTAATTAGTAAATAATGGATTATTTAAACAATTTGGTACACCTAGAAAAGTAGAATGAAAATATTGTTAAAAAGAAAAAAATACATTATTCCCATATAACTGACAAACTTAGTTTTTTAATTTCTATATTGTTCCCAAAACACAGAACTTGTGAAGTAACAGTTCACTTAATTAGCCCAGGATTCCAATTAAAAACAGAAGCTGGTTAGAATAAAAACCTGCAGCCACAGGACCGAGGTTGGGGAAACACTGGTGTAGATGTATACGTGGAGTAAAGGAGAATTCACGTTTTACCTTTTCCTCATTAAGAAATGGTAGACTCCTTTTAAGCTTGAAAATGTCCAATTTTATCTCTTTATTATTACATTTATTTTAGATAGATGGGTGTTAAAAGAGAAAATTAATGGCTGGGGGTTGATTTGTTTTCGAATCTAGTTATGTTAAACTTGCTTGTATGGAACTGATTTCTGTAAAATGCAAGAAGAAAAGAGAAATTAAATGTATTACCACTTCTATTAACAAGTCATAAATGAGGTAGCTTTAATAAGGAATATTAGCACACATGTCCACTCTGGTGATTTGATGGATTTAACTCCTAAATTAATCGGTAATATACATTACTTGCTTAAACAATAGGTACTGGCACCTTATAATTTAAAGAAATTTAATTTTTTATTTTTTTTAATAGATGTCAGTTATCTTAAAGATAACTTTTAATGTGTTTCAAATATAGTTATTTTTGTGTTCTATCATTGCCTGGAGAGAACAAAATGAACGTCAGATATATTTGAAGTTATCTGGTTATTTTTTTTCCCCACAACTGTATGTTTTAGTGCTTTTTTTATGTAGTTCTTTAAGTTTAATGATTTCATCATAGGAGGAAGTAAATAAACTTTTAACCTGCTTCTGAATGGAAAATGTAATGTGGCTTGTACCAAAGGAAAACCTTAATCTTCCTATATCTCTTATTATTTAGAGTTTAATTAAGTACATCTTGAAGCAGGATTTACCCTCTTCCTTGGAAGATGCCATAAAAGTGGCTCGGGCGTATATGCTCCCAGCTGTTGAAGTTTACGTACTAAGAGTCATCTACCTGATTGATAAGAATAAGGTAGGCAAGCCAAGGAACTAGTTCGGTAAGACAATGCAAAAATGTATCAAACATATTTTCAGGAAAGTTTTTAAACTGTTGGTTGTACAGGGTGGCCCACGAAAAAGCAGCCCAATCCCTGGCGAAAAAGGCGCCCTTCTATAAAGAAAGAGAGAATTTTTTTTCCTTGTCGGGTTGCTTCAGTTCTTGCACACATTACATTTTGTACGGTTTCATCCGTCGGTCGTGTAAAATGCGTTGGCAAGAAGTGCGCGAAATGTCCGCCTGCTGAGACAACTTACGTGTAGACTTCCTAGGGCTTCTCTCTATCCGTGTGAAAACATCGGCGATCGCATCAGGTGTGCGAACGGGCAGGGCCCGATTCTTTTTGGCGTTTGCAACTGACCCTGTCGTACGCCACTTTATCACCAACTGCTGTATTGCACGCTTTGCTGGGACACCAGCGGCAGGAAACTTTGTTGCAAAAATGTCCCGCGTTTCCTTAATGGAACCCGTGAGAACGTACGCCTCCACAGTTGCGATTCTTTGTAGAATGGAATACATGTCGCTCAGCTCGTACTTACACGTTTGCACTACGTCTACACAGCTTTCGTGATGAGGGTAGTCAATCGGCGGGCTACTTTTTCGTGGGCCACCCTGTAGTTTGAATAATCTGAGTTACTACAAAACACTTTTGCTGGTGAAGTTCATAGCATTTGATTTTGCAGTAAAACTTTTGTGCATGGTGTAGCATTAGTTGGCTCCCTTGCAAGTATGAATAGGTTTGATGGTGCATGTCTATACGTTTTTTTTCCCTGTACATGACTTGTCAGTTATAGATGCCAAGACCCTTCACCAACTTGTCTGTTGTTTAAATATCATATGTCTGTCCCACATTCAGATTCCTCTAGAATAGCATGCAATATTATACAGTACTGCCTTGGTTTTTTTTTTTTTTTTTTTTTTTTATTGTGTAATATATTGTGTTGTATCTAAGATAATGTTTTTGTCCTGGAGTACTTTTAAAAGAGTCTGTGAAACAATGTTTTTCTAAACTATTTTTCATTTATAAAGAAAACAAATGGCCATTCAAACACCATTTTAGACATAAACTATCCTTAACTGAATCATTTTCTTATTTTGTGTAATATATTTTTTATGTTTGCACAATTGATTTGCCTATCCATCTTTCATTCTTGGTTCTTTTGGAAGATATTCAGAATATACAGTACTAGTCTTTTCTGACATTAAGGATCAAGGCAGTGAACTAGTAATGAAAAGTATTGATTTTATTTTTATTCTTTTTCTGAAGCTAGTAGTCATTATATTAGAAAAGTAGCAGCTTTGCATCACATGCCAGGGAGGATTTTTTATATATACATTGTATGTTATTTTATTACAGGGGGATGAATCTTTAAATCTCCTAAAAAGCCTGTCATCTGATGATGCAGAGAGTACTGCAGAGAGGCTGATAATATGGGCTCATCTGGAGCTTCAGGATAAGACTTCTAACTTAGAAAAGGTTAACATGCTGAAGGCATTTCTTGGGTGAATTCTAAAACAATTCAATTCTGTAGCTAAATCTGACACCTAAAGATAAAATAATTATCACCTTTTTGCTGTCATATAAATGGTGTTACTACGTAAACAGATGTAATGTTATGCCCTTATTGGTATGATTGCTTATTTCAAATGTTGTATTATTTTGAATCAGTTATCTGCTTCTCTTCTAAGTGAAGGATGATTTAAACATCCCTATGTTCAGTTATTAATTAAAAAAATGTTGAAATTGGCAGGGTTGTAGGGGTATTAGCAACTGCATATAACCAAATTTTACTGTTTCTTAATACTTTAATAATGATGATGTTTTTTAAATGCTGGTTGTTATGAAAAAAAAATTACTGGATTTATGTATTATGCCCTTGTATGTTTCTTTTAGGACACACAGCATCGCATAGCAGTTGCACGGACCACTGTTGATATTCTGAAACTAATGCATAGCATTCAGAAGGGTATCTTTTTTTGATAGTTTTTAATACTGCTTTTTATGTTAAGTTTTTAATGAAGTAAATACTTATAACTTTGTGAATACAGTGTCTCATTTGCTCATGCTTAGGAACAGTAGTGTAGGAAATCTATGACCTAAACATATATGAAAGCCTGAAGTCAATTAATATTTATTTAATAATAATAATAATACATTTTATTTAATAGGCACCTTCCTTATCACTCAAGGTCTCCTTACAACAAAGTTAAACAACAATTAATAAAATAAAAACAAGAAAATGATAAATCACAAAGCAATAATCAGCAAACAAACAAATATGACAGACAGTAACAGTGTAGAATTGACAATTGATATGCTAGCTTGAAAAGATAATTTTTGAGGGTAGTTTTAAACTATTGAATCAAGCTGACGAATATGAGAGGGAAGAGAATTTGAGAGTTGAGGAGCACTATGAGAGAATGCTCGAACTCCCATAGAACTGAGTTTGATGTATGGTACAGAAAGTAGAGCTGCAGATGAAGATCTGAGTAAGCGAGAGGGAGTGTAATCTGGAGGAGATCAGTGAGGTACAGAGGAGCAAGGTTATGGAGTGCTTTAAATATTAAGAGTGGTATTTTGTACTGTATTTTGTAATTAACAGGGAGCCAGTGAAGTTGAGAGAGAATAGGTGTAATATGTTCAGTGGATTTAGAACAGGTTATTATCCTGGTAGCAGAATTTTGAATAAGTTGTAAGCAATGATTACGTTTTTGTGGAATGCCAGATAGAATAACGTTACAGTAATCTATAAGTGAGGTGATTAGGTCATTAGCCAATACTTCAGTACTGTGCTGGGTAAGAACGGGGCGAAGTCTAGAAATGTTTCGGAAATGGAAGAAGGCAGTCTGAGAAATGGTACTTATATGGAAAGAAAAAGAGAGAATACTGTCAAGAATAACGCCCAGGCTCCTAACTTGGGAAAAGATGTTTGTGTTAATATTGTTGATTAAAATAGAAGAATGGTTAACCTTAGCAAGTGTAGATTTAGAGCCAATGAGGAGCATCTCTGTTTTATTGCTGTTTAGTTGGAGAAAATTGTGAATCATCCATGTCTTTATGTCTTGGAGACATGCCATAAGGGCATCTGAAGGGAAAACAGAAGTGGATTTAGTGGATAGATATAGCTGTGTGTCATCAGCGTAGCAATGAAATTTAATACCATGGTGCCAGAAGATATTACCTATTGGGAAGATATAAATGAGAAAAAGAAGCAGCCCCTAAACAGAACCCTGTGGAACTCCCTGAGTAACGACTGCGTTCTCAGATTTAATGTCCTTTATTTGAACAAATTGATTCCTGTCAGTGAGGTAGGAAGAAAACCACTGGAGAACAAGACCACAGACTCCAAAACTAGCTAGACGTTTCAAAAGTATCTGGTGAGATATGGTGTCAAATGCAGAGCCTAGGTCAAGAAGCACAAGAATTGATAAAAGTCCCATGTCAGCTCCCCGGAGAAGATCATTTGTGTTTTCACTATGTTTTCAAGAATTTTGGATATAAATGGAACATTTGAAATAGGCCGATAATTGTTAAGGATATTTGGGTCTAAACCAGAATTGGAGTAATTGAGGCTGTTTTTAGTGAGAGGGGGACCGTGCCTGTAGTAAGGGAAGAGTTAACTATAGTAGTTATCATGGGGGAGATATGTGACAGACAGGACTTAACAAAGCTTGTAGGTATTGGATCTAATTGGCATGTGGAAGAATTAGATTTTGTTACAAGCTCCGAGATATTATTTTCAGCTGGTAAACTGAAATCTGAGAATAGCGTGGTTAGTAAGGGAACATGGGTGATAGTGGAGAGTATTTCATTTTCTGCAGAAATGGACGAGGCAAGTTGGTGGTGGATTTTGTTCAATTTTTGAGTTGAAGAAATCTAGAAAAGTGCAGCAGTATTTAACAGAGAAGTTATGGTGAGCAGCATTTTCTGGTGGTGTAATTAGCCTTTTCATTGTAGAATAAAGAGTTCTAGTATTATTCCCTCCTGTATTGATAATGTTAGAATAATATACAGTTTTGGCAGTAGAGAGAGCATTTTTGTATTTCAACATGTGATCTGAGTACATTACCTTGTGTACAATAAGACCCGTCTTTTTAGCTAGGCGCTCCAGCTGTTGGCAGGAGGCTTTGAGCTGATGGAGTTCAGATGTAAACCAGGGAGCAGTGTGAATAAATGAGGCAGTCCGTGTTTTTAAGGGAGCTAGTGTATCAAAGGCAGAGGACAGAGCAGATTGTAATGGTCTACTAATTCCGATGGTGTGGTAGCGGATGGAGAAAAAGCCTGGGATTGCAATAAATGTATTGTGCTTGACATTGCGAAATGAAATTATACGCGGAACCTTTGATTTACTGGGAGGTAAGCTAACATCAGATGTGATCATTCTGTGATCTGAGATAGGTAATTCAGTAGGAATAAGACTGTGAGGTGTGATACTAGAGCAGCAAATTAAGTCTAAAATATGACCCTTGTTATGAGTCGGAAAATTGACATATTGAATTAAATTAAAACAGTGAAGAATTTCATTAAAATCATTTGTCAGTGCATCAGTTGGCACGTCAACGTGTAAAATCACCCATGAGGATGACATTAGCAGACATTGCACACAACGTTGTTAAAACAATAGAAAGTTCAGCAATAAAAACACTTTGATAGTTTAGGATGTCTATATAAAACAGCAATTATAATAGGTGAAGGTCCGCAGAGTTTGCCAGCTAACAGTTCAAAGGATGGATATGCTGGAAGAGGTATCGATGACAGTTTTAAGTCTTTTCGGTATATTATTGCAAGACCGCCTCCCCTCCCCGAAGAACGGGATTTGAAGATGCAGACAAACTCTGGAGGGAGCGCTTGAGTTAGATGTAAATAATCACCGGGTTGCTGCCAGGTCTCCGTAAGACATAAATAGTCCATCTTAGTATCTATGATAATATCACCAATCAGTAGAGTTTTGTTAGAGATAGATCGAGTATTAAATAATCCAAACTTTAAAGTGTCTATTGACGTATACTCCGGTGATTTTACCAAAGGAATCAAAACGTTGTGATTAGCAAATCACTCAGAAGTATGTGGGCATGTGCATCTCTCAGACCAAACTGAAGGAATAGACCCGCTGCTACTCCTGCTGAGGCAAAAACGACGACGAGAGCCTAGGTGAATGTACTTTGGTCGTCAGAGGATGCCACAGTGCAGCAAGAGATCAGCAGGTACTTCATAGTTTGTTCGAAGTCGTTACAAGTCATCTGGTGAATATTTTAGTTTTGAAGATGTGACTGCATTAGATAGCAAAGTAGACATAATAATCCATGACAACCAATTGATGTTTATCATAGTAGATTTCCAGAAGACACCCAAGCAAATTCCAGATTGGAAGCAAAGCAATGTACCCTTTGTGTACCTACTCAACCCAATTAAAATAACACATTAGCCAGTAGACTGTCACCTCTGGGATTTCCACAAGTACTCAGCAATTGACAAGGGGCAGTTTCAACCACCTATTCATCAAAGCTAGTTACTTGAGCAGAGAATCCGTGAGAAAGTTTACACTTACCACACAGGTTGCAGCCAGCAAAGAACAATTCTACGAGGGCTCTTGTTGAGGCCGAAGGAGGCAAGGGACGCAAATGCGTGTTATCAATGCAAAGGCGAAGTAAGATCTGATGCAAAAGGCAAAAAACGAGTAAAAAAACAACTAGTAAAAAGTAGATAAACAGAACACCGGCAAGCAGCGACAGACAGAAACACCAGCATTCACTTCCGGTATGATAATTTAAAATTTTGTTTTGAGTCCTACAATTTCCAACCATTAAAGTGTAATTTAAATACTGCTAGACCTGTCTAGGAGAGGATTGTGTACCATACAAACTAAGCACACATTTATTCTCCTGGCCTCCACAGTGATATAAGGTACAACTGATGATATCCAAGCTCCCATACCATACCATTATCTGAGTTTGCTTAATCCTTAGAAAGGGACTGGGTCCTATCCCAGCAAGCATAGGGTGCAAGACAAAAACCTGCATACGTTTGGACTGTGGGGGGAACTGGAGCACCAGGAGGAAACCCATGCTAACAGAGGGACACACAAAAGCCTTGACACAGGAAGGACATGGGAACTGAACCTTAGTCTCCTTACTGCAAGGTTGCAGTGTTACAACTGTGCCATCTGTGCAAGCACCCCCCTTTTTAATTTTCTTTTAATTTGCCAAAAACATATTTTATCTATGTACTGTATTCCCAAACCATCTGAAAACTAAATATAGTGTCTTACTGGTTGGCTAATGACTGTGGGCGTGATAGAATGAAGTTTCGCCGAGATATTCCTGAGATGTTGACCATTTCTGTGGGACCTGAGAACAGGTAGCCAATATAAACTGTTGAATAACCAAAAAAGTTCTTCAGTACAAATACATAGCATTGCCCCTTTTAAAAGGGAATAAGAATATAAATTACATATAATCACTTTGGTGGTCTAATATTTTTGCCATGAAAACACACATATATTAATTCATATCACCAAGCCATTATTATATGTGTGTTTTCATTTAGTTATTTTTGCTCAATTTCACTACTTAATCAAGGATGTCCTGAAGATGTATCATTATGTATATGCAAATATTCTAAAATTCTAAAATATCCCTAAATATTTCTGGTTCCTGGCATTCAACCTTTAATAAGGTTGTCTGAATTTGCTAAACAGTCTAAATAGTCAACTAAATTTTTAAGTTTATATAGTTAAATTTATTCCCAGAAGGCTGTCACAAGGGTATCATACTCGGCCCTCCCCATGATAATTTAATATTGTAGATATAATATAAGAACATGAGATATATAGAACTTGTATGTATGTATGTACACATTCTTATATACAGTACAATATGCACATTTATATAACATTCATGTATGTATATATACAGAATAAGTAAGTGTGTGTATGTACATATATACATATGCATGTGTTTACATAAATAAAATCATAGATCCAGCATGTGGTATTTGATGGTGTGAACTACCTGTAATTTGGATGGTCTGAGTTATTAATAAGAATGAATCACCCTTACCAAAATCCCCAAAGCTCACCATATCCTGTCAAATAATGCATGTTGTTAGATTAGGTTTCTGAAAAATACTAAGTATTTAAGGATTGCCAGATAGCACACATTCACATTCATTTGTTTATTAGCTTAAAATTAGTAAAGCTGAAGTTCATTTTAATTTGCTATTGGCATCATATTTTCTCTGTGTTTAATCCTCACCATATGGATTGTTGTCTTCATCAAAGACTTGTGCAGGACAAGGGATCCTTTGAAAAAATGTTGATTTAGTAATCACCACTGTTTTATTGTGGAATTTCCAATGGTGACCTTATTTTCCCCTTTATTTTCTTTATTGTACAGATCTAATAAAATGTCTAAAATCTCATACACTCTGTGACCAAGTACATAGCACTTTGCTCTTTTTTCCCTTATACATCTGTAACCTTTACATAGTAAAGAAACATGCTGGAGTTAAGTTACACATGTAATTATATATTATTGATAAAAATGCCCAAAACCTTTAAGGAAGGCGATTACTATGTGAATTATGCCGTACCACACCCTTAGAGCCTAAGTAGCAGTACATGTTTCGTCCATAGGCAGCTCACGGCTTATCTTTAGTCTAGCTTGCTTGCTTGCAAATGTGCAAATACACTTTAAATGGCCTATTGAAACTGGCAACATCCCTGTCTCTCAATATGGCTGCCAAGATAAAGTTCTGTCTATCATAATTGTTTTTTCTAATGGCCAGATGGTTGGATGGTCAAGGCAAAGTGACCAATTTTATTCCATTCTTACACAAAACAAGAACCAAGGTGGCATCATTGTACAGAATGGCCTCCAATTCAAAATCAATCATAAACAGCCATACTTACAGACCAATAGAATTTATTTTCCATTCATTCTCAGACCAGTCACCAATGAAAGTGCTCGGGTACAACTCACTTCCCAGCTGCTTTGTTTAATCAATTTATGGGCTCCCTGTTTTGAATGGCTTATAGACTAAGTCCAAACATGGTCACTCTTGCCAAGCTAATCTGATGTTCCTTCTCCCTCACCATAAATTCCTCATTTTGAGTATGTCCTAAAGGGATTGGTTATGTAAACATCAATGCACCACAGTTCTAGTAAATGAAGTACAACATGCCTCCTGAAACACATCTTATATAACATTTACTTTGTCTAATTTACAAATAAAAACATACAAAATATGTATCAACTTAAATGCTAGCAATCCATCCATCACATCAGCTGGCTATGTCATAATGATAAATCAGTTGGGCTATGTAAAATTGTTTAACCTAAAAGATAAATAGTTTGTCCTGTAAACATATTCTTATATAGCTTGTTTTGTAAACTACCCTCATATATAGCTTATCTCGTGAAGTTATTTTTGAATATAATAGACTACAGGTTTGATCCAGTCAAAAGAGAGATAATCTCACTATTTATTTTTGCTTATCATTGCATCTTTTGTTGGCAAATGAACAAGAATAAACAAAGGGAGTTTTTCAAGACTGGCCATACTTGGCAGGGCTTTCCTTATCATCTTGCTATGTTGATATCATTGAAGTGATTCTTCTCTGCTGCAAAACACATTAGTTCCAAGACTGAGAGCAAGCCTGACATACTAACATGTTAACATGCTGACTTTTTTGATTTCAATATTTGACTTGTCTGAAACCCTAGGAACCATAAGTGAACTAAAAAACCTTTCCATTTTATTCTTACTTCACAATTTATTTTTCAGTCCTGTCATACTTAGTCTTTTATATTTAACTGAAAACAGAATTTTGATTTTTACTTTTGTACAAGGAGAAAATATTTCCCTGAAAGTGAAGAATAAATCCTAATATAGTAAGGTGGTGCTAATTTATTTACGCTGATATTTTTTCATAATGACTTTCATTGTTCATTTTATTGAATAAAGGTTGATGAACAAAGTCAAAAAATTTTTATTGTAGCCTTTCCAATTTACAACCAATAATTTGTTGTGAAGGGAAAATTCTATATTCTTGCATTTAGGCAGGATCAGTATAAAAATTTTAGAGGCATTGTGAACTGGTAGTAGAAGCTTATTTTTAATTCTTTAAGTTCGATCCTCTACAGGAGAGATCAATAAGCATTTGCTGCTTACTCAGTCCCTGCTGTTTCATTGCCAATTGTGTCAGTATGTGCCTTGTGTTACTTATCTTTGGATTTAACCTTTTCAACTACTTGAATGACGTTACTCATAAACAAAAATGCGTAACAACTAGTGATTCATAGCCTACAATATTTTGTAATATTTTTGACTTTCATTTACAGGTAATACTTTAAAAGTAATGCAATGTGAGGATAATCTGAGAATGTTTGAAGCAATTGCTAATTTACAAGTAAGTGTAAAGATATCAGTTTTATTTTTTTGCATTCAAATATTCTTTTTAATGATATTTATAAATATATTTTATGATGCTGTCTTTATTCTGTTTTTTCAAAAATATGTTCCTCACTGTAAGTGGTTCTTTCTGATGCTTTTTGTATCAGATGATAGTAATGTATAATCCTGGATCCTAAATCATATATGAAACGTACAAAGGTATTCTGCCCCACCACCAAATATTTATATCCATAAAATACTGAAATATTTCTAAATCAAGAAGCAATGAGATTAGTCTATAAAAATTGATTTTCTTTGGTTGTTTGTTCAATGCATATGGAGGTATACATTTATGAAAATTGCTTTCTTTTAATGAATTTTAACTCTTTCCCTATCTTAACCAGGAAGACTTTGAAATTTCTGTATCGTTGAAAGACTTTGAGAACCGTACAGTTTTGTCTGAGCTATGTGAAGAAAGCCTTAATTCCTATGAGAGTACCTTGTCCGACCAGAAGAATGAGAAGGCTGTAGAAGTGGAAGATGGGCTTGATAAAAAAATGAAGAAAAAATTGACAGAGACAGGGTTATATAGGCTGGCTTCTCTGCTGCAGCTCACCGAAGAAGAAATTGGAGAAGAACTGACAAAGAGAGCCCTTTCAGTTGGCAAAGTTGAAAAGGCATTGGAAATCCTCAGGTTTTGAACATTTTCAGAGATTGTACTTTTATTTAATTAGTACTGACTTTGCAGCAAGCAACCAACAACAGTTTTTAACTCTGCTTATTGAATTTTGAAAAAGGGAAAATTAGCGTAAGACTATTGCCAACAGTTATATAGTGTAGCAGGACAATTATTACTTACATCACATTAATTATTTGATAGAAGATAAATAAGAGGATGAATCATTTTTTAATAGTTCTGTATTTTTAAGAATAGGGCAACTGCACTGTCGAGTCAATGTGCAGTTATTGTTTACTGTTATGTTCTGCATGATATTAGTGTTCACCTTTTTGAACATGATGCTTGGGTTTCTTCAGTTTTGTTTTTAACTATATCTGTGCTTAGCTTCACTAAAAGAATGATTGATGAAATAAAATTTCTACTGTTTTGTTGCAGCAAGATGTACCAGCATCACTGTAATATAAAGACTGGACAGGTGCTTTTTAAAGCTGCACAGAAGCTTTGTCACATGTTGGAGGCAAATGTTCCTATGATAATTCCAGAGGGGTTAAACCTTCCTGCTGTGATCAATGAACTGGCATGTCAGGCTACTACAATCTGCAGCACAGGTACCTAAAATTGCTTTGAAACAAAACACTGAAAAAATGAACAGGTATTCAAAAGTATTTAAGCTTAATTTCATGCATGTTCACTGTCACATTTCAATACTGGAGTGTACATAGCAACATGCTTCTTGAGTCATAATTTACATGGTTTCTTTATGGTTTTGATGTTAGTTTTACTGGATTTTCGGATTGTCCAATTACTGGTGTATATGTTGTGATTCCCTATGATAAAAGGGATATTGAAAGTAAGACAGCCACTCCTGATAAAAAGGTCACTTGCATTTTTTGTTCTGTGTACTTCTAAAAACAGTCATGCTAATCAGTTTAACAAAACACTATTATTTTTGTGACTAACTGATTATTGTACAGGTTGGTAACTTGCTGAATGAAAAGAAAACTGATGGAACATGTCCTCCTTTTTATATTTTAAGTCATGTGATTACTCTTTAACAAAACCTTTTCAAAACATGCCACTTTCTGCAAGAGATGCCATACACATTTTTGAAACATTCATTCTTTGAATTGTACTGGTCTTAAGAATACAAAAGAATTTATTTTTGCCCTACATGGGGCCAATGTCTGTCTGCCTCTTCATTAGTATGTGGGTACTATACTTTATGTATAGGGTCTCTTTCATACAATGTATCTTGGCAACTTTTAAATAATTAATGAAAAAAGTATTGTGTATACTGTATTTCCTTAAAATACTTAGTGTTATTACTCTTTCAAAACTTGAAAGAAGGCTGCAACTACAGCATGTCCATTTGAAAACTCTCGATTAAAGGTATTAAAAGTAAAAATATGTTCCAGGATACAGTACCAAGTTGGAGCGTAAATGTTTTTTACTCTAACAGTTATTCTATCATATGTTTTTGTAGTAGTAAAATATTACTTGATACTAAATGTGTCTGTTCATGCTTAAGGCAAATAGTAGTGCTTCTTATTGTGTGTGGTGAATCCTCCCATAAAAGTATTATGCATCTACCTAAGGCTATTGCTTATTTTGTTGACAGATATGCTGCTTGACTGCCATGAAATGTGCAAAATTACATTAGCTGCTGTAGAAGTTTACCGACAATGTCAAATAGATGATTATGGATTTATTTCCCGTGTAAGTTACAGTGACGTTAATGTTTTAATTGTTTTCAAAAGCTTTTTTTTTTATTGTTCATGCTTTCTAAATTTTATTTGTTGCAAATACCATAGCTGGTATGTTTTATTGCAGTATATTTTTGTTCTACTTAAATTATTTTACTTTAATAATTTTGATGAAGTGAATGATGGTGGCCTATAAAGGATCACATTGACATGCAATTCTTACTGTGTGTTTTTAAAAGAGTACTAAAAAACAAGAGACTTAGAAACTGCAATGTTTGTTCTGTCATAATACATAACGTCCAGTAACATTTAAAACATTTGAAACTAGAATGCAATTATTTTATTGGTGCATGTACAGTAGACTGGCAAAGAGAGAGTGTGTGCTCTTCATTATTTTTTTCTTTCTTCTGTCTGCTTTGTAACATTTACATATATGACTCAAATAATATTATAGACAATTTCTTATAAAAGCTTCTGTTTGTTTTATAGACATCTTTGGGTGCTGACCGCGATCCTTATACTGAATGGATATTTGATGATTTCTTTAATGAAGATGGGATTGTTCTTGATCCAGTGATGGTGTTACCTGTGCTGTATGAAATTTCTACTACAATTGTACCTAATTCAGGTTGTATGCTGCAAGCATCCTTAAAGCCTGTGCAAGTGCTTACTTTGTTTGGTTGCTTTGTTTATTGACTTACATGTTTTCTAGATCTTGTTAAAGTTTCGTCAGGGATGCATATTCAATCTGACTATTAATACGTTTTACACAAGCATTAACATTGTATTAGTTTGTTTTTATAAGTTTCATTGTATAATTTGTTTTTTTCATCTTGTTCAAATAGTCCAAGAGAGAATGGATTAAGTAATGAGTAGAATAAGAATTAGTGTCCATATATTTGCTTTTAAAATCTTTGTTTATTCATGTAATTATTTACAGTTGTTTCTGTTAAAAAAATCCATATGGTCAATATGCTTTTACTTTATTTGCAGGTAAAAAGCTTTACCCCTTAGATAGTATCTGTTTATCAAATTGTTCTTATGAAAAAGGTGAGTTTAACTGCATTTGTTTTTATAAATATATTGTTGTCTTGGATATTAAATTTAAGTGCACTATAAAGCGTGTTGTGGAGCATGAACTTGAATCTTAAGGTAACCACTATCAGGCTGTGGTGTTCTTTTTTTTATCTATAGATTATACTCAGAAAAACAATTCATTCTTTATAACTGCTACTCAGAAAATTGTAAATCAGTCTAATATGAATATTTTTCAAAACAAGCCTGAAGGACTCACCCTGTAAATTCAAAAGTTTTTGCTTTTTTCCTTGATAATTACTATACAAGGAACATATCTATAAAATTAAACAGTAATGTTGTGTTTTTGTCACTTGTGCCCTTTTTACCTTAGGGATGAATTTCCTCAAACCAGTGAAATCTCCAATGATGTCAATGATACAGAATCTCCGTGAGTGTAGTCAACTGGAACTGGCGTTAAAGCTGATGGTGAATTTATATGGAACATGTTTGCAACATGTTATCTCCAACAACATGGATTTAGCACTCAGTTCAAAGGTATGTATATGTCTAGAAATTACTAATGGAATACTTTTGATGACTTCATTTATAACATTATCAAACCTGCACACACATGCAAAGTTCTACTGTTCTAGCTAAGAGTTGCTATTCAATTTCCACTTCACATCATCAAAATGTGAGAAGAATTCTAAGTTCTGAATTAATATGTTTCTTCATTATATCTCTTAAACTAATTTTAAATGTCATACAAACTACTAATTAAGTGCTCCAGTTAAAAGTAATTTTCAAAATCTGTACAGTAAGTTCTAAACTAAAACTTCTTGATGGCTTAGTATTGAAGTAATTTGAAATACAAGCTGTGATTTTTTTTATTATTTTTTTGGGTTAGGGTTAAAGATCAGACAGTTTTCTGAGTTTTGCACCATACTTTTTGTAAAAAAGATAGATAAACTTTTATTTTGGAGATTAATAGACAGGGTTAAATGTTTCTTGATTTAAATCTATACATTCTTAAAACTGTTTTAGCTGCATAATCAACAGACCTTAGTAGAAGATCGCAACTTTGTTACTAGTATGGGAGAAATGACAGTTTCTACTATCAGAGACACTGTTCTGGCTTTACTTCACAAGGTGAGAGATGATTAAATTCTGTATACAGGGCCAAGTGGTCTAGATGCTCTACTTTTAGCATTTAAAATGAAATGTCCATTCATGGCTTTGTCCTTGCGCATTTTGTATCTTTTTATACATTTTTCTTTATATTCATTTTGTTTTTAATTATACTGTATTTTGCATGTTAAACCTTTTTTATCCTGTGTGTGTATGTTAGAGTATACTGTATATATGTATGTTTTTTTTCTCTGATGAGTCTACTGTTTTAATAAACATATTTCCATTTTGTTATTTTATTTAAATTGCTTGTTTTTATGGTAGGTCTTTAATTGTCGGGTAGTTGACTGCAAACTGGCCTTAGGATATTGTACCCTGTTATCCAAGAAGGACGTGTTTGAAAAACTCTGGGATGTAATTAACAACACTTGGCAAAATTACAACAAAATTTTGGTAGGTCTGTGGTATCTGTACATTACACAAATATATAGCACAACAAGTGGGTTCAAAGCTGTAGTTCTTTACAAATGGACATGTTCCAAAAGACACTGCAAATTCTGGTGGATATTTCACATTTTATAAGTTATTAGATTAGTTAAAAAATAAAATGTGCAACAGTTTTGGTACCTCTTTATTGCTACTCTGTGCTGTCAGTAAGAATCTGCTTTTCATCCCTTCACCTCAGGTCTGTTGATTCAGAGAACGTACAGCACCATCTGAAGACTCGTTGCTTTCACGAAGTTTTCAGCCCCACGTGTGATATTACAACATTAACAATAGTCTATCTATCTCTGGCCACTCAATTTTGTCAACTCTTTGATCATAAAATAATCAAGAACACTTTGAATTACCCTGATTTGAATTACCTTTATTGCTGTTACGGAATGAAAAATGGTGACTTTAGTTTTACTTGAAATAAAATATGGACTTAGACAAGATATTTGTTAGTTAAGCTCTATTATGTAAAGCTGTAGAGCTACAAGATGGAGTACTTCACTGTTTTTGTGCATGTGTATACACATGTTTCAAAAATGCATTGTTATAATTTTTTTTTTTTTAGTTATCGTTATCCATTTTCCCTGCGTTATTTCAGGCTGTAGCAGCAGTTGGCTGTCATCTGTCCCATTTATATAAAGAAGAGGACCAAAGCAATAAATTTGAGGCAGTAGTCATTGACGCAGAGTGGGGAATTCGGCTTGGCAAGCTGGGGGTAAGTCAAAATGTGACTCTGTGGTGCGGTTCAAGAAGAGATGATTTGTTTGACGTTAAATGCTTTAAGTCAAATAAATGCTTTAAATGTAATGCAGTTTTTACTATTATTTTGATTTTGATATTTATCTGTTGGTTGTTTAATCTGTAACAATTAAAAGACCGTTTTTTCAAAAATAGTTCAGTTTTTAGATGAAAGTATAATATGATGCAGCCAGGTTCAGTTTCTTTGCAAGTGGTATACTCAATATGAAACAGTCAAAAGTTTAACCTTAACCTGCTTAAGGATGTGCCTGAATGTTGCATATAATTTTCCTGATCACCTACTTCAGTTTAGGGGTTGCAATCTGGTATTTGGTAAAATAGTATAAAAGATTAATTTTTAAGTTGCATATTGCTATTGGTGCTTGTCTTTTGTTAAGTGTAATTGGTATCTGTGTGTATAGCCTAATAGTTTTAATTACTGAATCCTGTTAGTATCTTAGACCTGTTAATGCTGTTAAAAAGTTTTGTGTTGAGGCACATGTGATATAAACAAATGCCATGTATTTAATTCAGTTTGCATAGTTGGTATGGTGGCTAAAATTTTAAAACAGAAAGATTTCTAGAAAATACATGCGTAAAACATGTATTTTATTTTTCTTTAAAGTTATTTACAAGTATAATCAATGGCTGAATCTTGCTCTTTTTTAGATTTCCTTCCAATCAGTTTTTAGACAGCATCCTGCAAAGAAGAGAGACCTAATACCAGAACTTGTAAAAAATCAAAATGTGAGATCTGAGCAGATATTGCAGTACTGCAGGTAATTTTTGTCGTTGGAGTGGATTTTGTAGGGATTACTTGCATGACCCAAATGTTTGTTACTAATTACTATGAAACTGATACATAGAGGTAAGTATATTTTTATTTGGCAATTAGTTGAAGTAACTGCTGGTTTTTAAACATTGGTCTCTCTCTATCTTATTCCTGTTCTATTCCTTTTTGTTTGTAAACGTATACTATATTTCTTTTCCTGTGCACTTAGATAATACAGAACCTTCCCTGGACTGTTACATTAAGCATTATGAAGGCTGGTGAATAAGGATCGTCAGATTATATTTTATTAAATATGTATTATAAATCATAAGGATTTACAGTTTTACTCAATTTTATTTTTTTTAATATGTTGATTTACATATCAGAAAAATTATGTGTAACTTAGCATCAATGATGGCATTCAGTCTTTTGTGATAGAGCTGTTCATTCTTCTTGGCAAAATCCTCCAGGTCCTGTAAATCCTTGGGTTGTCTTGCATGAACTGCATGTTTGAGATCTAACCAAAAGTGGCTCAATGATACTGAGTTCAGGAGAATGTGATGGCCACTCCAGCACCTTCACTATTTTCTGCTGTAGCCACTAAAGGGTCAGCTTGTGCATGGGACACTTTTGAATCTTCCAACATGACAATGATCCAAAAGACAAGGCCAGGTTCTGGACTGATGAATGCAAGTTGTCCTCTAATATTTTCTAGTGGTATGCTGCATTCATCTTGCCATCAATTTTTATTAAGTTACCTGTGCCACTGTACCTCACAGAACCACAGAATATCAGACATCCACCTCCATGCTTCACAATAGGGAATATGTACTTTTTGTCATGGGCCTTGAGTTTAAGGCCGTGACCATAAAGTCAAATTTTGGTCTCATCACTCCAAAGGACTTTTTTCCAGAACATTTGAAACTTGTCTAGATGCTGTATTGTAAGTGGGCTGTTTTGTGGCATTGACAGAGTAAAGGCGCTTTTTCTTGCAACTCGACAATGTAGCCCATTCCCCCCCACCCCCAAGCACCTCCTTTTTGTGCATCTTAAAGCAGCAACACTACTTGTTTGCAAAGAAGCCTGTATCTCAGCTGAAGTGTCTTGTGGGTTTTTCTTGGCTTCTTGGCAAATGATCCTGGCAGATGTAGCTAAAATCTTGGTGGTTTTACCTGACCGTGACTTGTTAACAACAGAACCCCTAACTTATCAGATGTTGAACGACAGGCATTTCCATATCTGTGGATATCTTTTTATATCCTTTTCCTGATTTATACAATTCAGTAACATTTTCTCGCTGTTCCTTTCGATCGTTATTTTGCTTTCCCCATGGCTTGATATCCAGCAAAGTCAGTGCAGCTCTGCATGAATTTAAATGGACTATTTATACACAGACACTGGTTATAATCAAAAGAGTTTACAAGTGTGGACACTCTCCCTTAATTGCCCTTAATTTGAACCTGTATGTGTCAACTTGTTTGTATATTATCAGCCTCAACATTCAAGGGTATGTCAACTTTTGATCTGATCCATTTGGGTGATTTCAGTAATCATTATGATTTAAAAAGGATATGCACAATTATGTGATAATAAATTGCTTCACCTGGACACACTCTGTAATGGAAAGGAAAGCTTTTAGCATGATTATTTGTATTTTCTTAACAATGGTCAATATTTCACAAATTCTGCCAAGGTATGTAAACTTATGAACAGAGCTGAACATAATGTGTCTTAAACTCTAAATCCCCCTTTCAAACCTGTTTGAACTTTCTATTAAGCATTGCTTTAACATTTAATTTTTTTGTTTCTTTTTAGAACATATGATCTAGACAGTGACTCTGCTTTAGTATTATATTTGGAGACTCTTCTTCTTCAAGGAATGAACCATGAGAATGTAAATGGAGGGAATACTTTGGAAAGCTCTGAGATATTAAGTCACAGCAAACTTTTGGAGAGAGCTTTTGAAATTATTCCTAGGCTGAAGAGTACCAGAAATCTGGTTCTCAGCCTGAATGCGGCCATCCACAAGGTTAGAACCTATTTAAAATATGTAAATAATTAGAACATAAAAAGCTAGAAAAAAACCAAGTAATAACTGCCCAATGTGTTGTTAATAATCCCTACCTCCATCTTCTTAACCAGTATTTTTCATAACAGTTATGTGGAGAGCTGAAGTACCAAATACAAGGTCTGGAGTTGCAGGCTGGTTTAACACATGGCATACTGAGTTTTAAAGTGACTTGTATTCAATTGTTTTTTTTCATAATCAGTGTAACATGCACAAGTTTTGGAAGAAGGGAAACGGTGTACCCAGAGTAATTATGCATGTTTATAGGAAGAAATTTTACAAACTCTATAAAGTGACAGTGGAGGTAACTGAACCAAATTCTCTGTAGTTAAAATTTAGCAGCTCTAAACATTGTGTCCCTGCCATTTATTAACCGTGAATTGACTATGCTACAGTATTTTTCCCCACGTAGAGTTCATGAAAGAGTCAATCTAATCTTCCTCGTTATAGGTTTGATTTGATAACCTTTCATATGGTTTTAGCTGGTAGTGTGCAGCTTATAATATAGGGTTGTCCAGATCTAATTATGCAATTTTCATTACGCTATAACTTAAGTTTATTACATAGAAAATCACCTGAAAAATCCTGGATCATTGAGAAGTGTGCGAACTGATGACATGAAGAATCGTCTTCACGCATAAATCAAAGTCATCCAGCCGATCTGGATCTGCATAATTAGATCTGGACCACCCTGTATAATGTGGAAAAGAAGAAATCTTCACTACTCTTATGGGTAGATGTTTAAAATGATAGATAATTACTATTACTATGTATTTAATATGTTGTTTTAACTATTCATCCAATATGGGAAGCTTGATTCTATCCATGCAACATTGAGTACAAAGCAGGAACTTCAGCTGGGTGTTTTGCCAGTAGATTGCCTCATGCACACTCTTACTAGGCCTATTTAGAGTACCTAATTAACCTATCATTCACATCTTTTGCAAAGGAGGGTATTTTCTTTGAAAACTAAATTTTAAAAATTTTGGTTTTGCAGCTTAGTCCTTACAACTATGAAACAATTGAAGTAATTATCCAGGTGATGCAGATGGCAGAGGATAACACTGGAAACATGAATTTGGAACAGGTGCATATGTTGCTTTTGTTGACTGCACTGTTGTGCAGTGCATTCAATCAACTTTAAAATATCATAAAAGTGGGAAACATTTCAGTCATATAAGCTGCATCTTGTATATGTTTTCTTTTTATTAAAATATTATTGCTCTGACCAAACAATTGTAGCTTTTCCTTGCAAGTTTTAAGACATCTAAAGAAGGTTTATTAAAGAGTAGCATTCTACGTAACGGATAGAGAAGATTGCTTTCTAATTATAATAATTTATATTCTTATACCCTACAGTTTTGTTTAATTGTTCTGTTTTTGTAACTTTAGGCTTTAGGATTGTTGCAACACCTGAAGTCATACAAACGAATTTCTCCTCCTGTTGATGCAGAACATATGTACATTTTGGAGCATTCACTTGAAGTATCCACTTACTCTCAGACTAGGCTACCTTTCCATTTGATTTTATTTCAAACCAGTCACTGCTTTTGGAAGATTATATGTAAGTTATATATTTTCTTGATGAAACTGAGTTTGCAGTATGGTAATTTTTCATGTCAGACAAACAAAAACAGTTTGTGGCCTGATTCATTGCCTGTTGCTTCTATGGTTTCTATTCCTTGCAGCAGCTTCTTTCTTCTGTTATCTATACAATGCTGCCAGTGTTTTGCAGTTAGTATACACTTAGAATTGAAAGTTTTCCTTTTGTCAAAAGCAAACAAAAATAGAGTACCATTACAAATTGATTGAGACAGGTGTAGTTGGATCATTTACAGTCAAGGGTGGTTTTTTTGTCTCTGGTATTGTCATTGGCAATATAGTGGAAAAGGACAATTGAGAGAGGCTGTAATTGGAGAAGTATAGTGCAGGACACAGGTTAGGCTTTAAAAGTACCCAGGTAATTGAGGGAATGGCAATGTTATCATTATCATTGCCAACGATAACAGGTCTGCACCAACTGGAGGGCATCCAAGCCCAGTATTGGTTGTGGAACCCAAGAGATAATTACTATTAGGGCTCCAATAAAACCTCAGAATATCGGAGACCATGAAGAGTTTGTCTAAACTCCTCCATGCCATTAGGTGGCAGAAGGGAAACTTATCTACTGTATACCTTTTCCCAATTTAGATGACTAGGTGTCTGAGTAGTTGATAAATCCTTTAAGTGAAAACTGAGATCTGTGATTTCAGGAACTCTTGTGACAGTTTGTGGAAGCTTTTGTAGGATGACACAGAGGTTCCTTAGCCTTCTCATGAACCTGGAAGTAGTACCTGGACATATTGAACCTGTTTCAGGAAGAGAAGTAAGAGGACTTCCTCATCTTGGACAGGATGAGCTTAGAGTTGGAAGGAAAGAGTTTGACTTTCCAGACAAGTAGAAGAATATGCTAGATGAGAGTGAGTTAGAGGGAAGAGATTGAACGGAAAGAAATGTAAAAAATATCAGAAGGTAGAAGAGTGGATCTGCCTTCCTACCTAGTAAATGGATAGGGATTGATCCTTATATACTTGGCCCCTGCATCATTTTTATCCTGTCTCCAAAACCTTGTACACTTCTGTTTTATTGTACTGTTTTGTTGCAATAAAATAAATTTATTTTGGCCTCCTTTGCTTTGCTTGTGCTCAGGATGACTTGTGTCTTAAATTTCAGATTGCTCAAAAATGCACTGTGATTGTGTGGCTTTCTTGAAAAGATATAATGGGGTTTGATCAAAATCATTTGCAACTGATACCTGATTAGCTTTAATTTGGAATGTCTGACTGCATGTATGGTTATGTATATATGGGTTTGTGTGTGTGTGTGTATATATGTAATATATATTTTAATATATACATATACAGTACATAAGTATCTTCGAACACAAGAATTTTCAAAAAGAAGAAAAAATGTTTTTGATTTGGCTAATGGTAAGAGTTTTTACAGTGAGGCATTATAAAAGTGTATTACTTAATTTGACATCCGTGTATTAATAGAAGTTAAAATTTTATTTTCAGCTGTTGAAATTAGTGAAGATACATTCCCGACCTTGCTGCTCATATCCAAGCTAATGAAGGTATTTCATTACTTGTAACATTAAGTTAAATTGTTAAGATTTTCTATTAGTTGGGTTTTTTAAGTTAAAAATTCACAATTTCATCACTATTGATTTTATTCACAGCAAACATTTGGGATGTAAACCCAATGCTTATTACTTTATATGGTAATAAAGATGATTTTGTTTTTCCAAGTTACAAAATAACTGCCACATTTTTGCTTATTTTCCTGATTTCTTCTTACCCTTTTTGAAAGCTGTGAAATGTTTACCGTGGTAGGTAAAGAAAATTTATCAAAATGATATAAATAATTAGTATGAACATAGCTGGAAATGTTTTAATCCTTATAACTAAAAAGTTTAGTTCACTTTATAGAAGAGGCTTCTTCTAATTGATTTTTCATTTTTTACACTTTCCATATTTTTTTTTTTTTTTTCCAGTTTTGCTTGTAATGTGTTGTGCAAGTCATACGTTTTGAGTGCACATAGTAAAAATAAAAAAAAAAATTAAGATATGTTTTAATTTTCTCAAGTGTCCTGCTGAGTAACATGCAAACTTGTTTTAATCTTCATTACTGCTCTTTCTTCCCTCACTACCAACAGGTGTGTCTGGACAAACTTTACATGTGTGCAGTAAATCATGTATTTAAAAAGCATCTAATGCCCAAGTCTATAAAGCAGTCAAAAGAGAGAAATTGTCCTGTGCTTACCAAAGATTTGGATAAAACCATACAGACAATTAAAGGATACCTCCTGTCCATCTCCAATCCTGAGTGGGCAGCTGCCACTTCACACACTATTGCTCAGGAGCTTCCAAATGGTAGTGTCATTGCGAAGTCTTACTTAACTTTTTAAGTTAATATAAACAACTTCCACAAAGAATTCACGTCTATTTTTTTAACTCTTCTATAGGACCTGATAAAACAACCGCATTAAAATTCTGCTTGCACCTTGCAGAAAAATGGATTTCAGCTTCTACACCTGAGGTTTTTCTTTCTGATTTTATTCTTTTTTACTTCACTATGATAAATTAATAAACTGTTACAGTACTCATTCTATGAAATGCATTCATTCAGTTTCAGGAACTGTCATTCTTTACATTTTTTTTTTTTTTTTTACACTTTTACCTAAATTCTTTTTAGAATTAATAATCCTAAATAAGTGAAAGTTGTGGTAATTGAAGACATATGTCTAATTTTGATGTTTGTGGTACAAGTTCAATCTTAATGTGTATGACTGTACACATAAGATTAAAAAAGACAAAAAGATTAAAATAAAGAGTTTTTAGGTATTACAAGATTAACAGTATACTTCCGTACCTAACTTAAATAATGGTCAAGAGATTTACATTTTCTTTTCCTTTAAATCTCCACAGGATAAAACACGTCCAAAAGCAGAGTTATTCTTAGAAAAAATTAAGGCCCAGTATCAAAGATCAGCAACGGAAAATGTTCTGATTGCCTTCAAGTTGAACACTCCAGAGTATCTAAAGCTTACAGCCTCCCCTGCTAAGCTTATTGTTTCACTATATGAGCATAGCAGCATCGAAAAGAGGATAAGGAATCCAACAGACAAAGATTATCCTGGTATGTATCCTGTAGCTCATTTTAAGATTAAGATACAGTGTAACAGAACTTTGTTTTTCTTGCAATTTGACACAAATTTTGCAGTTTAATAATTTAGGAACAAAAAATCTATTTACTCTATTATTGTGTCCTTTGCCTTTTAATTGTTTTGTTAGAGGTGAATGTGTGTTTATACCCCAAGAGTCATTAATGTTTTACTTGTTTGTTCTACATTTCTTGCTGCCTTTATTTAAAGCTGTTATTTTACAGATTGTTTGGGTCATTATTCTCTTGTGTATGTAAACCTGGTGACAGTAGTTGTTACCACTGGAACACAAAACAGGTCTGTTCTAAGGCTTTAGTGTTAAATTGGGAGCTATCCTTATACTATATTGGGCACTCTCAGTACTTAAAGGATTTGGATATATCATGGTAAAACTGATATCCTTCCATTTTGATTAGTTAATTGAAACTGCATTCTTAATTAAAACTTGAATGAATTAAATTACATGTATTTTAATGATTCTTGACCTAAAATGAAATAAATCAACAAACTGGTCCTAGTCCCAAAATCTCAAAAGTTTGTAGGGAAGGTTGCGAAGAGTAAATTGTGCATATTTAGCTCATTTTTGAAACTTAAAAAGTGGTGAACAATTCCATTGTTTCAGATATTCATGCTGCTGCAAAGGAGATTGCCCAGATGAACAATGTGGACTTGTCAAAGATCAGAGATGTGTTATTGGAGAAATGGCTGTGCCGAAGTACTCCTCTTGTAACGGATGTGAGTGCCAGTAGATTTGTTTGTGGTTCTTTAAATTGGGAAGTGGCTTGGTTTTTGAATGCAAAACAGAGTGGTAGCTAGCACAGCATGTCTGGAAAAGTGTCTGTAATTTGTGTTTAATCTTTTAGTTTTTTTTTTTTTTATCTTCCCTTATTTAAGAAATTGATTATGTTTTTCATCAATATATTGTGTAGTTGAAAATGCAGTATAGTGAAGGTTAAAAAAAATGCTAGCTATCTTTCATTATAAATTTTACAAAGCAACAACAAATCATTTTTAATTTTTAACAGGTAGCAATTTTATCAGGTTCTCTTCTTATTCCAGGTAAATGACTGTATAGTCAGCTACATTATCATGTACAATATGCATGTTTCATTGTATTGGCTACAAAATAATACCTTTATATGTGTATTGTAAGCTGGAGGGGTGATCGCACCCCAAGAAGACAGAGACGCCCCTGGGAAAACCCCTGAAACACAGTCTACCTTGACATTGCTCCTTACCCTTCTCTTGTGCTATAACGTGTAATAAAGCTCTCGCGTGGTACTCCGCTTACTTAAAAGCCTTGTGCAGCGCCTGTCAGATTTGGAATTAATTGTTTTGCTTTTATCTCTCTGTCTCTCTCTCTCTCTCTGACATTCTGTGCTCCTAGCGGAACTGTCATCTCTGACTTGTCATGGAGCACGTTTAAGGTTTTGAAAAAACAAATGTTTGTTTGCAGTGTTAGAATAAAATTCCTGCTCTCTACAACCTCCTGTGTGTCTCTGTGCAAATCAGTGACCCAAGCGTGACAATATTGAGAATAGGGCCTCTGCTGGGATTTTTACACAGTTAAGGTGTAATAGGTGTACTGAAAATGGACCAGATTTATTCACTCCTATGTTTGGAAACAAATTGTTTATGAAAGGGTGTCACTGTAGCTGACAGTTTTATTAAAGTTGTCACAAAACTGTTTATTCCAAACACATTTGAACTATATTATTTACAGTATGTGCACTGGGGTTTGCAATAGTTATTTGCTAACTTAAGTCCAAAACACCACACAAAAAATGGAGGATTTTGAAAGTAGTGAACTATACCTATTGTTTATCTTGGCGTCTGAATTATAGAATAAATATGGGAATTCTAGTCACAATATCCTGATAGGTGTACAGCACAACCCAGGGCAGCTGGATTATCTTACATTAAAGTAATGCATGTTACAGAGCATTTGAGTTTTCAGACATGACCCCTCCCTGGTTGATTTATAGTGCAACTGTACAGTTTGTAATAAATAAATAGGCACTACCATGCAGTAGGTAGTGTCTTATTTTCCTTCAACTTGTTTTTTCTCAGTTGACTCTTAAAAACATACACAAGTAATACCAAATTACTGGAGAAATCTTCAAGAGCACTTGCTCTTACTCGGCCAAAATCTTGCATTAACTAGTAAAGATGTATTTTCCTTTAGAAAATTTACCACACTATATCTGTTTGCCTTTATCCTACGTGGCATTCTTTTTTCCATGTTTTTAATTGCTTACAAAGACCCATTATTAATTCCTGTGAGGTGTTTTTTTTTTTTTTTTGTTATCTCCGCTGCCAATTAGTTTAGGAGTCAAGGGATAGATGGTCCTTGTGGAAATGGTGCTTCTCTGGGTGCTTTTGAATGCATAGTTTACTGTGTAGAATGGGGGTGCCAATGTTGTACATGCATTTAGTGCAACATGCAATGGGTTTTGAATCTTGTTTTCAATTTTTTCTTTTTCAGTCTAGTGTTTACAGGTCATATCTAACAAAGTCTTATGTTTTAAATTTATTTATTTTTCTGAAAAATTAGTGTCCAGTCAAATCACTAGTTGATATACAGTACTAATGTATCCTTATTCAGTTAAAATGTAATAACAACTCCACAAGAAATTTTTCTGTTTAGATACTAAAAGAAAATGTTTTAATTAATAAGATTGCTACCTCATCTAAAATTATGAGCATAACAAAGCTAAGTATTAGTTTATTTATTATTTTTTCCCCTTTTATGTTGAAGTGGTTTAAATTCCCAGAATGTTGCGGTATACACCTTACTTTGTCTCCAGAGAATTTATGAATGTTTCGTTGTTGCATGCAAAATAGATTTTTCTGTATGTAATTGCTCTTGTGTCTGTGTTTGTTTAGGAAAATAAGGCCCAGGAGTTTCTTTCTGACATGCAAGAAGACCCAGAGCTTATGAGGTAACGTGATTGTCATTATTAGGATCATTTTTAATAGTTTTTGTCTTGTAAATGAAGAATGCTTACAAACAGACACTTGAAGCTGCCCCGTTTATTTGGAAATGCCTCATTCATTCTATTTTACTGCTTTTGTTTTCTAGTCTTTATTTTTCTATCGGTTTTCTTTATTTAAAGTAATTATTATTACCTTTTTTATCATTTGGTTCTTTTTTATCTATTGAAAGATTTAGGTCTATGACTATAGTACTTCTGTTTGCACATAAATTTCATCACTGTCCTACGATAACAGACCTAGTTTCTCTGAAAATTCAAATAGATCTGAAGTAATGGTCTTTTACAAGTGTATAGTTGAGGAATCCTGTCTGTCACCTCCAAGTAAATTATTATATACCTTTTTCATGAACAACAACCTCTGCAACTACAGCCTTTCTTTTGACAAAAGTTAAATTTTTATAGACTATGCCATTTTCACATGTATATGAAGATGCCATTTTACATTTTTATGTATTGCGTGAAATTTGTATTGTTGAACCTGCAGTACCTCTTATTTATATTTTAATGCAAGAAACTGAGATTTTTTTTTTTTATTCTTTATAGAGTGATATTTCTCCTTCAGACATACAGCATGGATCACAGTGCAAGGATGTTATATGCTATTGCCACTGCTGAAATGTCCGTAAGTTAAGTCAAGCATAAGTAAATATTAAAACTGGTTTAAGTTAAAATTAAGTAATTGAAATTTGATAAATATTTATTGTTTCTTTTTTTCCCTCTTTCTTGAAGCCCATTAGTTCATCTAGTGTACGACTTGCATTCTCCCACAAAAGTCGTGCTTTATTCTGCCTGCTGCAGATCGCAGATGAGGACACAGTTGTTATGCTTGTTAAAACTCCAATTGAGAAAGTCAAGTAAGGTCATAGACCTCATCAGATTTTTATATAAGCGGAGTATTGTGATGTCTTGTTTTTTTACTTTTGCTTTTCTAGTTGCAAAATAAAATGTGTGTATATATAAATATTAAGTATTAAATAAAACAAATTAGATTTACTTTTAAATAGGTATTACTTGAAATGCTGCATTTATCTCGCCGAGTTTGAAGCCCTGAATATCCCCTACACAGTTGAGTCATTCCACAGCAGTCTTAAGGAAGGCATGATCAAGGGCTTGTGGAAAAATCATAGCCATGAGCCCAGGGTGAGTTAAATCTCTGTTCTTACAAAAAAAAAAAAAAAACTACTAGTAAATACTTTATTTAAAATCGGTTTCAGTGTTCAGATAATTCCCTGAAATAGCAGGGCAAGTTCAGTTTTGCTATTAAGAATTTCGTGCCTAGCCCATGTTAGATTTCTGTAATGGTTAAGATGTTAACTACTCAGCACTAGCATTTTTTAATGTTTGTGTATGTACTGTACCTTTTTAGTCTGCACATTTTACAGTGCTTGGAGCCTACGCTCAGTTAAGAACATTATACAGTATTGAATTAAATTAAATTTGCATGTTCACTGAATCTTTTAATTTCTATAAGGTGCTTTGTCTCACACAGAAATAACTCTGTAACAAATTAGTAAATGTTAGATTTTTCTATATATAATATATATATATATAAGAGAGAGATAGATATATTTTAAAGTGTAATACAAAATAAACATTATTTTTGGTTCTAGGCTGTAAGACTGGTTACAGAGCTGTGTTTGGAGTACCAGGTGTATGATTCACAACTCTGGAATGGCGTTCTACAGAAACTGCTAAGTTTCAACATGGTATGTGATTAGCTGCCAATGTGCTGCTCACAAAAGCACTTTGATTTTCTGTATACTTATTATATGCCATACTTTTCGTAAATGTTCCAAACTTTCACCAATTTTTAGTTGTGAATGTTTCTTTACGTACATCATAATATTTTCAGTCTGTTTATTTCTGCAGGACTTTGTTTTGTGCAGTGTTTAACAGGTTATCTCCTCATTTGTATACATCATAGTAAAATTGTTTGTCTTAACAGAACAGTTACATCAAGAAGGTCTTGGTAGCTATAACTGCTGTCCACTCACTGTGGCAGGCAAGTATTTATATTTTCAATATGTCTCCATGCACTCTATCTAAGTTCCTTATATTTTTTGCTAAACTTAACATTTTCCTAATGTGAAATATCAGGTTGTTTGGTGTTTAGCATACTTAAATGCTGCTTTTCCTTTTTTCACTTGTCTTTAACTTGACTTTTGCCTTACCATTTGCAGATTTGTTTTTGATTCCACTTTATTACCACAAAAAATGGATTGTAACTTAAATCCGCTTTTTTCAAAACTTCCACATTATTTTCCTGCTTCGTAATATTATAATGCTTTTTGGGCTAGTTATGTATTTTAAAATATTTTCAACATTACTGAAATTTTATCATTTACCTGGTGCAGCATTATTGAACCACTTGTGAATTTCATATTTTATCTGATTAGCGGTGAATTTCCAGCCAACATAACCTCTTGATAACATATATAATAAGAGCAAAACAAAAGTGCACCTTTCTCTCCAAAACCTAGAGTATACATTTTCATGCACATTTGTTCACATAAAATATTATTGAGTAAGGTTGCTGTCAAAATTAATTTATAATAATTTCAGTAAAATTTACATTTCACATATATCATGGGCATAAGAGAAGTAGTACAGTTCCAGACACATGTTTAAATATATTAAATACATTAAATATGTCTTATTTCCTACTTTTTTGTATTTTGACAGTATTGCCTTGTATATTTGCTTGTTTGAGATTTAAGCTAACTGCATGTATGTCTGTTGTTCTCCCGTACTCCCTCCCTTTTGTGTTTTACTGTATCAATTAATAGATTCCCAGTTTCCACAGAGCTTGGAGAAGTGTTATTCTTACACCCTTTCTGTCAGGTATTTGCTTATAAGGGTTTTCTGCAATATTCTGATGAAATGTTGTGATTTTTAGTTCAATATTTTTTATAATAGAGGTTGCTTAACTTAAGTTCAAGACTGTTCTCTTTATTGATTTTTAAATCAAAGACACTGAAGAACATTTAGCTTTAAGAGCACCCATCTTTTTGTCTACTAAAAACTTAGAAAACTTATTTTGTGTGTTGGTCAGTATAATTAATATAGATTTCTTACTTTGTAATGTGTTTAAGAATCCTATGAATGGGTAGAAAAACATTAAGACTTTCTCCCCCCCCCCCTCAATTTTTGTAGCATCAGATCCAACAAACCCTAAACAACTGCAAATGTACTGTGACACATTTGTTCTGCTTTTGAAGTAAGTTTACTTTTTAATTACTTTGTATTCATGTGCTTGTAGGTACACATTTTACTTGTTCTGCTTGAAAGATAACACTCTATTTTATTAAACATACTATTGTCATAGCAGAGGGACTTAGACTTGTTTCTGAGTGGCTGAAGGCCATAATGGCTAAAGGAGGATAAGACACAATATCCCACCTGGGACTGGGTATCTCTGTTGGATAAATAAAAACTATTTACTTAATTACAATGCATAGGGATTGTAATTGTGGCCTTAACAAGAGCAAACGATGACTGTCTAAAGATCTCTGCTGTCCTTAAGGTTTTAACTTCTAAGATGCCCTCTGATATTAAAACAGTTTGTTACTTTTAGTTGAAAGAACAATGTGTTTGACTTTTCTACTGTTTCAAGGTCAAGTTTATTATGTTTATAGAGTACATATATAACCCAACTATTAATTTTAACAATAACAAAATGTATTACTGTAATTTGTCACACTAACCTGGTAAGCTCTCTATCTTAGTGCAGTTAATGTTTAGGCAATATTTATCTACTAAATACGGCTGTATGAATGAGTGGGCCCTACAGTGGGTTGTTTTACTCACTGTGACTCTGCAGTTAAGAAAAAAAGTTGAGAAATTAAATAATGAATATACCGGTAGATATGACCTTCTTTGGACCAATGACCCCTTAATATGCTATCTGAAATAAAGTTTTATGTTTGTTTTAAATGAGTGTCTTAACTAGAAAATGTAGGAGTGTTTTGTGTTTTTTGTATTCTCCATGTAGTGGAAAAATGTTTAATTACATTCTTTGTATTTATGCATAATATGAAAAAACATTTTTTGTTGGTATTTCACCAGTGACTTCATATATGTTCTCCCAACCTGTTTTTATTATAGGTTTCTTTTATGAACCACGGTGGCTTCTTAATTTTTATTGAATATTGTCATGTTGAATATCTGTTATAAAGCTGGCCAGATACTCACTGTTTGCACTCATTACTATAAAGTGTGATTACAACTCTTTCTAACTTTGTTTTAATTAAGGTTATCTGTGAAAATACAGTGCATTTTAGGATGTCATTATTGTCTTGTGTACAGTGAAATTCTTACTTGCATTTACTAATCAAAATGCAATGTGTTGCCACATTTGGGTGCCGTAAGTAATTGGTAAAATGATCTTACCTCAAATCTTATGTCATCTTTACCTTAAATAATCACCTTAATAGGCAGATTGTAAGAATTTTATCTCTAGTTACCTCCTGTTATTTAGTCAAAGAAATGTTTTGTTTATTCTTAAGGTGCCCAATTCTTGCTGAGTTGGACATGATTGCTGTTGCGAAACATTTTGCTCAGCTAGACCTGTTAGGTTTCACGCTCGGATCACTGTTGCTTATTCCCATATCAGAGAAGAGAGAGCAGCAAATTCAGGTAACTGCTGTTGGTGTCTCCAATGTAGTAATGTATTGTAAAAGTTTGACAACTTAAGCTTCTTCATATTTAAATATGAATTTAAAAATGTAAAAATTTTTTCAAGGATACTGAGTAAAAACACAAAACCTGGAAAGTAGAGTAACATAAAAGCTAAGCTTTATCAAGCCATTTAGGCAAGCATAACTCACCAGTTCTGGTTACCTAACATGTTTAACATAATTGAATTAAAATTTCCCGAGGTACAACTTGCAGCTTCATTACTGGGTAACTATTTCTGAAAATCTTCAGTTCTGAGTGAAATATTTTCAAATATTTAAACCATATTTGCTCTTGACCAAGTCACACATTGTCATTTTAGAAGAATTTGTTTGAAAGAAATAGCCGACATCAAATATATTTATTCTATTCATTTAGTTACTTCTGTCATGTCCCTTTTTAGTTTTTGTTAAATTGAAAATGTTTGAATTACAAAGATACAGGTATTGTACTTGGTTCCAGTAATGAGCCTTTCAAGGCCTCACTTTTTGCTATTCCAAATTTAGAAATACAGTCTAGCTTATTAATAATCCATTTTTTCTGTTTATTTCAATTCTCTACCGTCTGCATTGAATTCTTACCCTATGTGTCCTTTTTATATTAAAAACCCATACATTAATATTATTTTTTTTAATTTTTAGGCATTTCTGTCCTCCTGTAACATTGTAAATGTTCTTAATGATGTAGATCAATGCATGAATACCAGAGAGGTTGGGATATTTGCAGATAAGGTAATTATGGTACACTGGTAAAAGCATCAACAACATCTACTTAAGAATTATTAAGCAGTATTTATGTAATAGTTACAGAATAATCATTACAATTCTGTTATATTTTAGATAAAAGATTTGGTCCTGGAATTTATTTACAAAAATGAATTATTTGAGAAAGTTCTGAACCCCAAGGTTTTTCTACTGTTAAAGCAATCCATTATTAAATCTGATCATATGAAGGATCTGGTAACGTACCTGGTAAACAACAACTGGTAAGTTTCTCAAGAATGATTTTGTTGCAGTTAACTTTATTATATTGAGCAGTGTTAAGTATGTTAATTTAATTGTTGTGGAGTGAAAGAACCAAGAGCAATCCTAAATTAAGGTTTAGGTTTTTGTATTTAAGTACAGATAACTAAAAAAAATTCTCTGGGAGACATTTTCTAGTATTAAGCTTTATACCAGTTTGCTTTTGATAAATAACAGATGTATAACAGTCAAATTCCAAAGTAAAAAATGAACTTTTAATTCTACATTATTTTTGTGAGAGCAGTCCATAACCTCCATATAAAAATTTTGCAACAAAAATGTCAGTCGGTCATTGTCCAACCCGCTATATCTTAACACAGGATCATGGGGGTCTGCTGGAGCCAGTCCCAGCAAGGCAGGAACAAACCTTGGGCAGGGTGCCAGCCCACCGCAGGGCACACACACACACCCACCCACATACCAGGGACACACTTGGGGCAATTTAGGACTGCCAATGCACCTAACCTGCATGTCTTTGGACTGTGGGAGGAAACAGGAGCACCCAGAGGAATCCCATGCAGACACGGGGAGAACATGCAAACTCCACACAGGGAGGACCCGGGAAGCGAACCCAGGTCCCCTTACTGCGAGGCAGCAGCGCCACCATGCCGCCACCGTAACAAAAATGTAAATATATGATTATTGATTCATATTAAATTATTTAAAAATTGTGTGTTTTAGTGTAAAAATTCTTTGCAAACTGTGTTGCACAAAGTTTGGTGTACAGTTCACTTATCTACTTTCTGTTTTTGAATTATTTGGTACATAGTCTTAATCAATTAGTTATGTTTAACTGTTGTGACTGCTTAAACAACAGCAACCAACAATTAACACATTAGAAGCTTAAAACTCAAGAAACCTCCCAATAATCAATAAGAAGCAATTATTATTTTTTTGCATGTAACCACAAAAAGGATAATGGAAAATTTGAATTGCACAAATCAATATTAGAAGAAAATGTATCTTCTGTGTAATCTTTCAAATATTAAGTAAGCGGAACACTATTGCAATGTTCTGTCTTTCACAGCTCAGAAGATGCTGCCTCAATTATAATTGATTATCACAGGTACAGGGGAAAACCACTTTTATCAACCCTAACTACACAGGATATTTTAAAGGTATGTGGTGGCTTTATAAACAGACTATTCTCAACAGTTAACATCTAGAAAAAAATGTTAAAAGTTTATATTGTTGTGCTTAATGTAAAAGTCTTAATTCCCTATCGTCATGTTGGTCAGATCAGCAAGTAAGAATTTCATTGTGTACATCGCTTGAAACAGTAATTTTTAACATAACATTTTATGTTAAATATTCTAAACTTCAGCATAATTTCTGAGTATCAAAAGATTAGTTGATTTGCTGCATAGGGTGAAATTTGAATGCCATCATTTTACCTCAGAATTGTGGTGAGTTTAATTTAGTGTTAACTGGGCTTGTGAGAGAAGGAGACTAACTGAAAGGGGTAAATTTTGTTTACCATGCATCAGTGTTTTGTCATTGTAGGGTCCTAGGGTGACCCTATTCCTCTTTATACTTTATATTATGTAGAACTTAACAGAATTACCTAAATCCCATACTCTTGCCATACTGTAAGGGATGACTTATACTTTAGTTCTCCCTACCTTTTCTTTTATATTTCATAATCCCAGGCAACTAGATAGTATACCAGAACAGGGAGGATAAAAATTTCACTTTTATTCCTGTGTTATAGATATGTCTAACATAATAAACAAAGTGCAAATGTATGTGTTTGCAAAATAATATACACTGCGGTAATAATAAGTTTATCTTGCTTAGACTACCAGGTGGCAGTCTGTCTTGGTATGGTCCAATGTGGTCCAGCATGACCCTTGATCCAGCATTCTATCTGTATAGGGCAACATCAGAAATGGACTCTCCTCAGGTTGGAAAATGAGAGCGAGAGAAACATGCAATCCTCCACTTCATTATGGCTCTGTAGCCTCTGACACACCTCCTGAGCACCTGCCAGTGTGGGAGCAGCATTTACTCATGAAACTGCTTAAGCAGATTTAGCCCCCATTCCAGCCCATAGAGCCCATTGTAGAAGGTATGCCACAAATTGTACAAGCTATCACAGCTCATCAGTATTTCCCCAGGCTAGCTGAGCAGTCAGCTTCAGAGATTTTTTTTTTTTCTTAACTAGTTTTAACCTGTAGTAAGTGGAATTTGTTTCTAAAGTATTTTGTATATATTTTTATCATAACATTATTATGTCTGACTCATGACAATCAATATTGCCTGTGAGAGTACTGAATTTTATTTCTTTTTTTCTTTAATGAGCAGCTTAGAATTTGCTGTTAGATCAACAATGCAAGACACACAATTAATTAAGGTATCACTACAATCATAATCTGATTGTTTGTTTTTTTTTTTTCTGTTTTTGCATCTTCACAGGAATTTAATGGAGACTCAACACCAAATGGCATAGCTTAATTTTTCTATAAGATCTTTTATCTAGTTCTTTCAAAGGCAAGATGTGAGGTCATGCTTTCTTCCCTAAAAATTCGAAGGTTTACTCTGTCAGCTGCTGCAATTCATCTATATAAAGTATTCAGTATCAAGAATTTCAGTCTGATTTGACTAACTCCTTCATGGATCACTTGCATATGGAAACTTGGTTGACACATAAAATGTAATTTGAATACCCTTGTTGAAAGCCTTTCACTGTATCTCACCGTTTTAACACATCATCATCTGCAAGTCTAATTTATGTTCTGCTTTTCTTTTTGTACATATGTACAATAAATTAGTTATGTTTTCAAATCTTATGTATGTCCCTAAATAAATATTACTATGGCATTTTTCTTTGATTCCCTGAAGAAAATAGTTTATTTAATGTGTCGACACAAATTCTGCTGAGGAGAATATGGGAGTAAGACTTAGGTTAGCAAATGAGCACTACAGTCATTCAATTTTGAATGTTATTTGTTTAATGCATTTTTAACATTTGCTGTTCGGTATTTGTGGTTGTCTATACAAAATGTTAATTTGCCTATAGTTTTAGTAGTTTAGAATTAATTTTCTATGTTAGTGTTAAAAGTGAAAATTGTGTAAATTACTATTTTTATATTTTCTTGAAAAAATAAAAGCTTTTTAAAATAAAATGTGGTAAGCATAGGATGTGCATTTACTCAGTTAATTAAGTTTGCATGTTTGTTTATTGATATTTAATCTATAAAATTATATTTATTCTTTAACGTTGTTTACTTAGATCATTTTCCTTAACAGATGTTTTAGTCACTTCCTTAAATGTTTTCTACCTAAAATACTATATACAAGTATGTTATAAAGGTAAGTCAGTGATTATTGATTATATATGATGTTTAATGCATAAATTGGTTTTCAAATGGGATAAGGTACACATGTGCTTTTAATCTCTGTATAACTAATTTCCCCTCCAACTACCGTTGTGCATGTATTTATCTATTATATGGTCACTCTTATATCTTTTTGTCTATTGAGATAGATGTCACTCCCACAATCCAGAATTAACTAAGCAAGTTAGAAAATGGAAGAATATGAATGAATATAAAATATTTTATCAAATTTATTCTGAGCGAGGATAACAAGACACTGGAGCCTATCCTAGAAGCACTAGAAACAAGTTGCAGGAGACTATGCAGCTGCCATGTTTTCCACATGTTTTGCTGAGTTTTCCTTAGGTTAATCCAGTTGTCAATTTTTGCATCAAATTAGTGCAGTGCCAAGATTTAATATTATTTGTCTGTACAATATATAATAGATATCTACAATGCATAGTTTACTGTTTATTTTTTGTCCAGTTCAGTTCCTTACTTGGTGGTATTCTTTTATCCTTTTAAACATTGTATATGAATTAATCTGAAATAGCACTCAAGGTTGTTGGCCAATGTGAGCATTTATTTATTTTACATAGTTATATCACAGTAGATATTTTTTATACTATATAGATATTGTTCCTTATTCATAATTATTTAATTACATTTAAGCAGTATTATTTATGCACAGTATTTCTCAAATCTTAAGTATAGAATTGATAGAAGCAAGCAATAAATGAGCATTTCAGAGTGAACAAGATCTCCAAATCTACAGTCTGGTTTTTGTTCTTCTTTTACCACTCACCCAAATATTTTCTGTTTTCTCCAAATTTGATTGTTATGTTGGCATCGTGGAGCAAGTGTTTACTTGTTCATCATTCATTTCAGCTTCTTTGCCTGTTATTTTGTTAAATAGATTTTTAAATAATCCACTAAATGAAGGACTTGAGAAGTAATACACAACAGGGTTTAGTACACTGTTAAAGTAAGTGAAGCATACTGAGGTGTAGAAAGCCAGATTGGCTTGTCGAAAGTAACTGCATTCAGAGTACTGAGCTTTCAGGATCCACACAGAGATTCTTGACATGCTGCTTGGAAAGAAACAAATGGCAAACACAATTGCAACTGCCATAACAAACTGTACAGCTCTCTTTATTTTGCCATGTTTGTCTATTGTTTTGCTTCTCAGCTGCCATGTAATACGGATGGTACTGTAGCTTATGATGCACACAGGTACAAGAAACTGAATCACATAAAAAGCGTTGTGCCATGTTGCTGTAGGGTTGGTGCCTGGACAGATGTTGAAACTTTCACACTGTGTCTTGTTGTTTTGGATGAAAAAGTGGGGCTCTCCGAGTAGGTAAGCAGTCATTGCCACGATGAGCAACCACAAGCCGCAGGAAGCAAGCACAGCTTGCTTAAGACTTATCTTGTTGATTTTATTTAGTGGGTGTACAATTTTTAAGTAGCGATCCACTGCAACAGCTGTAAGAAAAAAAATACCAGCAGCTCTGTTTGCTGCAAGCATGAAGAGCAAAATCCGACAAGGTACGTCACCATACACCCAGTTTTTCCCTCTCATGTAGTAATCAGTACGGAAAGGAAGACAGAACATTACCACTGTGTCTGCCATTGCAAGGTTTAGGAGGTAAATGCTGTTTGGTTTCCAGGTTTTCATTTGAAAGAAAAACATCCATAAACCCACACTATTACCAATTAGCCCTAAAACAAACTCTGCAATTAGCACAGGCGGCAAGACAGTGTCCAGTACTGCTTCTGGAAACACACAGCACGAACCGTTTTCCATCTCAGAATTAATTGAAAGCAAATATGTCTTGTTCCTCTGCTTTTTATATTCTGTTTTGACTTTAAAATTGGAACCACCCTGCTTTGATTTTTTTTCCCATTTGCTTCTCAGGCTATGAGTGTCTACAGAGGTTTAACAGATTTCCTTCTCTACAGTAGTGCATGCAAATAATAAAGGTGTTGGAAAAAAACAGAAATGTATTCCCAGCTTACAAAAAGCTATCCAAAAGGGGAACATAGAATCCCTTGGCACTTTTGTTACAAATATATAAACTTTTTTTTAAAGGTCTGTGAATCTGGATGATAAAAGCTAAGCAAAATGTTTCAAGAAAAGAAAAAAAAGGTCTGCAGTTCTCATCAGACAAGCACACACAAAGTTATGACTTGGCCTTAAGGTCTCCCTTTCATCATTTTGTAATGTGGGGCTTTCATTTTTCAATGGTCATTAGTTTATATCATAGTCTGCTGGTTATTCCAACCAATTTAATTCAGGAATGACGTGAGTGTTTCAGGTCATTTAAACATTCAACTTTCTTTAAGTACAGTATATTAATCCAAAGCCATTGTTCATTCATTAAGTTTGGTATATAGTTTTTTTTTTTTATTGCAAAAAAAAAAAAAATTTACATTAATTCCTCCTTCTTCTCAGGTGCACAAAGGAATTATGTTTCAAGTCTTGTTGTGCATGAATTTCTTTGTTGTTAAGTACAGACTTGTGGCATTATTGCCAGTGCATGCGTGGTGGCTCCTTATGATAAAAAGACAACATATTGATGGTGAAGATGAACTACTTTATAATGTGCATTTCAAAGTGAGTACCATGGCAAGGTATTGTTCAGGGCATAGCAGACAAGAAGTCAAATGTATATTGATAATGTAGATGTTAATTCAATCTTTATATTACAAATCATTTAAAAAGCAAAAATGTTTGAATGTGTGCATATTAGAGGTGACTGATCCAATTTAATATAACAGAATTTACATTAAGGGGCATCTCCAGCAAAGAAAATATCAAAGAAAATTAGAATGTTTTAATACAATACAGCAGAAAGAAGATCACACGATAATGTGAATACTGCTTTAGCAGTTTTTTGTTTTATGTAGGTTCTCCCTTAGAGAACACTACTGTATGTCCTTTTACAGCAAAGAACATGCAGTTTTCTAATTGGTTCAAGAATTGGTCTTACGTATTAGTTTGAAAACTGTAGAGAATAGGATCGCATAGCAGCAATCAGTCAGATAACATATTCAGGCAGAAGGTGTAAAAGGTTCTTTTTCTCATTATGGAGTCGGGAAGATTCTACTACATTGAGTGGAAGAAGGAAAACCAACCATAAATGAGACACTTGTGAACACTGATGCACAGTTGACTAGTTAAGTGTTTCCTCTATACTGAGCAGCAAGTCTTGAGACTGAGATGATCTAAAACTAAAAAAAGCATGCAAACCCCACACAAAAGGCAGCACAGTCTGGAATTAAACTGGTCCAAACATGGTGCAACAGCTGTACTGCTGAATAAATACACCAGGAGTGTTTTTTGCAAATTAGAGACCTCTACTATAAAAGTGAAAAAGAAAATAATGTATTTCTAATAGTTATAGTAGTACTAGTATTGTCATATGTACAGAGTACAGTAAAATTTCTTCTTTCATACCCAACCAGCAGGATATACATTAATTTCACGGTACGTTCTAAATTTCAGTGAAACTCATAGATAAAATGCCTCTGTATATTAGTGTTCATTTATTTTTTTCTGTATGGATAATTATATCATGGGTTCAAGATTAATGGTGCTCTTGGAAAATATTAAGAAAGCATGTTATGAAATAACACCACATAATGGGCAAAAATGGTAAATTACAGTATTTCAAAGAAAATATACTTAGTGTTTCTTAAAGGTTAAGAGATAAATATAAACATTTGAACAAAAACATTGTTTTGTTGATTTCTTATTGTTGTGTTTTTTATTTATTTAAAAAAAAAAAAAAAAAGGTGTGCTTGGGGTCCATCAATGTGAAAAGGTTGAGCTTTCTGCAGAGGCAACTTGTTTTGTCAGAACATCCTGATACTTTCATGATCAAATTGAACATAATGACCTTCAGCATTATCAACCACCTCCTATAGCGCACAGTGAGTATAAATTTGTTATGTTGATATGCATCTATTTTGGTATCCACTGACAACAAAGTTGGATGTGTTTTAAATTGCCAATAGCAAGATATATCAAAGCCTTGATGCATTTTGGCAGATTCCAGCCACATGTATGTATGTGTTTATTCACTAATATCTTTCTGTGCTATACATTTAATAACCCCAAGCCGCACAAAATGCAATCCTTTACAAAAAAAGTTATATGTACAACACTATTAAAATGGGCTAATCTGTATGCATGAGCAAAAGGCTAAGTCCCTGTCTAATAAACATAAGTATTAATCAGTATAAGGTGACATCTTGCTAATGTCCCACACATTCTTAGGTGACAGTACTTGGCCTGATTGGAAAGAAGATTAACCAGGAGGTCACACTTGCAAGTCTGGATGTACCATCCTGTGCACCAAAACAATAGACATACATTTGCCCACCCAGGATCCCAGTAAGAAATATTACCTTTTCTGCTTTTTATGGAAAGTAATTACCAGTTTCCCTTGGACAGACAATATGTGTGAAAGATTGCGCTGTTGTATTTCAGCCCAGTGATAAAGCTGGGCCAAACTGGGTCATAAATGAACAGATGTTATTGAAGGTCTAAAAAGGAGGAATATGAAATAAAAATGAGTTTTACAAAAACAACCAAAATTGCAGTTTTTCCATTGAATGTAGATAAATTTCAGCAAGTCAGCTCACTTTAAAAACGAAGTGCATGAAACCAGTAGAGTGAAGCAGATTTTCTATTAAAGCTTTCATCCCTGCTTATTGAGTATTGTAATTAAGTAGTGAATGTGATTCCCCCCCCTCCTGAAATTAACTAGGAATAATTGAATATTAACCAGCAAAAAATGCAAACAGAAGCGTCAGAGTGGGGAACTAGAGACTAATCTGTTTAATGACAGTTTTGTCAAAGTCAAGTTTTTTCAAGAACAGGTTGGGTTCACACTAGGGTATGCTTTGGTTTGTGCCTGAGCTGTGATGACGACTTCCTGGAACAGTACTGCTTATAAGGCTGTTGGTCTGGAAGAGGCGATAATGAGGCAAAGCTCGAAAAATGTCACAGGGCACCTGATTGTTTGTTTGTAATCTCCTCGGATAGGGGTGGAAGAAGAGAGCACACAATTTGCTGTGTATTCTCAAACCTATCCCCATATATCTTTCCCATTAGATCCCATGAGAAACATATTGTCATGCATGCTGTCACAAAACACACAATGAGACATAGCAAGGTTTGGGGCAGCCACCCATATAATGTGGTATCCTGGCTGTTAAGGTCTACTTCCATTGGCTCGATCCCGGAAGTGACGTCAAGAGAGCCAGGTGGAATCTCTCGGGAATGGTCTACAGGAAAGGGAGAAAAAGAGTCAGTGCACTCTGCCACATCCCGGCATGCCTCAGAACTGCCTCCACTCAAGCCCTTTAGCTGCCTCCCATGTGCATGTGTGTGACAATACAAAGTTAGTATATATAACTTTAAGTTAAGATTAGGAAAAAAAATTCTAGACATTTTGACCAAGCTGCCTAACAAGCTTCAGACTGAATTTCTTTTTAAGAGCTAACATTTTAACTGTTGTAAGTACTGACTAGCATTTAAATGGTGGCCCAGGAATACCATTTCTTCTTCTTTTGGCTACTCCTGTTAGGGGTTGCCACAGCAGATCATCTTTTTCCATAAGAAATACCAATTCTTAAGTTGTCTAATTATCTTTACAAAAATTAAAAGGGGAAGATGTACAAGTGGCTTGGTGCCCCTGTCCCTCCCAACCCAATTTGGATTTTGTGTTTGTTCTTACATGCATATATCTATATTCTGTTATCCTTGTGTTATCCCTAAGTTGTATTATTGTGTTTATGATAGCAAATTTTTTGGAAGAACTGTTTAGCCCCTGACAAAACAGAGAAGGCAGACAAATTGGGTATGTTGTACTTTTTACTCACAGTAACACATTCTTTCATAAATCACAAATCTTTTAAAACATTATTGTCTGATCAACAACTATTGGTGTTTTTTAAATTGTCTAAATTTCTCTGTTTTCATGTTCCATTCTTGTCACATATATAGAGCATAGTGACATTAGGATTATTGTATATTCTGTATATCCTAGAGATGTTAATTCCAAATGTTCCTATTTTGTTTGTACTTAAATATTGTATTTTGTTTGTTTTCTTATTTCTTTTTTGAAGTTGGTGATTTTATAATTAACACCAATTTATTTAGTGGGAAGAATGTTAACACAACATTCTAAAACTTTCCTAATCCTGCCAGCGCTTGTTAAAGGGCAGGAAACAACACTGAAAGGAGTGTCAGCCCACTTATGCACACATTCATATACACTCAGTCCAATTAACAGGACTCATCAAATAATCTACCCCACATGTCCTTGTGAATATGGGGTAAAACCCCATCCAGTCAACATGGGGATTCAAACCTAGGACACTGATTCACACATACCTGTACAATGGATAGTAAAATGTAATGTAGTGGAGAGCTGGGTTGTTATAATTTTTCAAGGACATAAAGGGATAAAAGGCAGGTTCTGCCTAAACAGGATTGGTCAAACAATTGGCCTCAGGCTAGTTGGTCCAACACAGTGAAATTATATTGGTCTAGGAGATAATCAAGGAAACACAAGACCAGCATAAAATCAGGCTAATAGAGAAACTATGTGTCTCTCATTCTATCAATCTATCCTGAGGCTTGATGATATACCTGGAGTTGGTCATTTCATCCAACAAAGATCCTGTTGGATTGGACACCTATCAGCTTACTAAGAGAAATATCAATCTAGGCATATGGTATAACAAGTCATATTTGGTATTATTTTGTTATATTCATTTTACCTTGCGTCTGTTTTTGGTACATTGTAAATCTAAGTAATATGTTACACATGAATAAAAACACTGTAAGTCTTGATTTGAATCAGGCTGTTAAATATGACAGCTATAGTGAAAATTTGGGACACTATGTAAGAAAGAGTCTAAAAGTGAGAATGGAAGCACTCTAGAACCCTACCATCACAAAACAGCATATTAAATACTTGTTTTGAAGCACTTGTAGTTGTAGTTGATTATCTGACTTATTAATTATATTTAACACTATAACGTGTTTATTTGGCATCATCATGGGCAGTTATCCTTGTATCTTTAAACTCATGGAGCATGGTTTAATTATCAAAATCATTTTTTCTTAGTCTGTGAGGGTTATTCAAGTAAGCTTTTGTATGAGATACTGAAGGGATAAATTAGTGTTCTCCCCAGAAATTTTTTCCAGCCGGGTGGCAAGAAAAAGTAGCAGGGTGGGGCGGGACGGGGAAATTTGGTGGTGTGGAAAATTAAATGTGCACTATTTTTATTAGTTAATTATTATTAATTATAGCAGAATACCTGCGCTTCGCAGCGGAGAAGTAGTGTATAAAAGAAGTTATGAAAAAGAAAAGGAAAAATTTAAAAAATAAAGTAACATGATTGTTAATGTAATTGTTTTCTCATTGATATGAGTGTTGTTGTCATATTTATATATATATATATATATATAT